>OVBN01000216.1:2400000-3000000 GCA_900406565.1 Turritis glabra
CTTTGGGAGTAGGCCTGGGTTGTGTGTTGATGCAAGAAGGGAAGGTGATTGCCTATGCTTCAAGGCAGTTGAGGAAGCATGAAGGCAACTATCTTACCCATGATCTCGAGATGGCTGCGGTGGTGTTCGCCTTAAAGATTTGGAGGTCTTATCTTTATGGTGGGAAGGTTCAGGTGTTTATGGATCATAAAAGCCTGAAGTACATTTTCACTCAGCCTGAGTTGAATTTGAGGCAGAGACGCTGGATGGAGTTGGTGGCGGATTATGATCTGGAGATCGCTTACCATCTGAGTAAAGTGAACTTGGTTGCAGATGCTTTGAGTCGTAAACGAGTGGTTTCAGCTCGGAAGCAGGACATTGAGTCGTTGGTGTGCGAGCTTGGTTCATTGAGATTGTGTGTTTTATCTCAGGAACCATTGGGTTTGGAGGCAGTTGATCAAGCGGATCTTCTGAGCAGGGTTCGGTTGGCTCAGGAGAAGGATGTGGGTTTGGTTAATGCTTCCAGGGAAGTGGGTTCAGAAAATCAGGTCTCTGCTAATGGGACTATTCTGGTGCATGTACGGGTATGCGTACTCAAAGATGAGGGTTTGAGGCGAGAAATCCTGAGTGAGGCTCATGCGAGCATGTTTGCGATTCATCCGGGAGCGACTAAGATGTACCAAGATCTCAAGCGTTATTATCACTGGGTCGGGATGAAGATGGATGTAGCTAACTGGGTCGCAGCGTGTGATACGTGCCAGTTAGTGAAGGCAAAGCATCAGATTCTGAGTGGATTGTTGCGGAGTTTACCTATTCCAGAGTGGAAGTGGGATATAATTACGATGGATTTCGTAGTGGGGTTGCCAATTTCTCGGACCAAGGATGCGATATGGGTCATTGTTGATCGTTTGACCAAGACTGCACGTTTTCTGGCCATCAAGAAAATCGATGGAGTTTCGGTGTTGGCTAAGAAGTACGTGCAGGAAATAGTGAGACTTTATGGAGTACCAGTGAGTATCGTGTCAAACCTGGATCCTAAGTTCACTTCTGAGTTCTGGAAAGCATTCCAGACAGAGATGGGCACAAGGGTACATTTGAGTACCGCGTATCATCCTCAGACGGATGCACAATCCGAGAAAACGATCCAGACTCTTGAGGATTTGTTGAGGATGTGTGTGCTGGACTGGGGTGATCAATGGGTGGATCACCTGAGCTTGGTAGAGTTTTCTTATAACAATACCTACCAGGCGAGTATTGGAATGGCTCCATACGAGGTTCTGTATGGGAGGCCATGTCGTACACCGTTGTGCTGGACCCAAGTGGGGGAGAGGAGCATATTAGGCGCGGATTTTTTTCAAGAAACTACGGAGAAGATCCGGGTTTTGAAGTTGAACATGAAGGAAGCTTAGGATCGTCAAAAGAGTTATGCCGATAAGAAGAGAAAAGAGCTTGAGTTTGAGGTAAGAGATCGAGTGTATCTCAAGATGGCAATGTTGCGAGGTCCGAACAGGTCCATTACCAAGACTAAGTTCAGTCCGAAGTATATAGGTCCGTTTAGGATTGTTGGTCGAGTCGGACCAGCCGCGTACCGGTTGGAGTTACCGGAGATTATGCAAGCATTTCATAAGGTTTTCCATGTGTCGATGCTGAAGAAGTGCTTGCATAGGGATGATAAGGTGTTGACTGAGATTCTTTCAGATCTTCAGCCCAACATGACTTTAGAGACAAAGCCAGTGAGTGTTCTCGACCGGAGGGTCAAGAAGCTTCGTCGGAAGAAGATTTCGATGATGAGAGTCTTGTGGGACTGTGACAGTGTTCAGGAAGAGACTTGGGAACCAGAGGAGAGGAGGAAAGCTACATTCAAGAAGTGGTTCGAGAAGCAAGCTGAAGCTTGATTAGTTTTCATTGCTGGTTCGAGTTTCCGAGTCGAGTTGTGCTCGTTGTATCATTTTGTATTTCGTTTGGGGATGTAAACGATTCGATTAATACATTTGATAGTTAATAAGATGTGTATTACTTATTGGTTTTGACGAGTGGTGTCATGCGTATTGAAAGAAGTTTATGAGAATTTAAACTGGAAATATCCTTCGTGTTGGATATGAGGAACAACCCTGTGTGTTTAGGGATGTTGCGAGTTGACCTGAGGTATGGTCATCGTTGTGATATGGTTATGTGGTTCCGTATGGCATAGCGATGCTTACGTAAACTATGTGAGGTAGTTTTTGGTCGGAACTACTTATAGACATATAGTTTTTATTGCTCTAAGGACGGTTTGGTCCTGTACAACTCGTGAGAGGAAGAGTAGTCCCCAGATACCCATAGCTCAAAGGACATGTGACTGGAGGGTGGGAGTGGTATGAGAGTTATACCCATAGCCCGAGGGACGTGTGGCCTGAGAGTGTGAGTGGTATGCGTGGTACCGATAGCTCGAAGACTATGTGTCTAAGAGTGTGAGTGGTACAAGTTTTGTACCGATAGCTCGAGGGATTTTGGGACCTAAGAGTATGAGTGGCATGTGGTACCGAGAACTCGAGGGACTTTGGTCCTGAGGGTAGAGTGGTACGAGTACGAGTTGTGATCAAAGCAATGAATGTCTAGGATGT
This sequence comes from Turritis glabra, assembly GCA_900406565.1. Taxonomy (NCBI): domain Eukaryota; kingdom Viridiplantae; phylum Streptophyta; class Magnoliopsida; order Brassicales; family Brassicaceae; genus Turritis; species Turritis glabra. Next base: position 2,402,583 of record OVBN01000216.1, read on the forward strand.
GGTTATAAGAATAGCGACTAACTGTAGACCTCAGCGGTTGATAGTGTTCAATCTCGTGTTTGTGTTGTATTGGTCGGGCTGGTCATGGTTGAGAAGAAAATCGTTGCGAGGATTGTGAGTTGGAGTTCTTTGCAGAGGAACTGTATTGCAGATTCGAGGACGAATCTATGTTAGTGGGGGATAATTGTAATGCCCGTGTTCCGAAAAAAGAAATTTTTATCGGAAAAGTTATAGAGGAATCGTATCTTGGCGTTTCGATCCTCTAAGGTCGGTGGAAATGTGATCTTTCTCTTTGAATCAATCCTAAGTGTTTTCGGAATGAAGTTTTCTCGGGAAAGGGAAGCGGATTGATCAAAGGTCGAAACGTCAAAGTTTGACCAGAAACTTGAGTGGATCGATCGATCCAGGTGTGGGATCGATCGATCTGGTGAAGTTAGAGAAGGATCGATCAATCCAGGGTTGGTCGGTCGATCTGTGGCTCTATCGTTGTGTGGCTGAAGGAGAGGATCGACTGATCCCGTAGTGGATCGATCGATCCAACTCTATCGGCAACTTTTCTTTTGTTCTCTTTGGCCTCACCTACCTCATTATCCGTGTTTTTCTTCTTCCTTCTTCTTCCTGGGCATTGGTTGGAGCTTTGGTGAGGAAAAGGAGAGAGAGAATTCGAAGGTTTGGGTGTGGGTGAGAAATCAAAGAGAGGAGGTTGTGGTTACTTAAGAAGGAAGAGCATGTTGGGCTTGGGAAGTTGCAAAGAATCGTTGGTTGAGATGTGAAGGGAGTGAGGAGTTCGTCTCTGGCCTTGTGGTTCCATTCTCAGTTCGGAATCCGTCGTTTTCCAGGTGAGTGCGTGACCATGGGCTAATCTAAAGCAATTGAGTTGTTGTGTGTTATTGGTGTTGTTTGGTGAGATTATTAGATCTTTGTTGAAGTTGATCTGTTGTTTCCTTGGTGTTTGGGGCTGGGTTTGTGCCCAATTGCTTGTTGGAAGCTTGGTTGTGGCCCTTGGTGGCTGGGGGTCGCGTGTGGTCTTGGAGGGTATCGAAATCGTAGATGTAGGGTGCAAGGATCGACCGATCCAGGTGGGGATCGATCGATCCATTGCCTTTAGTTTTCGGGGTTGCGTCGGGAGCAGACGGATCGATCGATCGGGGTGAGATCGGTCGATCCATCTTGTGCGTGCAGTTTTGGCATGGATCGACCGATCTGTGTAGGATCGATCGATCCATGAGTGTTATTTGTGATTGTTGTTTTGTTTGCGTTGTGAGCGGTTTAGTTGTCTACTTGCTTGTGTGTATAGCTCGTAGATGGGAGGACCGCCTCACTAAGTATTTGTGTTAATACTTACGTATCTCTTTTTGTGTTTTGAGTTGCAGGTAAAGATAAGGTGTGATCGTGGAATCAAAGGCGTTGAGGAAGGAATATTAGGACTCGTATGTTGTTTGGTGTTTGTTGTTGTTGTTGTTGTTGTTTTTGCGGTTGTTGTGTGTGAACTTGTTATCGTTTGTTAATTGCGTTTCTGTTGTTTGACGGTTTGTTCTGTCTATTGAAATTCGTGTTTGTATTAAAAACTATTTTTGCTTAATTAATATGTATGTATTAAAAACTATTTTAGCTCAATTAATACGTATGAGTGTATTAGTTGTAAAAAAAAAAAAAGGTGTGGTCGTTTTACATGTTGCTTTTAAAATGTGGCTATATGGGCTTTACAATATATATATATATATATATATATATATATATATGCTAAATTAGTAATTTATTTGTTATTGTGAATTTTCATTGTTTTAGTTAAATTTTGGGAGGGAAACATGCGAGTGTAAAGCTTTTACATATAATATAAGCAAAACATCTAGAACTTCGGTAAAACGAGATCCATTTATTTTGGAGTTTAAAATGGTACATAGCTTAAATTAGATTTCGTCAAAAAAAAAAAGCTTAAATTAGATATGTTTAATTGGAAGATACATCTTTTTTTTAACATATATATAATCACACTTTGTTCTTCTTTTCTGAAAACATCTAACTACATTTTGTTCTTTCTTTTCATTTTCGAAACACTATAAATATATTTCTATCATTTAGGATGAAGAAAAGTTTTCAACTCTCGCTCTCGCTTACCATTCTGATTATTTTTACTATTCTTGTTTTAGGTTTGTATTTACATTTATAGTATGTTTTCCATATATTACATATAATTGTTGCTAGGGAATCTAATTTATCAAAATTCAGCTGACAAAACTTTTTAATTGGATATTAGTTCTTTAAAATACCAACTCACCTATGATATGTAAATAGGTTTCAATTCGTTTTGTTTGGTATGGAATGCCATAATATCAATTTAGCCTTTTTATGTCAAATAAATACTTTAGTTATATACCTATATAGCAAACCGATTACCATATATATTTTCGGAACTCCCTGATTTATAAAGTTATATGGTCTTACTTACATATGAAACAAATTATTTGGTAATCGGTTTCACGGTTTGCTATATAAAAATAAATTATTATAGCGTGCATTGGCTAACAAATGTTTTTTTAACATCAATTCTTTTATTTTCATGTTGCATAGATCAATGTTTCGAAAAAGATTTCCGTTTCATAAATATTGAAGTTATGTTTTTATTTCTGATTTTAGTTATGCTTTTATATTTAATGTTATGAATTTTTGTTCTGAAGAATTTAATTATATATTCTCTGAGAATTTATATGATATTTTCATATGACATTAATATACTTAACTTTTCGAAACGTTTATCTTCACAATAAACAGATTAATTAAAAAAAAAAAAAATATATATATATATATATATATATTAAGTACAAAAACTAAAATTTTATATTTGAAACATATTGAAAACGCATATTTGTGGCTATGACAGGAGTGGTGGGAAATGGGAATACAAGCTTTAACATTTGTTTTGACGAAATTAAACCTAAAGACATTAAGAATGAAGACCTTTGTCCTCGCAAGGAGTGTAAGTCTAGGTGCTTAAAGAAGTATCCGAAAGGAAAAGGAAGAAGTCGTTGCTTTATAGGGAAGTGTTTATGCGAATATCTTTGTTAGTTTGTTTTATTTACAATAAATTTTGAATTATATTTATAATAAGAGCCTTACAATAAAGTAATTTAGTATGTGGCATGGGTTTCTAGCCTACATAAGTGTATATTTATCGTTATCAAATTATAATATAAATTCATATTTATGGTCATAGGCATGTAGAAGTTGTAAATGACAAAGTCCAAATAAACATTTTCTATTTTATACGTATTTTTTGGGCCGACATTTTAAAAACATAATTTAAATATGAAAGTAGTTATCATTTAGGGGATTTGTTAGATCAAAGATTTTGGTTCATTTGGTGGATTTAAATTTAGTGGCATCTAGGTGGATTCTGAGATATCTCGGTGACTTATATAGTTTTTTTAATTAATAAATAATAAAATTTTATTAGTGATTTGGTAAGATTTGTGCTTAAATTCGAGAGTATTTAGGATGATTTGGTAACATATACATCCCTATATCCCCTAACTAGCAATGAAACCCAAAAAAATTATTCGAAACAAGAAAACACATAAATGGTTATGTAGACATTGTTGTAGACAAAAGCTTTGACTAAAAACAATTTTTTTTTTTTTTTTTTTTTTTAAGGTTAAATTGATTGAAAAGATTCAAAAGTATGTACAAAGGCGGATAAAACTAAACGTAAAGCAAAAAGATATTATACAGAGGCAGTAATTATCTCGGACTTTATGAGTAGCTCCTAGACTCGAGCCATCGCTTTACAAGAAGAAGCATACGTGGATCTTCATTATATCTGGTTGAGATGATGCGGTTCCGGATGGACTTGTCAATCAACCGGATGAGGAAAGTAGAAGATAGATACTTGTGGTTGTGTCTCCTGTTATTCCGTTCTTTCCAGAGCATGTAGATGGTAGTTTGGAAAGCTAGGCGCAAAAGGATGGAGTTGAGGAAGTCGTACCTATGTGTGGTTAGAAGTGTGATTGTGGCAAGCCAATCTGGATTTGCTGCCGTTCCGAGTAAATTGCCCACCACTCCTATCCAAACTGTGAATGTGTAAGGGCATGCAAAGTATAAGTGGTCGCGAGTCTCATCAGGTTCCCCACAAAAAAAGACATGATTGGAAACAGCCCCAAATTTTAGATCTTGCTCCAACCGAAAGTCGGTCTCGAATAGCTAGCCAAGAGATGAAAGAAAATCGTGGAACAGCTTGTGCGAACCATATTAGTTTTGACCATTGTACCTTAACTCCTTGGCTTCTGACTTGCTGGAAAGCCTTTGCAGAGGAGAATGTAGGCATAAATTCCAAAGAGTTTGAGCGCCACATGACAATATCGAGGCCGCCATTAGAGTCCGGGGCGGGTAGGCATTTTATTGAGTCCACAATATCCCTGATTAGAGGATCCCTACTTTTCCGAAATTTCCAGCTATTACTCCGTACCACACCCGCGACTTTACTACCCCTACATAAGCCCAATTCTCGAGTTCCCCTTTCGCCAATCACCTCAATTAAACGCCCTCTGGGGTGCCAGGGATCGAGCCAAAAATGAGTATCCACACCATTACCCACTTTTACTTGAACATATGGAAGTGCTTGGGAACGTAGCTTAAGAAGCTTATGCCAAATCCAAGATCCCTTACTTGACGCTTTCACATCCCAGAAACTACCATTACGCAAGAGGTTATATCGAACCCAAGCAACCCATAGGGAACCTGACATTGTGATCAGCTTCCAAATAAGATTGAGAGAGAAGACAAGAGATACCTCCTTAAGCCTACGGATACCAAGACCCCCTTCGTTTTTTGGTAATGTTACATCTTCCCATCCAACCTTGGCCTTAGTTATCGTTGATGGTGACCCACTCCAGAGAAAGGCGCCACACATTTTTTTGATCTCCTTAAAATATCGAGTTGGCAAACGAAAAACTGAACACCAAAAGTTACAAATGCTCGAAATTATCGAGATGATTTGGTAACATATACATCCCTATATCCCCTAACTAGCAATGAAACCCAAAAAAAATTATTCGAAACAAGAAAACACATAAATGGTTATGTAGACATTGTTGTAGACAAAAGCTTTGACTTAAAACAATTATTTTTTTTTTTTTTTTTTTTTTAAGGTTAAATTGATTGAAAAGATTCAAAAGTATGTACAAAGGCGGATAAAACTAAACGTAAAGCAAAAAGATATTATACAGACATTGTTGTAGACAAAAGCTTTGATTAAAAACAAATTCATATACAAATTGAAAAACAGAAAACAAAAAACTTCGAAAGGAAAATGGAAAACCTCAGGGAAAAAGAGAAAAAAATATTTTCTTTTTTATCCCCTATTACATATCATTATAAATACTTGATTTAATCCTATTATGATGATATTCAACTACCTGCAACATATGCGATTATGATGAACACCTCCCACGAACAATAATTCCACGGTGCATTTCTCTCTGCAACACTCGGATCTTCAACGGACGACTCTGCATATACGGCATCTCTACCATGGACATGTTCTTTCCGCAACACACGCGACTAAAACGAATGGCTCTACTTGCGGCACTCTGGACTTCTCGATAAATTTTGCACCATTAATCTGCAAAAAACTGCACTCAATGCAAATCGAACATCATATATGGCGTAGAAGTATTAATGAACGCTTGGTCAACCACTCCACTCGACCAATGGGAAAAAAATCTAAAATTGAATTTCATATAAAGGCTCGATGGTGTAAATATATTCTCATGCCAAAATTCAGAAGTAAATGAGAAAAACAAACTTCGAAGAACCAAAATTGATGTTATGTGCCACTTCTAACGTCTCCACTATCGAATAGCTATCGCAGCCCGAAATTCTTCGTCGCCGCCTCCTCCTCTTTCTTCTCCTTATCTACACGGTGGTTTTTTTTATTTCTAGAAGCGTATGCCATAACAATTATCTATTGCTCAACCATCATCATGTCTCTAGTAAGCTGTTCCACGGAAAATAACCCTCAATCAATTTACCTGACTCAGCCTTTTAACTTTTTAAGAATTAGAAACATTAACTAGAGATGAGCAATCGGTTTCAAGACAGAAGCAATCGACATTAGAAGAGATCGACTGGTGAAAAAGAGGATATCTGCAACTTTTTATAAAAACGTTTTCATTAATTTGAAGCCTCTCCAAATTACTCCCTAGAGGTGTGATTTCAGTATCAGTATTTTCAACTAAAAATGTATGTGAAATCTCTAAAACTTCTTTACAAAACTTGTAACAAAAAATTGTTAACTGAATAACAAAAAATTGTAAATGATTTTGAATGACTTTACATACATTCCATATTCAATAACAAGATGTTTAAAATAACTCTAAATTATTCTAAAATATTTAATCCAATATATCCCTCGTAAGAGCTCTTTATTGGTTCATTGATTTATAAATATATATGGAATATATAAATTCTTATTGATTTTGAAATCAGACATATGAATTTTCAAATAATATAATTTTATCAACGAATTTGAATATGTCTATTTTTAACATGCAAATCCATTCAAAATCTAATGTAAATTTTGAAATCCAACACTAAAACTATTAAACGAATAATAAGATTTTAACAAGTATTTAGAAATCAATGAATGAAAACAGGTGATTTTTCGACAAAGATTTAAAATCAATGATCCAATAACATATGATTTTGTTCTAGATTTCTAGATCAATTAAAATCCAGAATCTATAAATCTCCTTAGTGTGTGTTTTGTCTTCTCTAACACCACTTTAACATAACGATTTTAGTTCTTATAGAAATTTAACTTAGTGATCTACAATAAAAAAATCCTCAAACTAGTGATGACCCGATCATTACAAATTAGTAATGCTATTGTATATTAAATAAAAAAAATGGAGATGTGAAAGTTATGAGAAATGTGAAAGAATTATAATATGGATGATATTTTACAGTGAGTGCCATAAACATAATAATACCATGGAGACGGAATTGATAACAATAACATTAAAGAAAATGATAGGATCTTGGAAAAAATCCATGTACCAAGTAATGATGCAATTAGTTATGTTTACTTAATCAAATCATGCTAATCCTGCATCTTTTGCTAATATTTAGTGTTGACTCGTGGTGACATACCGGTGGACGATTCGGAGGCAGAGGCTGAAGATAAAACGCCGAGACTGATGATGGTCTCGTTGAGACCGCCGCCGTAGTCGGTGCTCTTCGATAACTCAACGGCAGAGTCTCTTTCTCGGTCCAGTTTATTTTGAGGCGATGATTCTGTGATGTTACTAGTCTTCCTCGCCTAGATATAAATGTATATCTAATTAGTGCGATGCTTCTACAATTTTATTCCTTCGTGTTATTGTAAAAAGAATTGGATGCAACTTATACCAAAATGAGTAAAAAATGGTATGTCTTGTTAATAATATTCTTAATGATCAAATTAATTTATTTTGATATTCTTAATGACTCTTAAAACTTCATGATTTGAACTGGTTTCTTCGTTTGAGCTGGGTTCATTATATAAACCATCTTCGCTCGTATATAGTATCCTCCAGTATTATTGCCTTATTGGATTAGTCTAACGGGTTATGCAGGAGTGTGTCCGGTTAGAGAGAGAGGAGGGGGGGGGGGGGAATTTCAAACTTCTAAAGAGATTTATAGGTACGATAATAGTTGAAAAAAACGAAAAAAACATGGAAGAAAAATACAAGGGGACTATACCTTGATATCCATCATCGTCTTCTTCCATCGTGCCTTGGAATCGAAATTTAGCAGGATCATTATCTATACCAAATCTCTAGGTCTCGAGAAGATCCACCAAAAACTCTGCATCTACAAGTTTACCCTCCCAAAACCAGCTTACATTAACCGGTCGGTCCAATTTTTCCATGTCGACCCCAAGGAAATGAAATCGATGCCAATGTTCCTTTTTTCTTTAAAGAACTACCAAAGATTTTGAGTTAGGATGGAGAATTCAGATTTGTGATATTTTTCTTTTCTGTTTTTTTTTTTTGGTTTGGTTTGAAATAAACACTTTTGTGCCGTTTTTAATTATGGAAAACTAGGCTGGATACCAACACTTCTAGTAGAATTCTTCAGATGACTTTATAAAAGTTCTTGGCTATTATATTCTCTATATTTATTATAATATATACTAAAGTACCCCTTAATACATCGTTACCTATTATACATCTTTTTTATATCTATGGTATTCTCTTTAATTTATACTAGGACTCAGATCCCCGCGATTAGGGCTGAAAAAAACCGCTAACCGAATAACCGATCGAAACGAATCGAAAATACGAAATCGAATCCGAACCGAAGTTACTAAAATAACTGAATGATTAGTAAAATCTCCTATCCAAATTAACCGAAACCGAACCGATAACCGAACAATTAACCGAAATATTCAAAAACCTACAAGATACCCAAAAATAGTATCCATAATACATAAAACTATGATTATAAACTCAAAATATTAATTATTTTTAAACTCAAAACAATCAAATATTTTAAATAATAAATATATCCAAATGTTGTTAGTTGTATTTGTTAAAGTTAAATACTCTTTTGCAAAATTGAACGAAATTTTAATTTTCTTTCTAATTTTTCTGATTTATATATTATTTTTTTTGTATTTTTCGGTTATATTCGGTTATTTTGGATAAGAAACCGAGCCTAATCAAACTCGAAATAATTTTGGTTAGTTACGGTTATTTATTTAAATATCCGAACCGAACCGAACCACAAGGAAATCGACCCGATCCAAACCGAAATTCCTAAAATAACCGAATGGTTATTATATTACCATATCCGAACTAACCAAAACCGAGCACAACCGAAACCGAACGGTTAATCGAATGCCTAGGTCTACCAGTGATATTCCAAAAATATTTAGGTAATTAAGAAATTTAAATAAATTACAAATTTACAATGATATATTATAAAATAGTTTGAAAAATAAGATAATAATAAAATTTATAATTATCTAAAAAAATAGGACAAAATTAACATAAATGTTAAACATCTATAACTGTTAGTAAAAACACAACCATCAAAATAAAACATTTATGATAAAAAAAAAGGATTATAAAAAAATATTATGGCGAAAAGACGTGACTCTAAGTAAAAAAGTATCAAATGAAGCCATAATGAATAGAGGCAATGTTGTAAGACATATTTTTAATGATTCCAAGTATAAGATATTTTATAAAAAAATTATGATAAAGAGATGTCACCCTCATAATTATTTATTGAGATTTATATTATTAGTAAAAATATTTTATGAAGAAGAGACGTGATGCTAAGTGAAAAAATGTCGAACGAAAAGTTATAATGAATATACAAAACTTTATAATAAAACAATTATAAATATAAAATATATTAAACCCTCAATGAAAATGATTCAACGAAAAATTATAATAAAAAAACATAATTTTCTAAAATTAAAAATATTATGTAATTAAAAATATACATTTTGTGAAGAGTTACGATAAATATTCGCAATCGTAAAATACATATTTAAAGTTAATTAAAATTTTTATATTACTATAATCTTTCCAAAAATCATTAGTTATAACAAAAATTAGATGAACTTCTTTAAATTTAAAATGATGTATGTTAAGAAATAGTTTAGAGAGTATAGGATAACGTTGTATATTTAAATTCAAATTTTGTAGATTAATCATAAAACGAAAAATCCGTGTCAAAGAACAAAAGTTTGGTAGTTTTTTTTTTAACGTCTACTATATTGCTTAACAAAAAAATTTGTGTCAAAGAACAAAAATTTGGTAGTTTGGTAATCACATTGGTTATGTGAAGTATACTAAAAACTAAGTTTGGGCAAAAAACCTGGAACAGATGATCCGACCCGAATCTGATCCGAAATTTGAGTACGAAATCCGAACTGGCAAAATACCGTATCGAATCCTAAATATCAAGATTCTCAACCTTGAACCTGAATGGATCTAATCCAAGAACCGAACGTGTATCCAAATATATCCGAAATGTGAGTATATATCCCAAAATATTAGTAATATTTTTATAAATAATAATCCAAATACCCAAAATTACAATTCTTTTTTTAGTAGTTTGGGTACTTTCTGGTAATTTTGATATTATAAGTATAATTTTTTGAAGGTATTTCGTATACTTTTGAGAAATTTGGGTATATTTGGGTGATATAAATATATATTCGGATATTTTGGATACTTTCGGATAATTCGGGTATTTTTTAGATAGATTCGGATACAGAATATCCATCCGAACCGCATCTAAACCGTACCCTAATTTGTTTTGGTTTTTCACCAATTCCCAATATTAAAACTAGAACCAACCTAAACCCGAAAAAAATCGAATCAAATCCAAACTGAAAATTAAAAATACCGAACGGGACCTAAACTTCAAAACCCAAATACCCCAACCCAAATTAAGTCGACTCAAATGTCTGGTCCTACTAAAAACGTTTATGCATAACAAATATAACACAACAAAAACAATATGGTATATAGTAATTGCATGATGTTATTCAAATAATTAATATTACAAATTATATAATAGAAATAAATTCAAGTTATTAAAATAGTGGTCACCTTAATTACAAATTTTTTACTATTTTTTTTTGTCTATTACATCATTAGAGATATTTGATCTAATCATAATTATTCAACTATCTGTATCTGTGTAGCATATGCGATTATGATGAACTGTTCTTACGAACAATGATTCTACGGCGCAATTCTCTCCACAACACTCGGATTAACAATAGACGGTTTTGTACTTACGATATTCTCACAATGGACAAACTTTCTCTGCAATATACGAGACTAGGATGAACGGCTATGTCTGTGCCACTCTGGATCTCCAATAAACTTTGCATAATTAATTTTAAAAAAATTACGTTCTGTGAAAATCGAACCCAAATCTGATATAAAAAATATTAATAAACCCTTTGTCAAACGACTGGAATAAGAAGACTTCCAAGAATAGTTTTTACTACTCAATTAATCTGATAGTTTTATCCACTAAAGAAAACATTGGTGAGATTTAGGTAGGGGTTGTCTTAGAGTATGTTCGAGCAAGAACAGGAACAATAATTAAACCCATTAATGACTGTTTAAAAGCTTTGGCTTAAAGATTAATGTTAAGATGTTATCATCTTTGGTTTTCATTGATTTAATCCTTTCTGTATTATGCACACTTGGCCAAGTGTTTTCAATTTCAGCAAAACCAACTATACCGGTTTTCGCATCAACCGGATTCTATAAACCGGAATAAACCGGATTTCACATCATCCGCTAACTCTTTAGCTCTTAAGGCGAAAAAGCTTATCTTCTACATCATCTCTTCCTCAATCGGAGTGAGTGCAAATAATCAAAAAATCGCCGAGAGCACAAACCCTAATGGCTTCTCTCTCAATGGCTTCCGTTAACGTTAGCTTCTGTCATCCTGTACGCTCTTCTTCTCCAAAGGTTTCACTTCGCAGTTCCGTTAAATTCGCGACGAGTCTTGCCTCAAGTCACTCCATTTCTGGGCTTCGCGCTGTTTTGCCTCAGAAGATTTCTACAGTTGCTTCTCCCAATTGCCAAAAGCTTCAGTCTTTTACCGTTTTCGCTCATAAGGGCTACAAGATGAAGACCCACAAGGTCCTTTTCCCCTATCTCTCTCTCTTTCTCTGCATTTCTGTTTTTTGGTATAGTTGAGCTGAAATTGAAGTTAAGTACTAGATTTGAAGAGTTTAGTGGCGGAAATTGGAATCAATGCTTGTTTAATAGCTTCGAAAGTTTAGATTTTTCTTCGGTTCACTGGTTATTCTTGTGTCTATTGGTGTCATAGTGATAGACTTAGAGTATATCTGGTGAAGTTTGGGATTCTTCATGTTAGTTAGAAGGTTTTAATTGTTTAAGTAAAGGTGTTTGCTTTTCTTGATTGCTGTTAAGTCTTTGTTGAATGAAATTATGAAAATGTATAATGTGTTTTGTTGATAGGCCTCAGCAAAGCGGTTCAGGGTGACGGGTAGGGGAAAGATTGTGAGGAGGAGATCCGGAAAGCAGCATTTGTTAGCTAAGAAGAACAACAAGAGGAAATTGCGTCTATCGAAAATGGTTTGTTTTCTATGACAAGGATTTCTTGCTTCATCTTTTCTTTTTTTCTTTCTATTAAGTTCATTGTTGATACTGCATATCGTGATGGGTATATTGTTTTGTTTGTGTAAAATGCATTCATCAGTCATCTCTTTAAGCTTTAGTGATTAGCCGTGAGTGACTTTCGTTGACAAGGTGTGAAACGGTTGGAAATAAACGAGCTCTTTGCCTAGAATGATGATAGGGCAGACGCAAAAAACGCATACTTTTCTAGCTAGTTATGAAGTCAAGGCTTTGCTGCAACCTGCTAGTGTTTTGGTAGTAAATGCACGGTTTCTTATGTCAAAACACACATTTTGAACTTCAAATCGTGTCTTTGCTTTGTGCATTTGACTCTAAATCTCTTTAAATGGAGATTGAAACTACTAGCGTAATAATAGTGCGATATGGAAACCATGTCTTTGAGATTCACTGCATCTGCTTCCATGAGAAATGTGATTTGGGGAGAAATCTATTATCTTCAACAAGTAGAAACGAAAAAAAAAAAAAAAAAAACAAGAACTTATGGCATCAATCTGATGATCACAAGATCAAGTTATTGCTTGTTTTGGCTTTTATTCATTACCAGCTTCACTGCTCTGTTCTTGCTAACATGTCTAGCTTTGTGTTTTGTCTTCTGTAATGTAGACCGAAGTGAACCGAAGCGACTATGACAACGTGATCGGCGCTCTACCCTACTTGAAAGTCAATCGAAAGGCGACTTAAACATAGTCGGCTTGATCCTTTTCTTACCTGCATTTCTCATTTTGTAATCTAAGTTGTGGTTATATCCTTTTGTTTTGTGATAATTTGGTCAATGAGTTGATTTTGTTTCATATTTGTGTTTTCTTTTCCTTATCTCGCATGAAAAAAAACTGTTGCAAGTGTAACATGTACCTCAGCAAGTAGTTTGGTCATGGATCAATGATTGGATTGAAAATCATATGCATGTATCTTGGAAGACTTCAAATTATTATATAATCACACCAATCTCACTTATATCTCTTTCAACTCTCAAGTCTCAAACCCAATCCATTTTTCAGATAATTGCGGCTGGGATAGTGACTCACTAGCTAATGCTTTGACAATGAGAGTTCATTAATAGATAAAAAAAAAAAAAAAATAGTGTAATGTTTCAGTACTTTTGGATCTAAACCCGGATTATAACATTGGAATTTGCAACACTAGGATAACGTATTATGCTATAAATCCCGGTTAATATTTTAATTTATTTGCCTTTATATGATGTATCAATTAGGGCTACCCGTTACCCGTATTCGACCCGTTACTCATTATCTGTGTTCGATTCGTCTAAAAAAAATATCCGCAATTTTAAGATTAAGATCGGATAAAAAGTATTATAATTCCATTACCTGTGGATAAGGATCGGTTATCGGGTACTTTTTTTTTAATACTCGTCCTGTTACCCTATTTATCACCCGACCCGTAACTATCCGTTTTATTAGTGTTTTATAATATTACTAATATTTTATGAATATATTTTAGAGTGTTTTAGAATGACTTTGCAACATGAAATAATAAGTTTTTAGTTTTGAAGTTTGTAATTTTATATATTTGAAACTATATGTTGCATATATTTATGAATTCTTTTTTTTTTGTAAATGAATATTTTTGTTTTGGAATATAGAACTATTATGCGACTACGAATTTTTTTTTTACGCATGAATTATCAATAAATATGCGAGTAAAAGTAAAAGATCATGTATCTAACGAGTCAATTATTTATAATAGGTACCCGTTATTTGAGAGTCGAGTAAGAGTAATTTTTTTTTATTATCCGTAAGAGTCGAATCAAGTAAAGGGTATGTCAAAATTCAAGAATACTCGTTCCGTGGCTAGCCTTTAACAATATTATTGAATTGAAAAAGAAAAAAAGTTATTTTAAACAGTTCATAAATTTTCAATCCAGTAACATATAGTTATAAATTTTAAATAGAAAAATAAATTCATCTATTAAAGTTTAATAAATTATGATTGGATTCAAAATGTTAATAAAATCTATGATTGATTAACATCTTCTAAACCTTTTCTATTAGAGACAAAAAAAAAATATTTATAAAGTAAGATGATGTGTGAACACATTACTAAACTTAAATTATATATTATTAAATCTTTGATATTTCATTTTAAATTATAAAAGATGGTTAATGGATTTATTGGAACCATTTCATATGTGACAAAAACAGACGAAAGCCAAACAGGGAGAAAGAGATTCAGATAAGAAGCTAACGTCCGAATAGAGTGACACGTGTCACAATTTCCATCAATAGCCGTCATAAAAAAAGCAAAACGTAGGACCCAAAACAGCCTATCACAACCAAGTAAATAGGGAAATGACGAAAATAGCCTCCTAAGTAAAGACACGATAAAAGGCCAATTTGGGTACTTTCAAGAAACTGAAAAACTTTTTATATATATAATAAATCTCTCAAGAGCGCGTGACACTTCAATCGCGTCCTTTTCGCGTTTCTTTAGATCTTCAAATCAAAATTCGTTACTCTTTAGATTTCTAAGGTTTAATAGATTCAAAGATAAATTTTGTGATTTGAATGGTTGAGATGATGATGAGACAAGCTTCGAAGTATCCTGTGAAGTTAGAGATCGTTGAAGATTCTCTTGAAGAAGAACACGCTCCTCTCAACAAACGAACTAAGGTTTTGATCTGTTTTGGTTGCTTTTGATAAGACAAAACTTTTGATTGCGTAATTTCTAAGCAACTATATTACATTTTTGTGATTTGATTTTTTAAAAAGTTTGGATTTTTTTTTTGATGGGTTTGAAACGAATTAAGCTATGGAGCAATGGAACAAGCGTCTCTAAGTTTAACTTACTTGAGGAGCCAAGTCCTTTGGGGTTGAGTTTAAGAAAGAGCCCATCTTTGCAAGAACTGATTCAGATGAGACTTTCTCAAAGTGGTGATGACACAAACTCTGAAACTGGGTTTGTTAAGAAAGAAAGGATGAGTTTTGGTGTAGGAACCGTTGAGAAGCTTAAAGCTTCTAATTTTTCTGCTACGGTTCTCAGGATTGGCCAGTGGGAGGTGAGTCTTCAAATTTTGTGTTTTATGAATTTTATGGTGTGTTTAGGAATCTAAGTTTTACTTTTGTTTCTAGTATAAGGCAATGAATGAAGGTGATTTGATGGCGAAATGCTACTTTGCGAAACACAAACTTGTATGGGAAGTGTTGGAACAAGGTCTTAAGAGCAAGATTGAGATTCAGTGGTCAGATATTATGGCTTTGAAGGCTAATTTGCCGGAAGATGAACCTGCAACGCTGACTATCGTGGTATGAAATGCATTTTTCGTGATCGTTTCATTCGCCTGCTAGACCATAATGGACCAATGTTTTTATTTACTATCTTCTTCTGTTGCAGCTGGCTAGGCGGCCGTTGTTTTTCAAGGAAATTAATCCGCAGCCTAGAAAGCATACTTTGTGGCAGGCGACATCAGATTTTACTGATGGTCAAGCCAGCATGAACAGGTAACAACATGTCTTGTGTCCTAGTCCTAACTATAGAACTTCAATATGCAACGGCGTGACTGAATAACTTATATGTTATGACTCCAACTGACAATGGTTTCTGTATCTTTGTGATATGGTAGGCAACATTTTCTGCAATGTTCCCCAGGGATACTGAACAAACATTTTGAGAAGCTTGTCCAATGTGATCATCGCCTCTTCTGTCTAAGTCGACAGCCAGAGATAAATTTGGCCTCACCGTTCTTTGATTCACGACAATCTATATTTGAGGATCCCTCCGTGTCTGGATCTCATAATATCGCATCTCCTGTTGGGGCTCAGTCGTCATCAGAATATGTGTCTCTCTCTCATGATGCACTATCTCCTAGCTCAGGTATTGTGTTTTGTTTCCACTATCTTTCATACTCATTTCTCTTTTCTTGTGCTCATAGGTCTTTATTTATGTTTAGTGATGGATGCTCGTGCAATCGAAGGAGTTGGTGGTGCGTCCGTTGATTCAAGAAACAAAAACGGTTGGAGTCAGATAAAAGTGACTGGCCTACAGCAATCTATCTCGATGAACGATTTCCTTGCGCTTTTGTCAGATCAAGCTTGTGAAGAAAACCAAGAATTTGAGGAAATGAAACAGTTGCTGCTAAGTGACACCCATCCCGAGACATCGGATGAGAAGTCTGTCATGTCAAAGGTGAATTCTTTCTGCAACCTCTTGCAATCTGCTGCAAACTCGCAGCTCAATATCGAAAATGATGATGCTGGTAAAGAGATTGGGGTCGATATCAATAGACATATGACCGAAGGAGGCAAAAGAGTTGATCCTGCTTCAAGCAGCAAGCCACTACAGGGCATGTCAAGGAAAGACTCATTCGGTGATTTGTTGGTACACCTTCCTCGGATCACATCCCTCCCAAAGTTCTTGTTCAACATTTCAGAAGAAGACTAGTAAGTAGTAAACCGAAAAGTTCTTGTTCAAGATTGAACAAGTAGCTGTAAATCAAATTATCTTTCTCGGTGAGCAAGAGAATTTGTGCTCTTTTTCGTAAGGATTTGGAGGAACTTTTGTGGTTTGATGATGAATCCTTGTAAAGAAATGCTTTTGTGATGGCGTTTTCTAAAAGCCATTTTGTTTGAAACATTAACAAAACTTGAATATTGCTTTCATCCTAAGCTCTTGTTCTTTGATTTTCTGTTTTGATCTCACAATTTTTTTTTTTTGAAATAAATGTAAAATTTATTCAAACAAAAAAAACGTTTTTACATCAAGTGCAACTAAGAAAAGGTTCACGATCGGATTGATGAACTTCAGTTTCGTTTGGGCACCAAAAACCCTTTGCCTCCCCAAGCGTTTAATCTCCCTAGAAGTTATAAATGGAGGGGACGACTCGAGATACTTCTCACAAGGTATCAAAATCCTAATCTGTTTGATTTCTTGTATGTAGTGGAAACCACTCACATACAGAGATGATACGCCGCACAATGTGGAAAGTGCTACATGAGGAGATTTATAGAGTCTCAGACTCTCAAGAAGCGTACAAGGAGATTACAAGTGAATCACCGAAACAAGTGGTGAAGATCCTGAAGATGTTGATTTGGTTTGTGGATCAGCATGGTTTACCCAAAACACTTGTTTGGTGCTTCAATTCTAATCTCCTCATACTCTTCTTGGGATTCTACGACTCTCCACTTGTAATATTAGCATGGTTTACCAAAAACCCTTCAAGGGCTGAAGAGGGTTTTGGTCCTCAGAGAAAGCTGTGATAAAGCCGGTGTTCATTTACTAACTCCTCAAGGAAAGAGGCTATAGAGTTGCAAGAAAGTCGCTGATTTTTTCCAAGACAACGAAAGATCCAAAGGCACAAACATAAAGATGTTTCAGTTACTGACAACAAAACTTGACAAGATCTAATGGAGGTAAATCTATGAAACTGAGTTTGGTTTTGCAGAAATCGATTTGGGACTTTTTCCCCCTAATTTGTGAATCCGTTTTTGGTTAACGTCATTTAACCTTCAATCAAAGGGTTAACAAACTGTTAATGTTGACTCAAAGTGTTTAAATTGGTCAAATCAACTCAAACTTGGGATTTTTACGTGTAATGAGAGCTTTTTTCAGCCTCAGCCAATTCGCAGAAGTTGAAGATCTTTCTTCCACCTTTTTATCCAACACTATAGCTAATTTGTCTCAGAGCCCTGGTCAGAGGCGAGGCAAGCCGGTCTATCTGATATTAATTCCTCGCCTGCAACTCCGAGGACAAGTAGTCTGAGCTGTTAATGTTGATTGCCTTCAAGTGCCCTGCTATCGGGTGGAAAAAACCCGTAGTGTATGGGTTCATAGTTTAATTCTCTGTTTTGGAACCACAGCTTTCCTTGAAACACATCAGTTTAATGTGTGTTTAATCTGGTTTGTACACAAGACAACAACACATTTGTCTCAAATTCACTTGAGTTTGAATCCAAAGCCAGCTCTATCTATATTCTGAATCTAAATCGTAGAAAAAAAACATTGACCAACATAAGAGAATCATTCTTATATAATGGTATTCGTAAGAGAGATTGTTTTGAAACATAATGTTTGCAGCTAACACAAATGATAAAGAGGTTTTTCTTGAAGATATAACATATGAAAACCAAAATCCTCTTAAGTCGATCGAAGTCTCTACATTCCAGAGAATGCTTTCTTCCCTATTGCAGAACTCCCAGCTGGAATGACCTTTAGGACGTTAAACCTCACTGTCTTTGACAATGGTCTGAAACAACATTTAAGACGATGGTATTCTATATTAGCACAGTGATTTCATATGGTAGATGAATTTCTAACAGAGATTTCAATGAATTCAAGATAATTCATTACTGTCCTCACCTGCATTGCCCGATGATCACATGATCTCCTTCTTTGACTCGGAAACACGGTGAGACATGAGCAGGGATGTTTGAATGTCTTTTCTCATACCTAATGATATGTCAATGTTAAAGATGATATAGCAGCAGAAGAAATTCAAAAAAACTAAAGTGAAGATCTTTTTTCACCTTTGATACTTCTTAACAAAATGAAGATAGTTCCTCCGGACAATGATTGTCCTCTGCATTTTCGCACTGTGACAAGTTCCCGCTAAGATACGGCCTCTAATTGAAACCGTGCCGGTAAAGGGACATTTCTTGTCAATGTATGCACCTACAAAATTCACAAACATGAAACATGTTATCTACTAGACAAAGCCTTAGATCACAGAATACAAATACAGAGACAGCACTACACAAACACATAACTCATTCCAATTTCATAAACAATAGAGAGAAATTGTAAAAAAAACAAAAAAAAAGATGACCTTTAATCCAAATTACAACACAGTCTAAATAAAAACACAAGCTTCAACACATCATAAGTCGAGATTCCACGACAAATGTAATAGAGGAAACGTGTACCTTCAGTAGCTTCTCTTGGAGTCTTGAAACCAAGACCAATGTTCTTCCAGAAACGATTACCTCCCTTACCAGGTCTCTTGCCTTTACCAGATTTCTTCGAGCTGAATAGAACAATAACGAATCGAATAAGAGAAGACACTCTAAAAAATGTAGGAAAAATAAAAGAAGAAGATGTTCCGTTCAATTTCACCTCAAGAAGACCTTTGGTTGCTTCAGAAACGCCTTCTCCGTCTGCAACAAATAAATCCAACATTATAATCGTAATTGCATAGATCGGAGAAATTCATAAACTTTCTAAATCAACAATGAGAGAGATTAGAAACCTGCTCCGCCATGGTTGAGGTTGTGCTACTAGAAAGTGTTGAGAGAGAGAGAGAGAAGCCCTAAACTGCTGTTGGGAAGAGGCAAAACCCTAATTCGTCCAACCTTTGCAAGATCGTAATTATAATAAATGGGCTTTGGGAAGAATCATTATTTACTTTTAGCCCAAACAGATCTTTGCCCAAAAATTTGGTTTCATGTTCGTTTTTTTTTTTGTTGGAATTGTAAAAACAATAATAACATCATTTGATGATTTGACTTGATGCTCTTTAGTGTTATAAACGATATATATATATATATATATCCTGTTTTAGCACTATTTTAGAATATTTTTCTGATCCTAATTATTTTAATGTTAAATATCGTTTGAAGTCGAGAGAATTCCTTTCGTAAGAAAAAATTATTCCATGTTATCTCATGAATTATAATTTTAATACGTGTTGAATTGTTGTAAAACATGTTCAATTTTACATAAGAAAATATTTTAATATAATTATAATCATATTAATATAAGTTAAGTTATAAATCAAATCATTAGTTCATTAAAATTTTGAAGTTATTTTTTTTCATAAACGATATATAACGATATGTAACATTAAAATAACTAGAATCATTACACACATAATGTGTACAATGTAAGAGAGATTTAATAAAATAAAATGAACAAGAGTTGTCTGACATTACTAACATAAATTTACAGTTAGAGCGTCAGAAACTATCAAACAAAGTGATAGTTGGTAATTAGTAATCATCTATTTTTTTGTTTACTATCTCGAATTTATAATATAACTTCTATTTTTATCATTCTTTTTTTTCTAACTTCAAACATACTACTTTTTGATTTATTGAACGAGTTAAATAATCTATTTGTTACCACTAGACCACATATTTGTAATTACGCGAGTTTACTGATTGCGTAATGCCGTTAACTGCTGTTAAGTCGCGATTTCAAAATCACCAACAATTCAAATTTGAGATCTTTTTAGACAAAATATATGTAAATGAGGTATTTTTCTTCCAACCAAAAAAGTTGGGTTATTAAACGTCCAAAAAAAATAGATGGGATATTTTTCAGGTTTTCCTTCGTAAAAATTTAACACTGTTTGCTGATTCCGTAACGCCGTTAACTGCTGTTAAGTCGCAATTTCAAAATCACCAACAAATTAAATTTGAGATCTTTTTAGACAAAATATATGTAAATGAGGTATTTTTCTTCCAATCAAAAAAATTGGGTTATTAAACTTCCAAAGAAAAATAAATGAGGTATTTTTCAGGTTTTTCTCCGTAAAAATTTAATACCGTTTATTGATTCCTTAACGCCCGTTAACAGCTGTTAAGTCGCGGGTTCGAATCCACCAACAATTCAAAGATGAAGCATTTTTAAATCAAATATATTAAAGTGAGGTATTTTTCTTCCAATAAAAAAGTTGAGGTATTAAACGTAAAAAAAAAATAGAATGAGATTTTTTGGAGTTTTTTCCCTTTGTATATGCCTCTTCTGCTACAAGATGATTTATGCTACAATCTGAAGTGTGTTGCAGTAGCAATCTTCTTGTGCACATTTTTGGTCTTTTCCATGTGGATTTTGAGTTTTTGGAATCTGTGATCCAGTTGGCATCACTGTATCTTTCCACAACTGAGGGTTCTTTACCATAGTGCAAGCCATGATCTTTGGTATAATGTAGATAGTTCAAAACTCTAGTTATAGCCTTCCAATGCTTATGTCATGGATTGGTTGTGTAGCGACTAAGTACATTTACAGAGTGCGCTAAATCTGGTCTTGTACTGTTTGTCAAGTACATTAAACTGCCAATTACTCTTGCATATTCCACCTGTTCAAAGGTTCACCTGAATTTTTGGTAAACTGAAGTTGAGGATCTACTGGAGTTTTTGCAGTCCCATTTAAGTAATGCTTAAATCGGTCTAGTATCTCAGCATAGTGGGTCTGAGACAAGATAAGGCCGTCATCAGTTCTGATGATTTTTATCCCCAAAATGACATTTGCTAGACCCAAGTCTTTCATGTAAAAATATCTTTTGAGCATGTTTTTCGTTTGATTTATGATGTCTTTGTTGCTCCCAATAATGAGCATATCATCTACATATAAACATCACAAAATGTACCCTACTGGAGTAATTCTGAAGTATATGCATTTGTCGCATTGATTAATGCTAAAACCATTAGACATCATCACACTGTCAAACTTCTCATGCCACTGCTTAGAAGCCTGTTTGAGTCCATATAATGATTTCACAAGTTTACATACTGTGTTCTAGTCCTGGGATAACAAACCCTTCAGGTTGTTTCATGTAATTTCGTCTTCCAAATCTCCATTTAGAAATGCAGTTTTTACATCCATTTGATGGATTTCAAGATCTCGTAAGGCTGCAATGCCTATGAGCATTCTGATTGAAGTTATTCTCGTTATCGGAGTATAGGTATCAAAGAAACCCAAGCCTTCTTTTTGCCGAAATACTTGCACCACAAGCCTATCCTTATATCTATCAATATCACCATTGGTTTTCCGTTTTCTTGTGAAAATCCATTTACTCCCCAAAGGTTTAGAGCCTTGGGGTAGATCTGCTATCTCGTAAGTATGATGTTGCAAGATAGAGTTTATTTTAGTATTGACTGCTTCCTTCTAATAAGGTGCATCAGGTGTAGACAAGGCTTCTGAATAAGTTCTTGGTACGTTTTCACCTAGAAACGCCATCAAAAAATCTTCACCGAATGATTTTTCTTTGCGAGCTCTTTTGCTTCGTCTAGGTTCCTCTTCGAGTTCCGGTTCTGGTTCTTCACCAGCAATAGTACCCGAAGTCTTGTCCTCAGTTTCTGAGGTGGCTGCATCTCGTTGTTCACGAGTTCGTTTTTGAGCTTTCCTACAAGGGAAAATGTGTTCAAAAAATGATGCATTTCTTGATTCCATAACTGTATTTACATGGATATTTGGAATATCTGATTTGTGAACCAGAAATCGATAAACACTACTGTTGTGCGCATATCCGATGAAGATACAGTCTACGGTCTTAGGCCCAATTGTGACCTTTTTAGGAGGTGGTACAGCCACTTTTGCTAGGCACCCCCACACTTTCAGGTATTTGTACGAATGTACTATACCTTTCCAAAGTTCATGTGGTGATTTACCAGTCACCTTATGTGGTTCCCCCCCTTCCCCCAAGTTCTGGGCTAACTCAGATTCCTGCAACAGCGCATTCATCATTTCTTTCAGAGTTCGATTTTTTCGTTTCACAACTCCGTTAGATTCTGGTGAGTAGGGAGCAGTTGTTTGATGACAGATATGAGACGGGACATGTTTCCCGTTCCAAAATAGATATACCTAGGTTATATACGTGAAATAATCCAAACTAAAACCGAATCGAAATCCGATATTTGGATTTAACACCATTAAGCAAATTGTGAGAACTATTTTGATTAGTTTAGAAAATATACACGTAACATCACTTAATATTTGTAACTAAATTAGATCTTAAGTTTGTCTTACAAATATAACCCCGCACGTACTAACATGTGTTACAACACTATGATTACGTTAACTTTGAAATGCTCGCCTTATATTAGCTATATTAGATTACACATAACACACCTTACACAATTCATTCACCACAATCATATTATCCACCTAACAAGTAAAAACACCTAAATTATACAATCCGAACTCATTTTTATAAACTTAATATTTAACACAAAAAAAATATTCAGAGAGCATGGGTTAGTACCTACTTTGGAAGTATGTCACAGTCATGGCTATATATAGCTGATTCATGGGTATTTAAATAAATTTGTTTCATTGTTTGACAAAAAAACGTTGGCTACAAGATCACAGAGAGATAACTCACTACAACACTAGTGCCCTTCTCTTTTTGTGTTCTTGATTTGTATATGAAGTCTCTCTGTACAACATTACGAATGACAAATACAACAAAACTCTAATCCTAATCTCATCCCCAAAAAAACACAAAAACAAGCTTGATGCAATGACTCATGTCTTACATCCATTATTCAAGACTGTCTAGGACCTGCCTGCAGAGCTAGAAACTTCATCAATGATGCCAAAATTTATCTAAGTAGGGTTGGTCTGAATGCCTCTGCTGCAAGATGATTTATGTCAGAATCTTAAGTGTGTTGCAGTAGCAGTCGATGTGCACATTTCTGGTTCTTTCCATGTCGTTTTGAGGTGGTGGATGTTATCTACAGGCCACCAAAGAAAGATCCCTGAGTTGCTCCGTTTTCAGACAGTTCGCTGGTGCTACGTGTGCAGGACTCAGTTGAAGAAGTACTGTGATTTGAGCACTTCCTTTAAATCGAAATCCCCTCTCTTTGGTACCGGAGGAAACACGAGATTCGGGTATGATTCTTGGAAGCTTTGGAGCAACTGTATCAAGAACACAACAATGTCAACAAGAAAATCAAGGCTGTAATTCATACAAACACTTCAATCAAATCCTAAATCCAATTAGAGAAAGAAGTAATAACTAGAGCATCATCATTAATGTTGATATTCTATAAAGAAAGTTCTGTTTCATGATTTATTGTGATCGTAGAAGTATAAAACTGAAACTTGGTAATTTACAAGTAAATCAATGAACCTCGATTCAGTAAAGCAGGAAAATACTTCACATACGATTTGAAAATCCTCTGATGGTTACCACATTCTTTTGCTTTGGCAGATGTGCAGGAAAAGAAAGTCAGGCATTCAGTCCTAAGCTTCTAACCAGACAGTTATCGAATACTTACATCTTCAAGGATCGGTGTGTTGTAAAGCTCAACAAATTTCTCCCTAAGTATTCTGTTCATTGTGTCAACATCACATGCATGGGTCCAGTAGGAGTCATGCACACCTGCAAAACCCAGGCTTTGAATAAGTAAAAATTCCATTTTTTTCTTGGTTGGCAAGCCATCAGTTAAATTAACAGGACTAACCTGCAAAGTTTAGGCCAGCCTCTCGACATGCGACAGCAGTCATCATCATGTGAGTGCCGTCCAGTGAGTGCACAAAATTTGGAGGAAACGCAGTTCTTTGTTTCCTAACGTCCACCTGAGAATTAAAAGTCTTTAAGTCTACGGGATCATACAAGTGAAATTCGCTCAGTGCTCACAAAGAAAGGAACAAATAGGCTTACCGTGTTACCTTCTCGCTGCAGAGCCAAAACCTGAAGAGATGTTCTTATCTGCAACCATAGTGTTCATATTTGATACCAATAATCAAAATTATTGGCTCCCACAATGGGATGAATTGTAGTTTACATGACAGATTCTTAATGGATAACACTTACCAGATGTCTTTCACTTCTGCAATAGGGTTGCACAACAGGAAGCCCAAGAGGTGTGATCCATCGCACTGGATGATTATCGGAAGCAATTATCTGTAAAGTTGACAAGTCAAAAAGAAAACACTATTAGGTCTCTCATTTACTAAATGTAAAAGAGCAGATTAACAAACATGCTACAAGACCACACCTTCGCACAATCACCAAGCCAACTCATAATGGCACGTGCTGCTTCAAATATCTCTCCAAGGGCAGCTAGGGTCACCTGTGTAGAAATGTTTCAAGTATAAAATTAGTATATAACTAAAAACAAAACAAAAATTATTCGCGTGAGTGCTACTATTCTTCTTACTTTTGCAGAATAACAAGCAGCAGCAAATAACATTCTCTCGTCAGTGATAACACCTTTCTCTTCTAATCTTCTTTTTATTTGTTCACGCGCTCCAACATAGGTGACACCATATACTGATGTCATTACTGTCTGCTTTACCAGCTTTCTGTCAACCTGAAATCAGAAGAAAACATAACATCATTGGGAAGAACTTTCGCCGTGGCGTTTTGTTCAATCAAAAACCAACCATTTGAGACTCACTTGATTGATAAGGATCTTTGCCAATGAGGCGGTTGGGTTTGACTCAGGATCCTTACTGCTGTCCTTCTTCATTATTTCATGGACTCTATCTCAGCACAAGCGAAGATGAGAGGAGTGAGAAAAAGAGACAGAGAGGAAAACCATTAGAAACTACGCTTGACATGATTCCAACTCGAATAAATAATTTGACAGCCACTCCATCCAGAATTGATATGATACCTCCGTGAAATTTCAGAATAGACATCAGCTGGTTTTTCTCCTGCAACTAGATTAACTGCCGCAGCTTCAAACTGAGAGAAGCCAGTTTACAAGAAGAGAACTATATGAGATTGAAAATTACTTCAAATAAGAGAAAAAGGCATATTATAAATGTTCACAAGAGAGCCTACGCTATCTCTTCCTAAAGCTGCATAATGCTGTAGACCATTGCACGACCCATCCTGCACATAGAAATGATTCAAGGAAAAATTGTTGATTAAGAATTAATGGATTAATTGAAAAAGTATAGCATAGTTGATTCACAGCCCAATGGAAAGACCACATCTGGTGAAAAGCAGGGAAAACTTATACAACAGGGAAAAGCAAACAGCCTACTGAATTCCCCAACCTAGAATCTTCTACAGAAAGCAAGTGTCAAATAACAAAAACGAGTAGATTAACTTTGGATACAAGTTTACGGTGCTTACCTGATGAATAGGCAAGTGGGAAATTATTGAATAAGGTGAAGGGCTTTTCAAGGCTTGTGTCAGAATAACACATGCAGCTAAACACTGAAACGGATCTTCAGCCTTTAACCACCATTGTTTTCCATGTATAGGATTTTCAGCTGAATCCATTATATCATCCAAATGGTTTTCCACAAAAGCCAGACGCGCATCATGTGAGAGCTTTTCAACACCACCTGCGTAGAGGTTTGCTAAATGTATTTTCAGCCAATGCAAGCCTGACTTTCCAAGTGGTCGTCCTTCAGCAAACTCCAGGGTTCCACGGCAAAGATCAGAACTCAGATGATTCAGATGAGGATGCATTGGGTATGCACGGCCCCTGAAGTCAAGATTGTGAGGGTAGTAGAATCCTTCCTCGTCTTTCATTTTTCTAGCCACCTGAATTGATAATCTTGAGTCCATATCTTTTGCTAGTTAAGTAAAGATGGAACAAAATGTTGTTAGCAGTAAGAATGTATTTCTTACAGAAAGTTTGAGCTCAACATCACATCTTAGAGAATGCCTCTCTCTGTTAATCTTGTTGGCCTTTCGAACACTCCATTTCCAGGATTGGATTTCTTCTGGATCCTCAGAGGATGGTTTCTCTGGTATGGGAACCTAAACAAACAAACAAGAAAGAGAACAGAATACATCAGACACATACCATTAAAACCTATAACTCTGTAGATGAATTGACTCTTGAAATGAAACTCTGAAAGATAAAAGTTCAGAAATCCTATAACATTTCTAGTGACTTACGTCTTCACGATTAACTAAGCCTGCGATGTTGCCTCCATCAGCCCAGAGCCTTTCCACCACATCAAGTATTTTCCTATTCACCCTCCACTTGGTGTTCCCAAGTGTATCCAATGCCTGTTCAAGTTCAATTTCGGAATATAAATATTAATGTAAAACATTACCAGACAGCAACAACAAAACATAATTTACGAGAGCAATAATGCCAATGTACCTCAAATACTCTATGAGCAGTCTTGTAACTAATATCCCTAAGTGCATCTTGCTGCTTTTTGGATCCATGAGTACGCATGATATAGGAAGGTAAAAACAAGTAACCACCCTTGTCATATCTGAAGAAAATGCCACAGCATTTGCATACGTAAGTGCCAGAAACACATGGCTATAAATAATGTGTGGTCATGAGGAATCTAGAGCCAAACAAGAAAGAGTTTTTCAAAGCATACCCTTTCCATCTCTTTGGTGGCACTAACATCGGAACATAAGGAATTAACATATGCTTAGCCTGCATGAGACAAGAACAATAAAAGATCACCTAAAAGCTCATGAATGGAATAGCTTTAAATCAGAAAAGAAACGTTTTAACTCACAGACTTATCCAGTCCTGCAAGGAGAAGCGAGTCACATTCAATAACTCCATATCTCCTCACCAGCTTTGACCTACAAAGTCCAAATTTCCTTAGATAAGTATAAGACAAAGAGAGAAACTTGATAGGTACTCTTCAAATTAGTACGACAATGAATATGCATTTCGTGGATTCTTTCCCACCCTGGATATTTGGTCACAGTTTTAAACTTGTGTCTGAATGCAGGTCGAAACTCGGGTATAGAGTCTCCTGACTGGGTCAGAGGAGGTTGTACATAAGCTGTTTCAATCAATAGTTCTAGCAGACGGCTTCCAAGCTGAAAATTGATGTGAGTACAACAACAAAGATTAAATTTTTCACTATCAAAGGCAAATATCATCAATTTCACTCAGAAGGGTTAAAAACGCCACAGACCTTAGCTTGTGTAGCGCGCCCCCATGGTTTGGTACCTTCACTTTTCACCACTTTTAGTGCATCAATAATCCTTTTCCTTCGAATCAAACTATTAACACGTTTCCTAAGCAATTGCTTTTCTTTCAATTCCTCTTGTGAGTCCCCTGCATTGTTCTTCCGAGTTCTCTTCAAGAAGTTGTGAATCCTCACCTAAGAGATCAACCAAAGCCACACCTCAGTACATCATTTCTTCATTGAAATAAACTGACTATTCATTCATACCTCCTGCTCAATAGCTATGCCAATACTGACAGCAGCTTGAACAACTTGGATACACCCATCTTCATGTCCGGACATAACCAAACCCATCATCTTATGCATCACAATAACCGCCATTTTATCAGCAGGCAAGAGCTCAATATGAGGCGCATAAGCTGCTCTTACCTTCTTACTCTTGTTCTTCTGCAACTTCTGCTCTCTCTCAATCACATCTTTCAACGGTTGAAACCACCCTAAGAACATATGTTTCACATAAGGCAAATTCGGAGCCAGATTCTTCTCACACATCTCCTTCTCCAAATCTCTGTACTCATCCACCATCCTCTCCCACGCTTCAGTCTCTTCCTTCACTTGACGTCTCCTCAAGGAATCAAATTTCCTCTTGTCGATGTCCTTGCGCTCGATTTTCAGAGTTTGATCAACCATTTTACTCAAACCCTTGAGAAACAAAGCAGAGATCCATGGTGGGTCTTGCATAAACAGCCTCCTCCGACCAGAAAGTCCATTCCTTTCGACGGGATTCTCAAGCTCCTCAATCAAGCTTGCTCCTTTAATGGTTCCGGCGTATGAAGAGTCCTGATTCTCGAAGCTCTCGATTAGATTACCGTGGAAATGGACGGAATTCGAAATGGGTTTCTCGTGAACAGAGAGAGAAGTAGAAGAGGAAGAAGAAGAAGAAGCTGAAATCGGAAGTGAGTGGCGTTCGAACAAAGGAAGGGTTTTGCGGCGAAAGAGGGCGGAGGAAGGAGGTTTAAGCCAGGTGACGAGGGAAGTTTGGTGTTGGAAGTGAGAGGTTTGGTTTAAGGAGAGAGAAGGAGAAGCCGCCGCAGCGGAAGCCATGGAAGTGAGGAGGAGAGAGTAGAGGATAAGGTATTGGTCTTATGAACATTTGAAGAAGAGAAAGAACAACAAACCTCTCTAAAACCTCTACTGTTTTGTTTTTTTCCACCGATAGATATTTCCCCCAAATATATCAAAACAGTTCCAATAAAATAAATCTTCCATTGTAATTTTTTTTAGAAAAACAAAAAAAAACCTTCCATTGTATTTCTAGAATGATTTAAAACATTGAGAAAAAGAAATATTTGACTTAGGAAAAAAAAAACTAATTGTAGTGAATATGAACTATAATAAAAAAAATTTGAGAAGAAACTTTTGTTAGCTACATGGATTATGGCTCTAGTAATGGAATACATTTTTTCTTGTTTGCCAACTAAAACAATATTTTCTCCGTTTTAAATTACTTGTCGTTTAAAATTTTTTCATACAAATTTAAAAAAAATTAAAAAATTATTTTATCATTTTTCATATATTATCTAAAAAATTTTATTGGTCAAGATATTAAAGCACTTGGATAAAATTAAAAATCCATTAGATTCTAATTTCACTCTATTAGAAACATATTAAAAACATTTCCTGGTTAAATTAATAAGGTCATGAAAAGGATTTAGATTTTTTTTCTTATTTTAATAATATAATGGATTTGCCTGGACCAATACATGATTTTCTTTTAGTTTTTCTGGGATCCGGTCTTTTATTAGGAGGTGTGGGAGTGGTAGTACTTCCCAACCTAATATTTTCAGCCTTTTCCTTAGGATTTGTTCTTGTTTTACTAAACATCTTAAAAATCTAAAACGACAACTATTATGAAACAAAATTTTAGTTCTAAAACGATAACAAAACTGAAATGGAACGAGTATATTTAATCCCAAAAAAAAATCCAGACATTTAAGTTAATTATATTCGGTTCAAGGATGTAAAACTGAAATGGCGAAATCAAAAACAAATATAATCTAAAATAGCCGGCTTTCGTCTTTCCCATTTTTGTAGTGGGACATACTTTGGAAGATCCATTTGCATCTCTCTAACTCGATTTCTTCCTCAACTCTATCATGGAGGCCATTGGAGATTTTGTGGTATGACTTGCTTTTTGGATATAGCTTTTGTTTATTTGATTACTGATTGAAAATGTAGCTTTTATTTATTTGATTACTAATCAAAATGATTTTACATGTGAAGCATGAAATCTGGAATAGATAACCAGAGCGAGTATAAATTAGTAAAGAAAATAAAATACAATCCGCCAATTTTTTTTTAATAACGAGTCCCTACAATCAACCATTCAGAGATGATTTGATTATGTTATGTTTATAATCATGACGTTAGGGACCCTGCCAAAAAAAAGATGATGCTAGATATTTTTACATTGGTTTGGTTTTGTGATCAATTTAATTGATAATGTCAAAATCACTACATACACACTTGATTTGCTCAGCAAGTTTGATACGAAGTTGCTCATTCCTTCTGGAAGAATGAGCAAAAATGGAACATACATCCTTGCCAACACTAGATGTTTTGTCATAAACCAATACTTTATTGGAACAATGTTAAATGTTTGCGGATGGCACCCACATGAGTCAACATCTTATTCAATCTAGATAACCGTGATTATCTCTATGAGGTGATAGTGTGGGCAAGAATCTTCTTTAAGGTTGCTATAGTATTAACTAGAGATTTTAATTACTAACAATTAAAATTATGGGGTTTAGAGGTAATCATACAATTGTTGGAACTTAATTTTGACAAATGATTTTTGGCCAACTTTACGGTGATTTTTCCGGTGAAGTCCATCACCAAAATTACCGGATCTTTGGATTGTTGTTATCCTTGTAATGAGCACTATGAGTTAGTGTATTTACATGTCAAAATTGAAGTTAAATTGAATGAGTAATGATAATCCAAAGTGGGTAGCAAACTTAGCTTAAAAATCTTGTAATTTTCCATAAATGGAAAAATGTGCAAATGTCCCACGTTGGAAGAATGAAAATTTTTCCACTAGTATATATAGTGATACACCTTTAACAAGGTTCACTAGCTTTGGGAGGAGGACACTATGGTGAAGGAGATTCAAAACCATTATGCAAAACATCACACACACGCGCGCGCCGCCGCCGGGCCGGGCCGGGTTTGGGCTTGGGTCTTGATAATTGGTAATTGTGGGCTTCACCCACATATCAAAGACTATTTTTTGGGAGAAATATTTATGCAACTTATGTTACATTTTATTTCTCTACAAATTAATTTGCATAATGAAAAATTAATTATAAAGAGATATTAACTCCTACAATTAATTTTTTGAATCGAAAAATAATTTTCGGATCGTATTTCCGAGCGACATGTTATATCGTATGTCAAAATTCTAAAAGAAAACTGGTTCAATAACCCACCACCACCATACATGCACGATTGTCAAAATGCGTAATTGCGACGATCTCGTTTTTGAGTTTTTGGTGACCAATTCTCAGTCACGAGCAGTTGGTCTCTCCTAACTGATGAGATTTGCCCTCGTTCTTTTCTCATCAAGCAACATGAGCTGGATTATGACTGTCGAAGATGTGTTGATTTTGTGAATTGGGACATATGAGGAAAAGTGTAATAAAAGGAGGGGAGTAACAAATATCATGTTATCTATTTAAATAGCATGCGGTATATCTATGTATATCGTTATTATTAAAAATAACGTAGTTAATAAATATTAATATACAACAATGTTACATATCATTATATTTATATATACTAATATATCTCATTATATATTTATATATCATGTTATATGTTGATATATCAGGATATATATTGATATATCACGTAAAAATAATCATAATAAAATATCATGATTATGTTGTAAATCTATATATCATAATATATTTTAATAAATTTTGTTATATATATATATATATCGTGCTAAATATTTATATATCAAGCTATATATTAACACAACAATATTATAATATGAAGTGTCCATATTATAATATATAATGAGAATTGATGAACCCACTTTATGTAGTTTCTCTCGTTCCAATTAATGATTCAGCTCAACGGATACAAGAATATTTTAGTTATCTTTTTATTTTTCTTTCTCTGGTCTCGCAAAAGAAAGAAAGTCCATGTTATATCATTAATTCTTTTCAAAAATATGTATATACACCTATTGACTCATTATTATATACATAGTAGATTTTCTACACCAAAAGATAGAAAGAGAATGAGTGAGTGAGAGAAAAAAGGGAGACAGGGAGACGAGGAAGTTGAAGGAAGAAAAAACTTAGGTTTATGCTAAAAAAGTCTTACAAAATTAATTAAAATATAAGTACGTTCATGTCAAAATCCATATGTCATCATTTCCATAAATTCATATAATTCTAATTTTACGTAAAATTAGAGAAATCGTGAGTTTATGCCAAGATCTTGGAATTGCAATTTTGTGTCAAAACTACAAAAGCAAAGTTTGGGACATAACGTAAAATCACATTTTGATGCAATTAACGCAAAATCCATATTTGGCGCTAAAATTATAGGATTTCGTTTTGGCGCCAAAACCTTATAATCTCATTTTAGCGTCATAGTTACATAATCGCATTCTTATGTTAAAACTGTTCGACCATCAAATCAAAAAATCTTTGGTGTCAAAACTGTAAAATTTCGTCTTGCTACAAAAATCATGGAATCACGATATGTATATTATCTAATTTTAAAATCATTATTTTTCTTGATAAGATTTAACTTTTGAAGCTGAGATTTGTTAATATAAACTAATTTGATCTTTAAAAAATTATCACTATGATATGCTCTTTTCGTCATTTTGGATTAAATTAAATTCAAATATTTTTACAAACTCACAAACGTATCTAAATATAATGTCTAGTTGCAAAAAGCCGATTTTAGTAATAAACAACAACTGTACTATTATTTGAGCAATGTTAAAAGAAATTTAACCAATTTTCATGTGGCTAATTACGAAAATGCAATTATATTTTAATTAAATTATGACCAAACAAAAAAAACTAAAAAAGGCCTAAAGGGTAAAACAATCAAAAACAAATTGCCTAATATAAAAAACACGCGGATCCTAAACAATCCGATAACCCGCCTAGATCGACGCTCCACATTTTCAAATTCTAAACCCAATATTAATGGCCCGTTTAAACCTGCAAAAATTGCTTGTAAAAATATGATAATTTTGGTTTTTCCGCCAAAATCAACTAACCATAATTTTTGGTTTTTCTGCTAAAATCAACTAACCATATCATTTATTCACTTCCATAACAATGACTTGCAATATTCCAACGTAATTAATTATCTGAATATAAACAGTCAACTTGAACTGCAGGCGATGATAATGGAGAAAGTAATAATCTCAAATCTTTTAAACTACTATATCTATAGTAATTGGCTGTTCAGATAAAGATATCCCATACTTGGAAGCAGTACACTACTCAATCTGGAGAAATATTGGAGATGGTTTTGGCTGATCAGAGAGTAATATTTCAAACTAACTATTTATGATATTGATTTTTAATTACGGTATAAATATGTGTATTCAATCGCTTAAATGGTATGTTTCTGTTTATTTGTGTGTATCATATACAGGGTAGCAAAATTCATGCTTTCATTAAGAAAGCAATTGTGAGCAAGTTTGAAAGGCAAATAACAAAGGGTGAGTGGAGAGTCATTGAAAATTTTGGCCTGACTCAAGTGAGAGGACAGTTCAAGGTTACTATTCATCATTTCAAGATGGACTTTGTGAAGGACACACATGTTAGCCCATGTGTTGCCATCTCTGATGATATGTATTTGACATTGCTTGAGTTTCAAAACATCACTGTTAGTAACCTTAACCCTTTCTTCTTGATTGGTAATTCTTCCACTCCTATAGTTTAAGTATCGTTTGAAAAATAGGATTTTATTTTTTTAATCGAGTTAAATAACTTACATCTTATATATATATATATATATATATATGATTTTAGTAAGATTGTGTACAATATATAATGGATATATACTAAAAATCAGCCAAAACCATCAAGCAAATTATACACAGTTAGTATATAGTAACTTAAAATTTTTATGTAAAATCATACGGATGTTAAGATGTTCTGAACTAACTATATTTCCTATCTATTATCAGTATTATATTATCTATCTATATCTACATATGTATACCATACTCCATCGCAATGTCATGATGACAACAACCTAATTATTCACCCTTAGCCTGAGTTATTTTTTTACAGAAAAATTTCTATTATCTGAACTCAAAAGTTTAGTCACCATTATACAGACTGTGGTTTATTTTTTATTATCTATTTATAAGTAGACTCCATGAAAACTTTGATTAACAGTTAAATGTTTGTGTGTATTATAGGATGCGGAAGAGGAAAGAACCCATGGCAAGTGAAGCGCCTAAAGAAGCAAAAACAGTGAAGAATAAACGGGTTGTGTCAACAACAAATTCTGAAAAATCTTAATCTCCACCTAGATGCTAGCAATACCAGTTATGTTCCTAATTAGCATGTTTTGGTGGAACTTTACAGGATATTACAAACATACATGTCTGTTTGTTCAAGAGGGCAACAATATTCCTTTTACCTATGTAAACAAGAGGCCAATATGTAGCAGTAAGAGTTTCAATTTATATATATAAGAGTCTCACAAACGTATATTAACATATCATACATATGATTAGGTTCTTCTTCTAAAAAGAAGTCAGCTCAACTATCGTATACACAACTTAGGGATATATGGGAAACCACTACACCAATAAATAAGTCCTCAATTAACAATAAATATTTACCTGTTCACACAAGTAGATCACAGCCATGTTCTGTATCACGCAATACTCTTCATAAACAGTGTACCCTCTCTGAACTAAGATATACAAGAAAGAACATATATAATACCAGAATATGAATGAAATTAATCTGTTTGAATGTAATTTTAGTTACAAGAATCAAATTTTACAGAATCAAGATTTATAGCTGCATAAATGTCTTATTCGAATAAATCTAAAGTATCCACGAGGCAATCATAAAACTAGACAAATACAAATATAGAAATCTAAACTCCCATTTTACACTATTCAGTTGCATCTTTTTACCTTAACAAGCTGATTATTCGCCAATCATTATATCAGAAAGAGGATTTACTTCTAATTATATATGATATAAATTAAGTGAACCAAATTTCAGAAAAACGCTAAAAACTAAATTTACGGGAAAATGGAGTACCTTTATGTGATTTAGGACGGTGATATTTGCAATAAATCTTCGGAAAACGTTTACTCTTCCTGGCTCGTATAAGTTTTTGATTCAATTTTGAGAAATTGATTTTTTAACTTCTTGTTTTTGCGATTGTCGTATTTTCTGAAGAAGAAGAAGAAGAGTTTTAGATTGAGTAAAAGGTAAAAACAAAATCATTCTTTTGTGTAAGATTCATTTACTTCGTGGCCCTGGCCTCATAGTCAAGTAAAACAAATATTACTCTAACCAAATAACAAATATTGGACATCGGACATGGGTCTATAAATACATTTATAATTTGTATAATCTTAATTTACATTGTGCTAAATTGTTAAATTATTTTGTATTTCACTTCTATAACTGTTTATACTAACTAAAATTATATTCTAATATGTATCATAGTCCATCATATTAATAATAGTGTGTATATATCATTAATATTAATTAACTCAACACAAACCATATATAATAATACTATATAAGATGCTAAAAACATATTACAAATATAATCTTAACTATCAAACAAAATTGAAAATAAACATTTTATCGCGCTGCGCAGATTACTATCTAGTTTAAATGTTGAATCTGGATGATGGATATGAATATAGAACATGAAAGCAACATCAAAATACACAAACGAACGAACCAAGTTTTTGGTTCAATATTTAAGCTATGAATGATAACATGAATTGGTATTCAAGAAATTTGTTCTATTTGTGGTGTAGTGTAGAACGATTAATGTGGTTCAAGCGGTGCAGATTAAAAAGATAGTGAATTTTGATAATTATTTTATTCACACTGTACTTAATTTATCAATTATTTTGATAATTATCCGCTTATTTCGCACGGCTTGTCTCGTTTATCCAGCATTAACCATAGTTCTTCCGTTTGTATTGTCAGATATCCTTAATAAGACTTTAGCCAAACTTTAATGTCAAGCACAAATAATAAAAATAACTTTTGCGTAAAAATGACGAACAGAACAGTCTTAATAGAAATGAGATAAAAAAAAATTATATGACGGTGTCCGCGTTAGATACGGGCCAGATTGTGATGATTAACCAAATCACGAAAGACAAAAATTTATTATAGGACTATTGGAGCAACAAGTTGCAACAACTTATTTAATCTATAAGGTAACACTTAGATATAAACAAGAAGGTGGTTGCATGGTGTGGTGGGCTAGGTTGATTAATTTATCTTATACAATCCCTAAACCTCAGTGCTTAAGTACCCAAATTATAAAACCAACCAAGCCATCTTCCTATTTCTTAATCTTTGTATGGTCTAATAATCATCATGTATATACCCATTTGATGCATATATTATGGTCGACATGGATGCCACATCAGACGTTGTTGACGATACACCACCCCTGTAGATTATCATGATATTTGCTTATTATTTTAACGTATCATCCACTAATCTCACTCTCAAACCCAATTCCACAAACGTGACTATTAAGTCTAATCTACTCTAGTAAACATATAAAATTAATTAAAGACCCAAAACACATGATGGAGTTAGGCCTTAAGCTAGTTATTTTAGCTGACATGTAAACCACCATACAAATTTAACACACCTTCATGGACAAAAGTTAACCACACGGCATTTATAAACGAATAAATGACGTGGCGGAGTCAAGTTACACACGCGTTCACACCTCATTGGTTGACTTTATAAGTCAAACATCATAGGCGCCAAAGTCTAAACGTTAAATATAAACGTTTCTATTTCTTCTTCAAACGTCAGTTAGGCAGAAACTATAAAAGAGATACTGTCTCTCTTCAATTGTATAACATATATATATGTGTGTACAGTCAAAGACCATTTTTGATTCTTTGTTGTCTCAATTAAACACACCTACAAACAAAACAAAAAATGGGTTCTTGTTCTTTGTTGTTTGTCTCGTTCTTGATCACTGTTATGACCGTTCTTGCTTCTAAAGAGAACGATCATGAGTTATTAAAACATGATCAAATCTCTTTGCTTTCTATCAAATCATCCATTGTTTCAGATCCTCATAACTCTCTAAGCAGTTGGATTTCGATATCTTCTTCTTCTTCGGCTCTTGATGTTTGTAATTGGTCTGGTGTAAAGTGTAACAAAGAGAGCACTCGAGTACTCGAGCTGGACATCAGCGGTGGAGATCTCGGCGGTGAAATCTCACCGTCGATCGCTAATCTAACTGCTTTAACGGTTCTTGATCTTTCGAGAAACTTCTTCGTCGGAAAAATCCCACCTGAGATAGGCTCATTGCATAAAACCTTGAAGCAGTTAAGTCTCTCTGAGAATCTCTTACAAGGGAACATTCCACAAGAGCTTGGTTCGCTTAACCGTCTTGTTTATCTCGATCTTGGAAGCAACCGGTTAATGGGTTCAATCCCCGTTCAGCTCTTTTGCAACGGTTCTTCTTCATCTCTCCAATACATTGACCTCTCTAACAATTCCTTAACCGGAGAAATTCCTCTAAAGAACCATTGTCACCTCAAAGAACTTCGGTTTCTTCTTCTCTGGTCGAACAAGCTCGTTGGGAATGTCCCGTCTTCGCTCTCAAACTCTACGAATCTCAAATGGATGGATTTGGAGTCAAATCTGTTAACCGGAGAGTTACCTTCTCAAGTCATAAGCAAGATGCCACAGCTTCAGTTTCTTTACCTTTCTTATAACCATTTCGTTAGCCACAACAATAACACCAACCTCGAACCCTTTTTCGCCTCTCTTGCCAATTCCTCTGACCTACAAGAGCTCGAGTTAGCCGGAAACAGCCTCGGAGGAGAGATTTCTTCTTCCGTAAGGCACCTCTCTGTAAATCTTGTGCAGATTCATCTTGATCAAAACCGTATCCATGGCTCTATACCTCCAGAAATATCAAACCTTTTGAACCTAACTCTTCTAAACTTGTCAAGTAACCTCTTGTCCGGTCCAATCCCGCGTGAGCTCTGTAAGCTAAGCAAGCTCGAAAGGGTTTATCTCTCGAATAATTTCTTAACTGGCGAAATCCCCGTGGAACTTGGAGATATTCCTCGTCTTGGTCTTCTTGATATTTCTAGAAACAAGCTCTCTGGTTCAATTCCGGATAGTTTTGCTAACCTTTCTCAGTTGAGAAGACTTCTTCTGTACGGAAACAATCTTTCTGGTACGGTCCCTCAAAGCCTCGGCAAATGTGTCAATCTTGAGATTCTTGATCTCTCTCACAACAACCTCTCAGGGAACATACCTGTTGAAGTTGTCTCCAATCTCAGAAACCTGAAGCTGTATCTTAACTTCTCTAGCAACCACTTAAGCGGGGCAATACCTTTGGAGCTAAGCAAAATGGATATGGTTCTCTCCATTGATCTGTCTTCCAACAAACTCTCAGGGAAGATTCCGCCTCAGCTCGGAAGCTGCATTGCATTGGAGCATCTGAATCTTTCAAGAAACGGTTTCTTTGGTACGCTTCCAACATCATTAGGCCAATTGCCATATCTGAAAGAGCTAGATGTATCTTTAAACAGATTAACTGGAGCTATACCGCCTTCTTTTCAACAGTCCTCAACTCTCAAGCACTTGAATTTCTCCTTCAACTTTTTTTCTGGAAATGTATCTGACAAAGGATCGTTCTCTAAGCTGACTATTGAGTCTTTTCTAGGAGATACACTCTTGTGTGGATCGGTAAAAGGCATGCAACCCTGCAAAAAGAAACACAAGTATCCTTCTGTTCTTCTACCGGTTCTGTTATCGTTGATTGCAACTCCTGTTCTTTGCGTTTTCGGGTACCCTCTGGTCCAAAGATCAAGATTTGGAAAGAATCTAACAGTGTATGATAAAGAAGAGGTGGAAGACGAGGAGAAACAGAACCGAAAGGACCCGAACTATCCGAGAATATCGTATCAGCAGCTCATAGTAGCAACTGGAGGTTTCAATGCTTCTAGCTTGATTGGTTCAGGGAGATTTGGTCATGTTTACAAGGGAGTTCTCAGGAACAACACAAAGGTCGCGGTTAAAGTACTCGATCCGAAGACTGCATTGGAATTCTCAGGGAGTTTTAAAAGAGAATGTCAGATCTTGAAGAGGACAAGGCACAGAAACTTGATCAGGATCATCACAACCTGCAGCAAACCTGGTTTCAAGGCTCTTGTTCTGCCACTGATGCCAAATGGAAGCTTGGAGAAGCACTTATACCCGGGAGAATACTCTAGCAAGAACTTGGATTTGATTCAGTTGGTGAATATCTGCAGCGATGTCGCGGAAGGAATAGCTTACTTGCATCACTATTCACCTGTCAAAGTCATTCACTGTGATCTCAAGCCGAGCAATATCCTTCTTGACGAAGAAATGACCGCTCTGGTTACGGATTTCGGGATTTCAAGATTGGTTCAAGGCGTTGAAGAAACGGTTTCTACAGATGATTCAGTGTCATTTGGCTCAACAGATGGATTGTTATGCGGATCAGTCGGTTACATTGCACCAGGTACACAATTCTCAAAACATCATTAAAGTTTCACTAAGTAGTCTCATATTAGTCTCTAAACATGGTTATTCAAATTTTCATCAGAATACGGGATGGGGAAACGCGCATCGACCCATGGAGATGTGTACAGTTTTGGGGTTCTCCTGCTAGAGATTGTGAGCGGAAGGCGACCAACGGATGTTCTTGTCAATGAAGGATCAAGCTTACATGAGTTTATGAAGTCGCATTACCCGAATTCTCTAGAGGGAATCATCGAACAAGCGTTGATCAGATGGAAACCGCAGGGGAAACCAGAGAGATGTGAGAAGCTATGGAGAGAAGTCATAATGGAAATGATTGAGTTGGGATTGATATGTACTCAATACAATCCTTCAACTAGGCCTGACATGCTTGATGTCGCACACGAGATGGGACGGCTTAAAGAGTATATCTTTGCTTGTCCTTCTCTTTTGCATTTTTCATCTCAAGAGTCACAAGGAGAAGCTAGTTCATGATGGTTTCTTGAATCAATATTTCAGAGAGTTTTGATAATTGTTTTCATTCTTTTTTTGATTTTTCTTGGATTCTTGAGTTTAATTGAATTGTTTAGCAAATAAAGCTAGATTTTGTGGAATAAAGTCTTCTTCAGATCAAAACTCAACCAACCAAATCTTCTATTTCACATTCATTGGTTAATAGTTTTAAATGTAAAGATTTGGTATGTTTTCTGTAATCATGATCATATCTTATGTATGTGCTATGAACCTAGCAATGAAGCTTCTCCTAATCTTCCATTGCATTATAATCTTATCAAAATCCTTTTTTTTGCCTAACTTTGGATTAAAAAACAAAATTTGTAGCAGAGATTTATATTGTAAGTGGAAGCTGATGATGTCTGCTTAATAAATAATAATCTCTCCAATGTCTTGATCATTAGTCCTTTATTAGTTTAATATTTCTAAATTAAGTAAGAATTAATGGGTGACATCAACATCAACATAGGTCAATATGCCATCAGATTTGTCTCTTTCTGGCATCTTCTAATGAAGTGACGAGCCAAGAAACAAAAGCATAAACGATCTTTTTCACACATCTTCATAAATTTCCTTATACTGAGTTTGATTTTGCAGCAAAAATTAAGCAATCATGCATCATATAAGAACATTTTTTTGTATTGGTTTTGACAGAAGGATTTGAACTTCTTAAATTGAAGCTCATATTTGTCATTTAACTTGTCAAAAGTTGATATTCTATCCTTTTCTTATCGTTACTAAAGTAGTTACAGTAGAAACAGATTTTTGTCTTAACGATATTACTGAGCAAAAGAAGATGCTATAGGACAAGCTAGGAGTGATGATGAGGTAGGTGCAAAAGAGAAAAAGATCAAACAATGAAGTGCTTAGAAAATCCGGTTGCGCACAGAGAGAGGAAGGTATAAACCCGTAAAAGAGATGAGATTTGCTTCTTGAGTGTGACATCCAACAGAGACTATGAGTAATCACAAAGTTGTGGTGAACTGAAAATGTTGCCTCCATTGATAGTGACAGCAGGATATCATAAAAGTAAGATCGATAGTGAAAAGGAATAGCTTTTGGATTAGGCTTTAGAATGTAAAGAGCTATGATGACGAATAAGCATGAAAAAGATGATGCTAAGACAGAACTAGAAGAAGTCTGGTCTTGATAGCTACTGGTAACATTATTGGGCTACCGGATAACATTGGTTCTAATTGCAGCCAATCAAAGAAATGCTTTTATCTATTTGCTTAGGATTATGTAAAGACACCAAACCAAAGACAAACTAAGATTGGTGATTGTGAGTTTTTAGACTTTCTTTGGTGCATAAATGACAACGCATCCACAAAACTCTTCAGGTTGGTAACTCTCACTTTCATGCTTCTCTTATTTTCTCATTTTTGTCCACCAAAACCATGAAATATCTAGAAATTAGAAGAAGGTTTGTTTCTCAAAGGATCAAAATTTACAGAAGATGTGGATCTTACTTCAAGCAAAAAAACAAAAAAAGAATACAAGTACAATCTTAATCACACGCTTTATCTAATACTAATAAAAAGTTAACAACACTATAAGATGTTCTTCCTATTTGTAGATATCATAACTCGCTCTAAAGTCGTCAACCCCAGACGACAGGTGTGTCTTATAGCCAGAAGTAAAGCATTGCCTGTTTCAATAGACATGCCAAGATTTTATTAGCACTTAAGTACTATCTGAAATATATTGACAGAAGTTGATTTTACCATACCTCTTGTACAGAAACAATAGCTGACTCATAACCAAACATTGCAGATTGCACAGAACTTAACTCTTGTTCTGATTTTCTTTGTAGATTCATATTTTCTTGCTTTACTCCACTAGTTTGAGCTGGCTCTTTGTTGCATCTGTCCTGCTCAAGCCGTTCTACTCTCTCTTTCAACCGCTGCAACTCGGCTTGATACTCTGCATCATTTGCAGAACAACTTCCCCGCGCATGACCTCTCTTGATGCTTCTGCCTCTATTCTGTTTTGATGATTTCTTGGACATCTTTTTCACCAACAAATCAGGTTTACACAAACCCTTTTCTCCATTTTTAGTTTCAGACACAGAAACTGTCTCCTGCTTCAAACTCTTGTATTGATCTCTTTCAGAATCTCTAAAATCTGTAAGCTCTTTCAATTGTTCATCTAGCTTTTTGATCTCCTCCCAATACAAATCTAAATTCTTCTCCTTATCTTTTCTTGAATCCAAGCTCTGCTCTATAACTCCCTTCTCCACAGGAACTGTATTAATCGGTTCAGGAGACGGTGTTTGAGACCTATCGCAAAATCTCATACAATCCTCATCAATTCCGCTGCATCCCAAGCTCATAAGCTTGCATCTATAGGCATGTAATTCACACTCAAGATTCTTGATTTCAACATCTTTCTGGTAATTCAGATCCTCCAAAAGCTCCAGCGACAACTCAGCATGAGACATTCTCTCCTCAACCATTCTCTTGTACTGGCTAGCTTCCATAGCAAGCATCGCCTTCTCGCCTTGTAGCCTTAGAATCACGGACATGGCTTCGCTCGCTGATGTAGCAGTAGCTTCTCTCTCAGCATCCAACTCTTCCTCAAGTCTTTGCACATCTTCTTTCATTTCATAAAGAGCTATTCTAAGATCCGTGGACTCAACTCCACGCGTATCTGCGCTATAGCTTCTTCCTACCATGTCTCTGCAATTGCAAAAACACTATATGTAAACTTTCAATTCAATAAGGTACTTCAAGATACTAGTAGACCACAACGAACACTAGAGTTCTCTGAGTAATATGTCCTATAATTTTTCTAAACTTGTAGAGAACAAGAATCTTATTAATGAAATCAAGAAAATAATCTCATAATACCTGGTAAATTGGCAGAAGAACACAAGTTTTGTTTTGTCGACGAGCTAGTCCACAAAATTGGCTCAGAAAGATGTCAAAAAACACTTTATGGGGGAAATTTTGTGCATAATAAGGACACATTGGAAACTAAAATGTTAAATTAGACAAAATTATACCTAATAAATGGAAAAAGGACCAAAAAAGAGAAATGTTTTTCATTCACACAAGCCACGCTTGACCAAAAAAAATCATCATTATGCTTTGTCCATATCATTAAAAGCAGAAAGTTTCGTAATTTTCGAAAGGGTCATTCATAAACACATTAAACTGTGAGAAAGAAAAAGGTTGATAATCGTCTAAAATAATTATGAGATACCAAGAAAAGAGCTGGAACATTTTAATGACACTTTTGAATGCTTAATGTGACTCATTGAACTATTTGAAAAAGGGTTCGTATCATAATCAGTCAAATATTTCTCTAAAAATATTGATGAATCTTTGAATAATGATGAAATGTGACTTTCTTTTTTCCCTGGGACATGTCTTCTTAGCTTTCTTCCCGCAAAATGATATTTGAATCTTCTTTTTCTTGTTGAAATCTAGTATTATTCTTTATTATTATTTAAAAGGTACTTAGTTGATAATTTTTAAGTCTACAACGGCTAACTACAAGACCAGGTATTAGCTCATGTGAGGCCTACCAAATTACTATCTTTTAACACCCTCACATATCATAAACATGATAGCCGCGAAACGGATATTTTGAAGTTTTATGGAATATATTATCCACTCCGCCGTACAATTAGTTGGATTTTTAATGTTCAGATAACTGTTAAAACTAAATATTCGGTTGGATTAGTGGATATAAAATCCTTTTCATAGGTTTTTAAAGGATAACAAAAAAAATATTAAAATTTGAGAAAATGTCTAAGTTCTACAAATCAATGGCAGTATGCTAAGAATTTTTTTTATCTTAGTTTGTAATGCTTTTCTAATTAAGTTAATGGATGCAAATTAATAATATATATATATATATATAGCGAATAGATAATTTGGTATATTTAATTATATATATACATATACTAATTCATATATGGGCATATATCTTTCTTTTTAATTTTAGAATTTGTGATTTGATTTGCTTTTTAACGGATAATAATTTTTAGGAGGGTGTATTCAACTCTTTATTTTAAATGATTTGAATTATAATGAGTTTTATATGATTTAGATGATTGTATGCGAATTTAGGAAAGTTATGATTTATTGTAAATTTTTTCTAACGGTGGTGTATTGGAACTAGGATTTGTATAAATTTTTGGTTTTTGTTCAAATCTCCTATTATTTAAATTGTGATTTTAAAATCTATTCTCAAATCTCATATTATTAAAATTGAGATTTATGTAAAATCATTCAAAATAATTCACAATCTCTTGTTATTCAATCAAGTATTTGTAAAACTCATATTAAATCCATTGTTATTCAAACTAAACAATTTATTTTCAAAAAAAAAATACTAAAAACTAATTTTGAAGGACTTTGGATACTTTTGTAGTTGGAAAATAAGAACAAAACAATCACACATCTAGAGGTGGTATTTGAATGAATTAAAAAAAAAATAATTGTATCGTGAGGTGTCTATTTCCCTTTTCGATTTTTTTTCTCTTCTCTCTTCTTCATCGTCTTTCTCTCCCTCGATCCACTGAACAAACATAATAGAAGATGAACCCAATTGACTCGAAATCCTAGTCTTCTTTCGCTCTTTCTCTTCTCTCTTCCTCCTTATCTCTCTCTCCTTTTCGATCCATTGAACAAAATAACTGAAGAAAAACTCAATTTTGTTCTTCATCAGGTT
This sequence comes from Turritis glabra, assembly GCA_900406565.1. Taxonomy (NCBI): domain Eukaryota; kingdom Viridiplantae; phylum Streptophyta; class Magnoliopsida; order Brassicales; family Brassicaceae; genus Turritis; species Turritis glabra. The sequence continues at coordinate 2,447,284 of OVBN01000216.1, forward strand.
CTAACTTCTCTTCTCCTTCTCTCTACTCTTTAATTTCTCTCTGGCATGTGAATTGTTCAAAAAACAGGAGATTGTGAATTGTTCCCAAATCCCAAGTTATGTTTGATATTTGGTATCGATTATGTTTGATAGTAATCTTCCAATTGATGATTTACTCAAATTTTTAGTTATGTTTGAAGTTTCTAACTTTTGAACAATTCAATCGCTATGTTTTTAATGAGTGTTCCTTGTGCAACTCCAGTTTCGTGTTTATGTTCACACAACTGAAAATATCATGGCAGATTTCAAACAAATCTACCTAAATATTTAAAAACTCTCTTAAGATCCTTCTAAATCACTCCCGTAAATCTCACCTAATCACAATCATTTTTTTTTTAAATAAAAAATCAAACAAATCAACTTAAATATCTTAAAACCCTACTCAAATCTCACAAAAAACTAAAATATACAAACTCCACAAAATACTCCAAAATCTTGTTCCAATACACCCCTAAATCTCACTTAAAATCATATAATTTTTAAATTTATGTGTGTTTTAACTAAAAAAAATCTCTAAAATCTAATAAAATTATTAAAATTGGAAAAACATCATATTTCTCCATCAAAACTATTACATCATACGAACCCAAAATTAATGGTTTTTTCGATCTTCGGGAGAGTTGACTTCAGAACTAAACCAATGTCGCACACGAAACATCAAAGTCTTCGTCCAAAAATTGAGATCAAAGGCCAAACTTCTACCTTCCGACAAATCTGTAAATTAATGGTTATCTAGACTTCTCAGATCAAATCCAACTTATACAGTCGGATTGGATCTATGGCCCAATTTAATATTACTTCTTCGTTGTAAATATCTCACTCAATTCCCCGACCTGCTCTAATGCTTTTCCAAACTGCAAATTTCAATCCATCTCCTCCCCTCTCCGCCGTCAAGACCATAGATTATTATACTTCTCCTAAAGCCTGCAAATTTCACAAAAACCAAACTGATTCAATTCAACGTCATCATCTCTGTTCGTACCGAAGTTGCAACAATAATTATACGAGTTTTTATTTGGAGATCGCACGGAGCGAACGCTTTTATTAACGATATGATGTTTGACGATTACAGAAGTTGACAATGAATACGAAAGTACGAAGTAGAAGACAATTTCCGACTTGCATACAATTCGAATATTATATGTTCTGTTGAGAGGATTTTCTCTGTAAGTTCTGTGGAGAATTTTCCAACCCTTTCTCAATAGCTTTCTCCTCTATTTATAGAGAAATCTTTGAGGTACGGGTTTTCTCCGGATCTTCTGTAATTTCCCATCCCGAGCCTAACAGAACGTTTTTGTGAGTACAAAAGCGTGTTAGTGTTTCGGGACTTTGTTCGGGCCCAAATAGTAACGGGCTTGGGCTTTAGCCGAGCCCATATCCTACAATAGTCCCCCCCTTAGTTTGGCAAATACGAGCTTGCTCGAGTTTGTCAAGCATGGTTCTTGAATCGGATGCGGGTTTGTTCCTGATGTAAGAAAAACGTAGCATTGCGTTATTTTTAGGGGTGAGACGTATTTTTAGGAGCATGGAGGCCTTATGGAAGAAACGGTGCGTGTGGATGCGTTTTTCCAGGAGCGCAGAGCTCGTATAGGAGAGGAATGCTCTGGGCATGTTTTCCGGTGAGCGCGGAGCTCATATAGGGGATTGGTGTCATTGGCAAGCTTTTCGGGGAGCACAGAGCTTGTACAGAAGATTTGGTGCCGTGGGCACGTTTTTCTGGGAGCGCGGAGCTCGTGCAGGAGAATCGGTGCCATGGACACGCTTATCGGGGAGTGCGGAGTTCGTGTAGGAGAATTGGTTTCTTACAAAAGGAGATTATCCGTTGCCGCAGTGCCGCAGCCGCGAAGTCTTCTCCTTGCCGCGACCATCGTCTGTTAGTCGCAATCGAGTTCTTTGCGGCGAGCTGGCTGCCCTGAGTTCGGTTGCCGCGAGCTTGGAGGGTTGCCGCGAGCTTGAAGGCTTGCCGCGAGCTTCATCTTTGCCGCAAATCACCAGATCCGCCGCGAGCTTGAGCCGTTTGCCGCCAGCTCCTTACCGATTTACCGCGAGCTTGGCCGAGTGTCGCCGCGAGCTCCAGCTCCTTTCCGATTTACCGCGAGCTTGGCCGAGAGTCGCCGCGAGCTCCAGCTCCTTTCCGGTTTACCGCGAGCTGGGTCGAGAATCGCCGCGAGATCACCTTCGCCGCCACCAGAGTAACCATTGCTGCAACCGATTTTCTCTTGTCGCGGCGAACGATTTCGTTTTTGCCTTCACCGATCTCGTTATGCCTTCACCGATCTCGTTTTGCCTTCACCTATTTTGTTTTGCCTTCACCGATTTTGCATTGCTGCGACCGATCTCCGTTGCCGTGACCGATCTTTGGTGCCACGACCGATCTCGTCACCGATGTCGCGACCAAGTGAGTCTCGGATTTGGCCGTCGCTGATCTTGCCTTCATGGATTGGGCCATTGCGAACATTATCTTCACGGGTTTGGCCGTCTTTGACTTTGCCTTCATGGATCGGAAGGTTGATGCTTAGACTCGCGCTGACCAGTGACCAGATCCTGTCTGATTCGGCTTTAAACAGATTGTTTGATTTGCGAGGTCTAACTCGACTTAAATGATTATTTTCGCTAGAGTTGCGAGTCTGAACTCGGCTTATACGATGATCGTTATTCGAGTTGCGAGTTTAGACTCGGCTTATACGATGATCGTCATTCGAGTTGCGAGGTTAGACTCGGCTTATACGATGAACTTCGTTAGAGTTGCGAGGTTGGACTCGGCTTATACTCCGTACTTTCAGAGTTGGTGCGATCTGCAGCTCGGCTTATCCTTTCTGAAAATACCCGATGATGATTAGCTTACGGATATAAAAGACGAAGTTGTTCGCGCGTTTTTGGAAACGGGAAGTTATAATCAGCTCGCGGAGCTTGGTTCTTCTTGCAAGGTTATCCTCGGCTTACTGTTGGCGAGGTTTCCTTAGCTTTAAGCTTGGTTCGGAACATATTATGGAGCAAGGCGTCCCTTGACTTATCCTGTATACGTTTTTTTCCGAGAGACAAGGCTTACATGAAGTACGAAAGTCGGGGCTCGTCGTACTTTGATTGGTGCGGCGCTGAAGTCCGGCTTACCCTGTGGGTGCCTTTAGGTCGACATAAACGTGCGAGCGGACTCGGCTTATACCGTTCGGTCGCCTGTTAGCTTATTAGGTGCGAATCGGGGTCGGCTTTCAAATCTTTAAGTGTAAGCTTTTAGGTTAGTTAAGTAAAGAGGTGGATTATTATACCACTGCATCCATGTGGGAACGCGTTTAAAAATCGTACTCCTGGCGTTACTCGCGTAGTTTTAAGCCCGGAGGTTAAACTCGGAGGTAACGGCATGCTTGCACGCTGACATGCTGATTGTATCGTTTGAGAAAACGTTTACTATCTTGAAGGTGTGGCGCATTGTGTGTTGGAAAGCGTTGAGTTGACGCGGTTGTTTGACGACGAGATGCGATTACGAAATTTTTGGAGTGATGATTTTCTTTCATAGCTGTCTCTTGTCAAAGGTTGCCTACGTACCCTTGGAAAGGGATCAAGCTTTTCGTAGTTCGTTTGATGAAAACTGAGAACGAAATTTTTTTTTTTTTCAGCTCGTTTGTGAGGCTTTTTTTTTTTTTTTTTTTTTTCCGCCAACTCGTTACCTTCAATTGAATTGTTTTTTTTTTCTTTTTCTGCCGCCAGCTCGTTGCGGTCAATTGAATTTTTTTTTTTTTGTTTTTTTTCTGCCGCCAGCTCCTTGCCGTCAACTGAATTTTTTTTTTTTTTTTTTTTTGTCTTCTGCCGCCAACTCGTTGTCTTCAATTTTTTTTTTTTTTTCCCGAGCTCGTAGCCGTCAACTGAAATTTTTTTTTTCTTTTTTGTTTTTTTTTTTGCGGAAGTTCGCTGCGACTTGGTCGTGTCGCGACGTGAGTCGTATTGCGACGTTGGTCGTGTCGCGAATTGAGTTGTGCCGCGACAATTTTTTTTTTTTTTTTTTTTACGAAATTAGCGCCGCGACGTTCGTAGAGCCGCGACGATTTGTTTGTGTTTTTTTTTCTTTTTTTTTTGCGAAAGTCGGACGGACTCCCGACATAATGTTAGCCCACCCGTGATCAGATTCGTCGTCGTGGGACTGGCTCATCTTTCACCTGTCTTGGTTCGTCGTTAGCTCGCCTAGGATGTTCTAGACTGTCTCTGCTGCGAGAACGTTCTGCTCTGCGACAAAGCTTATCGGGTTGGCTTCTGTCATCTCGTCGATCCCGATCATAGTAATCGTGTCGTGTAGGCGTTCGTTGCCTATTGGTCTCGATATCAAGATCTCCGTTCTTGAACTTTGCCATTAGCAAACTTTGCAATTGTCGGCATTCGTCTGTTGAATGTCCGAAGCCTTTGTGGAATTCTTAGTACGCTTGCACATCCTTAGGATCAGTTCCTCGTTCCCACTTATTCCAACGTTTGTCGGGGTTTTTGATGAGTCACAAAGGTAGTACGTTGCTGCCCTCTTTCCCTTGTCATCTCGAAGGTAATCGGCGTCGTAGTGCTGGTGATACTCAAAGTGGTCTTCTTTTATTCTCTCTTTCGGAAGCGGAACCTTCGCTAATGCTTGACGCTTTGCCATGGCCGCTTTCTCCTCCCCCATCTCGATGAACCGATTAGCATGGTGTAGCGCATCCGGTAAAGTTACTGGTTGATTTAACACGAGATCTTCTCTGAATCTCGATTCATGCCAAAGAGCATTTCGAAGAGCGGCGATCGCAGCGTCGTCAGGTATGGCGACACTTGTGACAACTCCTTTGAATCGTCCGATAAACGCTCGAAGGGATTCCTTCTGAGTTTGCGCCATTGTCCAAAGGTCAGCGTTGGAGGCTCCCTTTTGCATGAACACTCCGTAGTTCTTAAGAAAACTGGTGGTGAGTTCTTGATAACTATCGATTGAATTAGCCTCCAAGCGAGAAAACCAAGTGAGCGCGGCTCCGCTTAGATGTTCCACAAAGAGTTGGCAACTTCCGGCATCTAACTCTTCGTCTGGGAAGTGGGCGCGGCCAATCGCTATGCTTACTGATGTCAAGAACGGTCGTGGATCGCTGAGTCCTTCGTAGTTTTCCAGCTTGAGCTTGTTGATACGTCGGATACGAACTCTGGAGATCCGCGGAGTGAACAGAGAGCGCTGTGTTTCTTCTAACACCTTCTCTATGTCAGGGGCCAAGCTAGTGACGCGATGCATTTTTGACGACATGTCCTTCATCGCCATCTTTATCTGTTCGAACTCTCGGTATCGAATGCCAGTATCTTCCTCTTCGCTAGGGAGTGGGCGCTCGTAGTTGTGCGACTTTCGGCCTCAGTTTTCGTGGCTGCGTTCCTCGACAGATCCGATGATCATCGAAGCTGGTCTTGTACGTCGAGTTGCATACTCTTCTTGGGGTGTTCGTTGTGGCCGCATCATCTCCTCTTCACTTTGCGGTCTTGCGATACGTCCTCCGTATGATTGGAGTTGCTCGATTTGGTTCTGGGAGATTTCCTGGGCTGCGATGACTACATCAAGTCTTTCGGTCATTCGTGCATCTTGATGGTCAAGTCTGTCGAGAAGAGATTGCAAGAGTTCGTCGAGTCCGATTCCCCTTGAGGTAACTCCATCTTCGGGTCTTCTGGATACTCCTTCGTGAGCAGCTTCAATGTTGGCATCTGCAGCAGCTGCGGCAGGAATCGAAGGCTGAGGTCGTGCGTTGTCTTGTAGTCGAGTCGGAAGTCCGATGCGGATTGAGGATGAAAAGTATTGCGGAACAGAGAATTCAGCGCCTTGCTTGCGAGTAGAAGGTTGTGCTTCGTATTGCTGGAGGAGCGATGTTGGAGGTGAAACGGATTCGATTCTGACTTCGCGTGAAGTTTGCGTCGTCTCGTACTCTTCCGGAATCATCGGCATCATCTTGCTAAGTCGTCAATAGAAAGTACGAACGCTTCGTATGATAGTCCCCACAGACTGCGCCAATTGTTCGTACCGAAGTTGCAACAATAATTATACGAGTTTTTATTTGGGGATCGCACGGAACGAACGCTTTTATTAACGATATGATGTTTGACGAGTACAGAAGTTGACAATGAATACGAAAGTACGAAGTAGAAGACAATTTCCGACTTGCATACAATTCGAATATTATACGTTCTGTTGAGAGGATTTTCTCTGTAAGTTCTGTGGAGAATTTTCCAACCCTTTCTCAATAGCTTTCTCCTCTATTTATAAAGAAATCTTTGAGGTGCGGGTTTTCTCCGGATCTTCTGTAATTTCCCATCCCGAGCCTAACAGAACGTTTTTGTGAGTACAAAAGCGTGTTAGTGTTTCGGGACTTTGTTCGGGCCCAAATAGTAACGGGCTTGGGCTTTAGCCGAGCCTATATCCTACAATCTCCAATTTTCGAAAACAACATCAAACACAAAACGCAAAATCCTCACCTTAGCAAAAGCTTCACCAGTACCCGTTTGTGTACCGAAAATGTCGTAACTTTCTTACTCCCATCATCGATCTCTTCATCACGAGACTTAATTCCTAGAATACCTGGAAACTAGAGTTTAAGAGTCTTTGTAACATCCGTTTCACCCTCTCACGGGAACGGCGTGCCACGTGTAACATCCGTCTCACCCTCTTTCGGAGACAACATGTTACCAACAATAAATATTACCACAACCCGATGGTGGCGGCGCGTGGCGGCTCGGCTCCGGCAGCGGTTTGCGTCTCCGGCTTCGTCTCGTCGTCACGAACCCGATGGTGGCCTTCTGTTAAGCTATTCCGTGGCTTGGCCGATCTTAGTTCGGGGAAGGGTTCAACGGTGGCTCTCGGTGGTTCGACGGTGATTTTCTCTCCCGCGAAAAATCTGCAGCGTTTCTTTACTCAGGAGAGTTGTGGAAAATATGAGAGAAATGAGATCTATTTATAGAGAAATAGGGGAGAGGGTACCTAGGGTTTGTGTGGTGGGCTTCATATTGGACTTCGGGTCGGGCTTCCTTTTGGGCCTCGGTTTGGGCCGAAAATGGGCTGTTACAATTCTCCCCCACTAACATGGAATTCGTCCCCGAATTCTGATCCCGACTCGGCTGCCCGTTTTCATCCTGAAAAAGCTCTGGGTAGTCTGACCTCATCTCAGCTTCGGGTTCCCAGGTGTCCTCCTGGATCCCGTCTCTCTCCCAACGAACTCTGACCTTCATAACCATCTTTCCCTGTACGTCATTCTCTTGACGCTCCAAAATCTCCACTGGTCGACTCAACATAGACAGATTCTTACGAAGATCACTCGGCGGATGCTGCAAAATCAGCTCTGGTTCTCTGACAACCTTCCTCAACACTGACACATGAAACACATCTTGGAAGTCGGATAACTCTGCCGATAAATTCAAACGATAGGCTACTGCTCCAATCCGCTCAATAATAGAGTACGGTCCCATGTACCTCGGCTTAAGCTTCTTTAGCTTTCGAGTCTTAGCACCTCCCTGAAATGTCCTCATCTTCAGGTATACCAAGTCGCCCACCTCGAACTCTAGATCTTTTTTGCGCTTGTCTGCATAACTTTTTTGACGGTCATGTGCTTCCTTTAACCGCCTCTTGAGCAACTCAACTTGCTCTGCCGCCTCTAGAACCATTGCAGGTTCTATGTCTCGGTACTCCTCCACTTCTGTCCAACAAAGTGGGGTACGACACGGCCTACCATAAATAGCCTCATATGGTGCCATCCCGATGCTCGCATGATAACTGTTGTTGTAGGAAAACTCTGTAAGTGGTAAATACTTTCCCCAGTTTCCGTCCCAATCCAACACACATGCCCTGAGCATATCCTCCAAAGTCTGAACAGTCCTCTCTGACTGTCCATCTGTCTGCTGATGATAAGCTGTACTCATATGAACCTTGGTCCCCAACGCCTTCTGAAAGGCTCGCCAGAAGATAGATGTGAACTTTGTGTCGCGATCAGACACTATACTTACAGGCACCCCATGCAACCTCACAATCACATCAATGTACCTCTGCGCCAACCGAGCTGCATCGTCCGTTTTCTTTCCAAGTCACCATATCCCATTTCCAAGTTGATAATGGCAGGTTCTGCAATAAACCACTTGTTACCCGATGTTCTGCCTTTACCATCTGACAAGTCTGACAGCATGCTACAAATTCTGACACGTCCTTCTTCATACCATCCCAATGATAATAACGCTTAAGATCCTGATACATCTTGGTGTTCCCTGGATGAATAGAAAACCGTGAGTGATGTGCCTGCTGCAAAATATCCTTTCTTAACTGCACATCATCTGGCACACATACTCGGTTACTGAACAAGAACATCCCATTCGCAGCTCTGTGAAATCCGTCTTTCTCAACTTGTTTACCCAAAGATCCGTCTTTCTCTTGGGCTTGTCGTATCCTCCACAGTAAATCGGCCTGATCCAAAGCCTCAAGGCCGACTGAATCTCTCTCTGCGGTAACTGCACATAATCTGAGGCTTGCGAGTGTTCCAATCAGCTCCTCAACCCCCTTAACCCCTGATACATCGCTCCTGCGCCTACTCAAGGCATCTGCCACCAGGTTGGCCTTTCCCGGATGATAGTTAATCTCTAGATTGTAGTTTGCCAAAAACTCAATCCATCTGCGCTGCCTCAAGTTCAAGTCTCCCTGGGTCAAGATGTACTTCAGGCTCTGGTGATCGGTGAGAATCTGTACCTTTTCTCCATAAAGGTAAGCTCTCCAAATTTTTAGAGCGAACACCACGGCTGCAAACTCCAAGTCATGAGTGGGATAGTTGGTCTCGTGAGGTCTCAACTGGCGTGATGCGTAAGCAATAACTCGCCCATCCTGTGTTAACACACAACCCAATCCAATTCCTGAAGCATCAGTATACACTGCATATGGTATCCCTGGCCGAGGAAGTACCAACACTGGGGTTGTTGTCAACTGTTTCTTCAATTCCGCAAAACTCTGGGCGCATGAATCTGTCCACTCGAACTTGACGTCCTTTCCCGTCAATCGTGTCATAGGTTTGGCTATACTAGCAAACCCCTTGACGAACTTCCTGTAATACCCTGCTAAATCCAGAAAGCTGCGGACCTCAGTAACACTTTTTGGCGTCGGCCACTCAGTAATAGCTGTAATCTTCTCTGGATCGACTACAACTCTTGCCTCTGAAACCACGTGGCCTAGAAACCCAATCTTCCTCTGCCAAAAGCTACACTTACTCAACTTAGCAAACAACTGCTGCTCCCTGAGCTTATCAAGCACAATCCGCAAATGCTCAGCATGCTCCTCTCTGCTCCGAGAGTAAATCAGAATGTCGTCGATAAAGACAATCACACACTTATCCAAGTGTTCGCGAAATACATCGTTCATCAACTTCATAAATGCGGCTGGTGCATTCGTCAATCCGAATGGCATCACAACAAACTCGTAATGACTATAACGAGTCCTGAAAGTTGTCTTCTGTACATCTGCCTCTGCTACCGCAATCTGATGATACCCTGATGCCAAATCTATCTTCGAGAACCACGAAGCCCCCTGAAGCTGATCTAACAACTCATCAATACGCGGCAGTGGATACTTATTCTTGATAGTCACGTTGTTCAAGCCTCTGTGATCGATACAAAGCCTGAAACTCCCATCTTTCTTCTTCACAAACAGCACTGGCGCTCCCCATGGCGATATACTCGGTCTGATAAACCTTTTCTCTGATAAATCCTCGAGTTGCTTCTTCAGCTCAGCCATCTCTGCTGGAGCCAAGCGGTACGGTGCACGCGAAACAGGGGTCGTCCCTGGTTCTAACTCAATGGTAAGAACATCACCTCTCACTGGCGGTGGCCCCTTTAAGGGCTGGAACACATCCTCATATTCAGCTACCACGGGTATCTCCCAAAGATTCGGCTCTCCATTATCCTGAATCATCGATATGGTAGCCAGGAATCCCTCTGCTCCTCTGTCCAATAAGTCTTCGGCCTGTAACATAGAGATAATATCCTCTTGTTCGATCGAATCCCTTGGAAAGTGATTCTCCCCTCTGCGCTCGGAACATGCACTCTGGCTCGTGGGCAATCAAGCACTACTTGATGTCGTACTAACCAGTCCATCCCGAGGATCACATCATAATGGTTCAACTCCATTTCCGCTAAGTCTCCGGCGAACTCAACTCCCTCTAGGATGATTGGCACCTCTCGATGGATGCCTGTAGCCCCCAGCTTCTCAGTGCCAACAGTCTCAATCTTCTTAACTTTTGGTTCGAACACTCCCTGAAATGGCCAACACTTGACCAATCTCGGACACACGAAGCTATGCGAAGCTCCTGTATCAAACAGCGTATACGCTGTACTAACCCCAACAATAACTGATCCTACACGAGTTGCACAACAAAACGAAACTCACAAAAGACTAATCACGGAAACAACAACAGGAAATATAAAATAAATTACATACCGGCTATTGGTTCCTCTCCCTTATAGTCTCCCATAGCAAACACTCGTGGAGTGATGGCTGGGCGCTTCGGCGGCGGCGGCGGAAGTACCTCTCCCACCCTCTTGGGGCACTCTCTGGAAAAATGACCCAACTGACCACAATTGAAGCAAGTCCGCGGTCCAAATGCTGGTGGTGCTGGTGCTGCAGTCTATCTGAAAACCGGTGCAGCCACTGCCTTACCCCGACAGTCCTTAGCCAAATGTCCAATCCGTCCACAAGTGAAACACTTGGCATAATCTCCTAAATGGTAGCGGTGACAGCAAAAACAACGCGGTGGTCCTGACTGTGCTACTGGCCTCCTCTGTGTCTCTGGAGCCTTTCCGAACCTCTGCTGTGAGACCCTGCTGAGCTTCTGTTCCTCCGCGAGACCCATCTCCTGAATGGCAGCCTTTTCTACCAGCTCCAACATACTGTGGTAATCTCTCACTGCACAACGGTTGCGAATCTCCACTCGCAACCCCTTCATGAACCGCCTAACGAGCTCCTGCTCATCCATATATCTCCCAAGGATCCTGCGGAGACGACTAAACTCGAGCTCGTACTCTCGGACTGTCATAGTACCCTGTCGAAGATCCTGGAAGGCATTCTCCTTCTCATCCATATTCTCTCGAGGGAAGTACTTCCTGGTGAACTCCCTCTTGAAGTCATCAAAAGACAGCTCATATCGTCCACGTGCTCCCTCAACAACTGCCTCCCACCAGGCTAGGGCATCATCTCTCAAATACTAAGTAGCCAAATCCAGACGGTACTCGGTAGGGCACCTCATATGATCAAGGTTACGCTCCAACTGCCTCCTCCAGTTATCCGCAACAGCAGCATCCACAACCCCTCCAAATCGATCCAGCCCCATGTCCTTCATCTGCCTCATCAACTCCCAATAAGAAGGACCCTCTCTGACCCTGGCAGGTGGTGGTGGTGGAAAACGCTCATGATCAACAGGCTCGCGAATAACACGACGAACATCCTCCGCAGCTTGCTCTCCACCCATCTGACCTCTGAACCTCAGTTCCTCTAACAGCTCTGCATGACCTGCGGCCTGCTCTGCCCCCTGAACTACAGCTGGTGGTGCCTGCTGCTGCGCCTGTTGCGCCTGAAGACCCATCTGATGGGCCACCTCCTGAGCCACAACCCGAGCAGCCTCCTGAGCAGCTACTCGTGCTGCCTCTTGGGCAACCTGTCGCACAGCATCCTGAGCAGCCTGCGTTGCTGCCTCGTGAGCAATCTGCCTGATGGCATCCTGATCCACATTCTGAACAGCGGGTCGGTCAACCTCAGCCTGGCTGCCCCCGACGTGGACACTCTCATCTGCCTGCTCACGCAATGCAGGCAATCCTGAACCTCTGGCGCTCTGAGAACGGGTTCTCCTCATCTGAAAGGCAAAACCACTCGGTTAGCTTCACTAACCCACAAAACACTAATACTCGACGGAAAGGGGTGTCGTTTATTTTGAAATTCTCCCATCCTAGAAAACAATTTTTAAAACAAATCCGAATCATAAATATAACCAACAACTAATAGCCCCCGGGTCAGAACCGAGTCAGCTAAACCTCGCTCTGATACCAAATTGTAACACCCATCTCATCCTCTCTCGAGAACGGCGTGCCACGCGTAACATCCGTCTCACCCTCTCTCGGGAACGGCATGTTACCAACTATAAATAATACCGCAATAACTTTATTTAATTTAACATTCAATTCTTTATTAAACATAATTCCAAGAATTCCGATAAAAATCTGATAAATCCCAATAAAATCATAAAGACAATTATTCGATTCGAAAACACACATTAAATACTGAAAAAACGAAATAGCAACCCAAAATGACACCCGACTCGTCAAGTATGAACTACTCGCCAGGCTCACCTGCAATGGAAAAGAGGGATGAGCAACAGGGGAGTCGCTCAGTGAGGTATGTGATGCTAATCCACATGTCACTGACTCGATCTAAGAAACTAATCACAAAATAGAATAGAATCAAACATGATCAATCACAGCACCTACAGTGCTCAATCAACAGACAATTGTCCTATTATGGGATAGTGCCCAATCACACCCTCAACGAGGTCAACTATGGGATAGTGCCCAATCACGCCGCCCAGGGGACGATTATCGATCTAAAAGTGCTGGGCAACAGATCGATTATGGATTGCCCTCACCCTAACCCTCACACAATTCGACACCATACAGAAGTCCGTCTCTGTATCCGCGATACCGTATAACCTCATAACCATAAATATATATAACAAACACTAAATTTAACAGTATGAACAATCAAATAGGTTGAATCATCTATATCCTTATTTCCAATTTAATCAAACAAACTAGCTAGACTCGATCATAGAAACAATTCACATTTAATTACTAAACTATTCGCAATCAGAATCGTTGAACGAAGTACAGTAGTTTGTGAAATAGCCCTCACCTTTGCAACGCTGAAAACTACGGTTTCTGGACCTCAAATGATCAATCCGACTCCGGATCTGAAATCAGCACGAAAAATCGAGTCAGACGGTCCTCGAAAGACGAAAAACAGTTTTCGGGTCAACCGATCAAAGTCAACAAAAGTCAACGGTCAACGGTCCGGTCAAAGTCAACCAAATCGGTCAACGGTTAAACCGGTCAAACCGGTCCGGTTAAGCTAAACCGGAAATCAATTTCAAAATCGGACCGGTTAACCTAAACCGGAACCAAATTGATTTAAACCAATCGGTTAAGCTAAACCGGAACCCAATTGATTTAAACCTACCGGTTAACCTAAACCAGAACCAAATTGATTTAAACCAACCGGTTTAACTAAACCGAAACCAATTGATTTAAACCAATCGGTTTAACTAAACCGAAACCAATTTTAAAAATCAATTTAATTAAACCGACCGGTTAACCTAAACCGGTCGGCGGCGAGTTTTCCGGCGGAGGCTTACCGGAAAAGTCACCGGCGGCGACGGCGGCGGACGGCGACGAACGGCGGCGACGGCGGCGACGCGGCGGCGCGTGGGCTGCACGCGCCGGAGAGGTGGCGGCGCGTGGCGGCTCGGCTCCGGCAGCGGTTTGCGTCTCCGGCTTCGTCTCGTCGTCACGAACCCGATGGTGGCCTTCGGTTAAGCTATTCCGTGGCTTGGCCGATCTTAGCTCGGGGAAGGGTTCAACGGTGGCTCACGGTGGTTCGACGGTGATTTTCTCTCCCGCAAAAATTCTGCAGCGTTTCTCTACTCAGGAGAGTTGTGGAAAATATGAGAGAAATGAGATCTATTTATAGAGAAATAGGGGAGAGGGTACCTAGGGTTTGTGTGGTGGGCTTCATATTGGGCTTCGGGTCGGGCTTCATTTTGGGCCTCGGTTTGGGCCGAAAATGGGCTGTTACACTTTGTTTGAAGTTTATAATAAACTACTAAAAACTAGTACACGTAGAGCAGATCATTCTATGTCGAACTAGAAACATAACCCGTTGTTTGGTTGTGTCGAGTTGAGTGAGAGTAGACGTACGATTGCGAAAAATACGGTCAATTTGCTTAATGATGACACCGAGGAACCATATTATCAAAGGAAACCATACATGTAGAATCCTTGATAATGATATGTTGGATTTCGTGTACCGGTCATAATGCAACTCATAAACCTCAGTTTTAGAGAGAGGATCACAATGAATCTTTTTCTACTAAAGAATGGCAAATAAGTTTTTTAAAACAAGACAGAGCCTAAACATGCTTGCGATATCGATGATTGTCAAATAGAGTGGACAATTCCAAATGTTAAACCTGCAATGTTTATATCTTAAGCAGAATGATATGGATACTTCTAATAAGATATAGAACTAAAGGCTTCACTTTACTATTCCTAGTCTGTCTAGGTAAACAGTTCACCAAATTAAAAGGACATAATGAAGTTCTAGGTACCTAGGGTTTGTGTGGTGGGCTTCATATTGGGCTTCGGGTCGGGCTTCATTTTGGGCCTCGGTTTGGGCCGAAAATGGGCTGTTACACTTTGTTTGAAGTTTATAATAAACTGCTAAAAACTAGTACACGTAGAGCAGATCATTCTATGTCGAACTAGAAACATAACCCGTTGTTTGGTTGTGTCGAGTTGAGTGAGAGTAGACGTACGATTGCGAAAAATGCGGTCAATTTGCTTAATGATGACACCAAGGAACCATATTATCAAAGGAAACCATACATGTAGAATCCTTGATAATGATATGTTGGATTTCGTGTACCGGTCATAATGCAACTCATAAACCTCAGTTTTAGAGAGAGGATCACAATGAATCTTTTTCTACTAAAGAATGGCAAATAAGTTTTTTAAAACAAGACAGAACCTAAACATGCTTGCGATATCGATGATTGTCAAATAGAGTGGACAATTCCAAATGTTAAACCTGCAATGTTTATATCTTAAGCAGAATGATATGGATACTTCTAATAAGATATAGAACTAAAGGCTTCACTTTACTAGTCTTTCTAGGTAAACAGTTCACCAAATTAAAAGGACATAATGAAGTTCTAGACAGACCAAAAACTCAGATTCTATTACCAGTTAGCATACATGTTTAAAAACCTTCCAAAACCAGATTGTCCGGAAACTAAAACATTGCTATTTAACTTATTATTTCCCTTTGAAAACCTTTTGTACTTTAACCTTTAATATGGTTTCTCCCAAGTGCAAATCGAACCAACGACCTCTAGACCTTTGCCTGAGATCTTTACCAGTTGATAAATATTTTTTATTTCCGAAAGAAACAGACGAATCAAAATATTATTAGCTTTCCTCTGTATTCCTCTTTTCTCATTATTTCTTCTCTTCCAAGGAATTGATATGCGTATACTCTGATTTAGTAATCAGAATCATTTCGATCTTGAAAATGAGATTCGACGAACCAAGTCTCGGTTTCAAATATGAAATAGACAGTCCAATGCAAACCAGCTATTACATCGCATACATGGGAATGTAAGATCACAGAAGCTTACTAACAATATCGTTCGGCTAAACCCCACAAGAAGGGGAAGCCCGTGAAAAATCAATGATGAGAAGAGTGGTAACACAATGAGCAAGAGCACCAAAAATTACAAACACATGGAATATCTGATGGCTATGTCCTGCCATATCAAACGCTCCAGGCTTCCATCTCTCAGGCACACGGCTAACATAAAACGCTGCTCCCAGAGCATATGACAAGGCCGTGGCAATCTCGTAACCGAGGGCGACGAACACGTTAGGGTGATCCCAGTAAAGGCAAAGCACATGTGTAGCAGGTATCACAGCAGATGATCCCATTGCAAGGAAAAGATTTGCTCTGAAAGGTCTGAACCGCGGCGTTGAGAGAGCTGGAGAGAGGAGGGTGATGATGGCGAGGAGACCGAGGAATGAGATCGACGATAAGTAGAGTAAACGGAAGTTAGGGTGGCATGAGAAAGCGTAGTAGATTGGTGCGAAGAAAGAAGCGACGATCATGAGAGAGATCCCTGCGTAGTCCAAACGCCAGAAGAAGAGGTTGAAACGTTTTGAGTGGCAAGCAAGGAGGTGTGAAACAGAGCTGCAGATTAAGCAACCCATTGCTCCGGCTAAGTACACGAGCCATGGCCATTTCGGAACAGCTTCTCCGTGAGAGTTAAGACATGATATATGTTGTGTCACGTTCGAATCCTGCTAGAGAGAGAATCTTTTTAAGTTTAGTCATGTGAATGAGAAAAGGATCATTCTTTATTCTTTTCTCAAATCATATGTTATCTTTTCAAAACGTTTGGTGGGCTCAAAGCACAAGAAAAGAAAAGATCCAAGAAATATATCGAAAACAACAACACATGGTGGGGGCAATTATTCTCTACTTTAAGTCATGTGAATGTAAAAAGGATCATTGCATGATTAGAAAGTGACAAAGATGTGGTTAATTTGTTATGTGCGTAATACTATAATGACACTACTTTATTGCATTACATAGAAAAACTATGTTTATGGTGGTGTATATTGTTTATATCCAAAATATTTCTGATACTTTTTGTTAGTCAATTTAAATTAGAGACATTTAAATTTTGTGTAAGTAATATTTGTCTTCTCTTTTAGTTAACATACTTGAAAAAAGAAATATAGATTATTTATATATGATACATGTAATAGAAGAGAGTGTCATATGAGATAATCTTTTACAAAACTAAAGTATACTCTCTCTGTTTAAAAAAAAAAAAAAAGTTTTTGACATGCAAAAATGGATAAAATTTAAAATATATAAACAGTGTCCACTTACTATATCACTAATAAAATGAAAATGATTTTACTTTAAAAGTTTTAGGCTTCGCGTAAAGGCTAATTTTAGTTTAAAATTTTACATTAGACAATTTTTAAAATTATAAGACAATTCTAAATGATATTCTTTGTGAAAAAAAAATTGATTAAATCTATATAATGTAGTAGTGACATATAATATGTGTAACATTTTAAATTATTCACAATGTCACGTAAGATAAGATAAGGCGGCAATTAAAAATATCAAAAGAATACAAAAAACTTACGTGAAACAGAGTCTGATTGCTTGAGAGGCAAATCCTCGCTCTATCGTCAGGCCCCAATATACACATACCCCCAAAAAAAGCCAGTTTTATTTTATTTTAACATTAAAAAACTTAGGCAAAATGACTATTTTAACCTTGGTGGTTCTTACCCGGACATGCCGTTGAAAACGCCGGCAAGACTAAGCTCAGTCGTCTCCAAGCAACTCACCACCGTCATCCACAGAAATATCAGAAACCCAAATAAATGCCTAACGATGATCAAATTTCCAAAAATGAAAATTACTAAAAAACCCCCAAAAATCAAATGTAAGTATCATAAAGACTGATGTTTACGTACGTCCAGATATTGAGAGTTTCGTTATGCCAAGAGAAGGCACTGAGAAAAGTATCTCTGAGAGACCATTGACATCGATAATGGTTGTGTATAAACTCGTTGTCTTTCAAATACTCAGGCAAGTCTTCAAACTTCATCAATCTTCTTACGACTCTCGTCTCTTCGCCGGAATCTAAACCTTTCCAATCGGTAACCACCACCATCGTTGAAGATTTCCTCGCCGCTCGTCGTCTCTTCATCCTCCGGTTTGTCCCGTTTCTCCAGCTGCGGCGAATCTAAGTCCGTCGCTATCTCTCTGTATTTATTATATATGAAGACGAAAACTCTCTTTGAATATTATGTGAGGGATGGTGACCGTCCACGTGTGAGATAGAATGTGGATGGTTCTGATTGGAGGAAGAGATTTGCTTTGTGTGAGGTCGATTACACCTGATTAATTTCTCTCTTTTTTTTAATCATAGCGACAAGTGGGATGAGAAAATGCATAAAGTGTGGTGCGTAAAACAGGCACTAATCTCTTACTTAGATGGACAACACGAGTCACTTTTAACAGCTTATAGTTATTAAAACTTATTACTTAGGCCACTCCACTGAAATTCATATATTTTGATCAATATTGTTTATCTTATTACTTAGGCCACTCCACTGAAATTCTCTACTCATGAACTGATGAGCAACAGAGAAGCCTAATTACTTATCCATATATGAATTTTTAACAACTGGATAAATAAGTCAAGAAATAAGAAAAAATGTTTCAGTTCCTCAAATGATTACAGTCAATTTTTTTTTGCCTTGAATCCTTCAAAACACAAAGGAAAAATTACAATTTAATTTAACATAAAGCGGAAGTAAAAAATGTTTCAGTTCCTAAGATGATTAGAGTCGAAATTTTTTTATTTTGAATCCTTGGAAACATAAAAAAATTACCATTTCATTTAAAATAAAGCAGAAGTAAAAGATGGATACATAACAAAACAAGTTCATTTATCTACATCACAAAGCGTAGGTAGATTATTTTATCTGTTGCTCATAAGAGATCTAAAGTTTTTGTACGAAACGATTCAAGAATCGCAGATCCACAAGAGCCATAATTCCAACATTATAGAGTAATTGAATCAGAGCAGTGAAGACAACGAAAATGAAATAGAAGTCTGATATACAAGTTGACATACAGTAAATGTATTTGAGCCATAATTCCCGATCCACATGTATTTGTAATAAAGGTTTTTCGCTGAGTTTTAAGTCAACGAAGAAGAAAAGATTGTGCTGAATTTTCTAGACGCAGGAAAAATCGTGGCGTCTTTTGAATCAACATCGCCCTCATATGCTTTCCATAACCTTGGACTCCAAAAATATATATACATGTATTTGTTGAAATTTAGGTGGAAAAAAGTTTTTGAATGCATTATCAAGCCAATATAGATCAAATACGTATCGCCACCAAAAACCTTTATTACAAAACCATAAATTAGGAAATTACAACACACAAAAGAGTTTTTGGAGAACACATCGTGACAAATTATTACAAACACGTACATATATATATGCTTGACAAATGCTTAGAGATATAACAAGAGAAAGTGTTCAACGAGCGCTTCTGATGACGACTCTAGTCTCTAGGCATGTTTCTACGAAACTTTTCCATGAACCACTCGTGTTTGTGTGAAATGAAGATATGTCCAATCACCAATCCGCAAAAAACACCAGGTCCATATGCTATTGCCGCTGCTATCCAGTTAATCACTTGTTCTTTAGGCTCCGACAATTCCCCTGATTCATGTGGTGTAAGATTTGGGACTGAAGATTTACCACAGATGTTCTCGAGATTGGAGAGTCTAGGATTGTCTATGAACGAAGAGCAATTTTGACGCTGAAACTGTGTCCCTCCTGGTATTGAACCTTGAAGATTATTGTGGGCGAAGTTCATGGTTGACAGACTGGAGAGCTCACCAAGATCTTGGGGAATCTGACCTGACAGCTGATTATGGGATAAATCTAAAGTCTCAAGATTTATCAAATTTGCCAATGATTGAGGTATATTGCTTGTGAAAGCATTACTCGACAAGTTGAGATAACGTAATCCCTTCAACAAACCAATGGATTTAGGGATATTTCCATAAAATCTGTTTCCGGAAAAATCAATAGCTGTGAAGTCTCTTCGGATCTTCTCAAATTCTCTATCTACACCTTTGTGCACCATTTGCATTGAACTACGGTAAAAATCATAATCCGTAATGAGACATCAATGACGTTTAACCAATGAAACCCAATGGATATGTGACGGTGATATAACGGCCCATAGAATTGGTTTGATCTGAGGATGAGGACGTTTAACCACAGAGAACCCAACCAAGATGGAAATTTGTCCTTGAATGGGTAGCATTGACAAACACATCTGGAAGAAACCCACTGAAATTGTTGTTTCGCAGACTAAGCACTTGAAGAGATTTAGCGATACTCCTTAAACATGGAGAAATTGAGCCAATGAAGCTATTGTTGGACAAATCTAAGATCTCTAACGATCTAAGTCTGCAGATCCAATGGGGAAATGGTCCACGGAATGAATTCGAATCAAGACGCAACTCAAGCATTTGTGCATGATCCAAAGCTTGTGTTGATTTTCCAAAACTGCTAAAAGAGTTGTGAGAAAGTCTCAGCGATTCCAATCTCAATAAGCAACCTGGTACTTTGCCTTCCAACTTATTGTTGGAAAGATCTAACCCTCCGATATTGAGAAATTTACATATGGATTCAGAGATTTGTCCATCGAAATTGTTATGGGCAAGGTCTAGAACAGTACGGCTAGATGATGACGTTGTATTCCCGAAATCTATAGGCCCCTTGAACTCGTTTATTGCCAAATTAACCATTTGAATCGTGAGCAAGGATGTAGGGAAAGGCCCGGAAAATAAGTTGTTTCTAAGATCTAGACTTTCGAGTTTGAGAAATTTAGATATGGATTCAGGGATTGGGCCAGCGAATTTGCTATCAGCAAGGCTTAGAGTCTGAAGCCTAGAAGATAAAGATACATTCCCAAAATCTATAGGTCCCTTGAACTGGTTTCCCCCCAAACCAACCAACTCTAACGAAGGAATCGTGAACAAGGATGTAGGAAACGGCCCGAAAAATGAGTTTCCACTCACGGAAAATTCCTTCAAATTGTGGATTCGGCTAATGTCGGGTAGAAGCTCAAAGTTGTTAAAACTGAGATCGAGTGTGAGCATTTTCGTAAAATTGGCAAATAAAACAGAAATTTTGCCACTTAACTTGTTTCCGGAAAGGCTCAGGTACCTTAGTTTGGTTAAGTTTCCAACTGAAGCTGGAACTTGACCAACTAATTTATTAGTCGAAAGGTCAAGCATTGTGAGATGAGAAAAGTTCCCAAACGAAGAAGGAATCTCTCCATAGAGATTGCAATTCGAAATGGTCAGGTTTTGAAGATATCGGAGTTTGAAAAGACCACTACTTGATTTCAAAGAGTTGTTGAGAGCGACCGCACTAAGGTGAAGTGAAATCGCCTGGCCAGATTTAGCATCGCATTTGACAGCCCACCAAGAACAGCAATCACTGCTCTTGTTCCATGAACTCATCTCATCATAACCCCAGGAGTTCATATCTGTTATCGGAAACTCGTGTTTGATCTCCAAAAGAGCATCCCTCTGGTCACGGCGGCAACGGTGGAGGGTAGGAGAAGCAAGAGTGTGTAGACCAAAGGAGAATGAGAAGAAGAAATACAAAGTAACAATAATACCAGAAAAACAATAAGATTGGCTTGGGCTCATCAATACCCTTTACTTTTTTGTTTTTAGTTTGTGTGGTTTGTGATAGGTTATGATTATGGCTTCTGCAGCTCTCTTTAAAAAGAACAAAAATCAGAAATCAATCGTGGGGCTCTTGACTTTGCGTCAACTCGTCGGTCTTCCTGTCGTCAACTGTGCCATTGACTCATTATTTCCACGTCGTAATTTATCCATCAAACACTCTATTGACTTGACTTGTCGATTTCATTATCTTTTTGACTATTCTACAAACATGTTCCTGAAAAACGTGACTTGTCGATTTCATGAATTCCAAACAAAATTGATCAATTAGATAACAATCATGGAAAGATACATACTATAAGACCTAACAAAGGCAGCAAGAAACTTAATCACTAAGTTTTAATCTACCAAAACGTTCCGTTCAATCTGTATTCACATCCCAGTACTGTCTTAAGATACCCTCACATTAAACATCCACTTAGCACCATCAAAGTAACATCCTTAACCTCAAGTTGCAGAAATACATGTAAATAAGATAACCTGTGAAGGGAGGAGAGTCATACGAGACGAGAAGATTGTAAAGCTTGCAAAACAACCCCACATTATTAAAATCTTATAGAACGCGAATCTTCTTATAATTAAAAGAGCATAAAAAATTACAAAATGTCTAAAATATTTTTAATTATTACGAAAATTGCCACTAAATTATGGCAATAGAAGTCATTTAATTGAAATTGAAAAGGTTATTATAGGAATATCATATTATCAATTACAGAACCTGATTAATTAAAACACATCCGCGCGTTTACCTATCGGATCCTTAATTGGATTTTATAGTTATTCGGTTCATAAATTATAACATAATTCGGTTTAACTTAATTTGGTCCGAATATATTTGATCAATATAATTGGTACGATCCAAGGAATCTAAACCAATACGATCATATCAAGCAAAACCAATTAATAGAAATATAATATAATTACCTGCATTGCTGACTATATATTCTAAGATTTCAATATTTAATAAACGAAATTATTTATAATGCAATCAAAACCAAGTACTACAATTCTTATCAAATTAAAGACATACTCACTACATATATTCTATACATATACTTCGATTTCAAAATTTCCTAAACAAAATAATATGTAATCTTTAGTAATATGGAAATCCTATATTATTATTGTTTATTTATAAAATATATATACTAACTCACATACTGTTTTACAGAGTACAAAGATTCATGTTTCACTGAGTAATGAGCATATCAATCGATTTGAAAACAAGATTATTTGAGGAGAGTGGAGAACCATTTAAAACTTTGGCTTGAGTATTGCAACTGGTCAATTCAAGTCAACCAATCATTGCTACAAAATGGGATTCATAACTCAAACCATTGTCACACGAATGGATTCTCTGTCGATTCTCCATATCTAAGTATCGCCCCACTCGATTCTCTAATCTATGGAAAACTCAATCCAAACATATTAGTTGATAAGTTCTTAATTGTTTTAACACAAATATATTAAATAATTTATTATAAATCATGATCTATTTACTTATTACTTTTATTTTCTAATTGTGTTATAGACATTGTTGGTCAAGTCATTAATGTGTTGAGATAGAGACTACTGATATCAAAAATAAGCCAACCAAAAAGATTGATGAGACGACCCGACCCGCTTTACTTAAGCAAACCATAACCAATACCCCATAATATTGATTATACCACGAGTCAAACATAACAATACACAACACGCTTTAACTCCATATAAAGCACAATACAAAATCGCATTTATTAACACAATAAAATACGATCTACCACATACAATACCGAGTCCTAAATCATCCTCCTCCTCATCGCCTTGATTCCACGTTCGCACCTTATCTTTACCTGCAACTCAAAGACACATAGAGATGCGTAAGTATTATCACAAATACTTAGTGAGGCGATCGTCCCATCTACGAGCTATACACACAAGCACGAGATCACAAACCGCTCACAACGCCAAGCAAAGCAAACTCAGCCAAAAGCTACACACATGGATCGATCGATCCAAGACACGGATCAATCGATCCCAAGCCACAAACCTGCTCGGAAAAAGCACCCAACAGGGGATCGATCGGTCCACCAACCCGATCAACCAACCCCGGCCACAACTCCCGGATCGATCGATCCACGCATGGATCGATCGGTCCAACCTCCGCAGACAAGATCCGAACTTACAGAAAAATGGATCGATCGGTCCAACCCCGGATCGATCGATCCACACCCTCCTGCAACTCCGATCTCGACCTCCGCCACGACCGCACACGACCAACAACCACCCCTGGCCTCCACCCTTGCTTCCTACAACCGATTAGGCTCACACCCAACCCGAAACACAAGGAAACAAGCAACACAACACACAGAACAAACAAACCACACCAAGGATTCAACCTAATCCTCCCTAACAACACACAACCATCTCAATTGCTCAGATTAACTCATGGTCACGCACTCACCTTAGATTCGGATCGATTCAGGCGAAGAAAAGCTCCCCACAAGCTCAAGGACGAACCGCCTTCTCTCTCTCCTCGCCTCCGCAAACCGATCTCCATCTCTTCCGGAGCTTTCGCTCCTTTGCTTCCACCAAGCCACCAAGGAACCAAGCCCAACTCCTCTCTTCCTCCCTTCTGTCCTCCACTCTCTTGAGCTCTCCCCAGCTCTCTCAGGCTCCTCAGAACGGCCACAACCCCCAAAACACGAAGGAGGAAGAAGAACACGAGTTTAAGTGGAAGAAAACCACTTAAACACAACTGCCGACAGTGCTGGATCGATCGATCCTCCCCTTGGATCGATCGGTCCACACCTCCTCAGCACAATGGATCGATCGATCCAGCCCCGGATCGATCGGTCCAAAACCTCCAGCCAACGACAACCTAGGCAGATCGATTGATCCACCCCAGGATCGATCGGTCCACACCTCAAGCCACAACCAGCTCGACCACAAGATCTTGGATCGATCGATCCCCTCTCTTTTCTGACTCACGATCAATCCGACCTCCTTTCCCGAGAACTCCACTCCCGAAACACTTAGGATTGATCCTAAAGAGAGAGATCACATTTCCGTCAACCCAATCGTATCAAAACACCCTGATACGATCCTTTTGTAACGATCCCGACAATTCCCTTTTGGAACACGGGCGTTACAATTGATTTTGAACTAAGAGATGAGAGGTTCATCTTTTGTGAATATATTCTTACAATCATTTAAAATGTTTTAGATCATTTACTATAATTTTCTTTTTCTTTTAGTGATGCAAGGTTGCCATGTGAACAAGCTGGTGGTGAGATGGTCATCTGTTTGGTGAGATTTGCTATAATCAAGACTTACAAAGGTATTTAGCTATCTAGGTTTTTAAAGTTCAATGTAATTTACCTATCACTTTTGATCATATTTTATTTTGTGTTTTCTAAAGTATGTTCGGAGCATCTGAAATGCTTTCAATCGGAATCAATTTATGCCTACACTGAAATTGTTGAGTTCCAAAATAATTATGTTTGAAATTTATTATTTTTAGCAAGTATCATTTTAAAAATTGTGGACAGATATCTATTTGTTTATTTGCAAATACTAGATTGCCAAATGATGGTCTTGCTCTTACAATACTTGAAAGCAAACCAAAGCATGATTTGCAAATTGCTGTAGCAGGGATTTCTATCTCCAATTCCCCAAGAAGACCATCAAAAAAATCTTTGAGATGATTGAGGTAAAAATATTTTTAAACCAATCTTCTTATAATTAAAAGAGAAATACAAATTAAAAAATGTCCAAAATTATTAGTTTAATTACTTCAATTGCCACTCAATTATTGTTTTTAGAAAAAGAATTTTGAAATTAACAAGTGCAATTTGGTATTGATGGAAAAATCAATTGGATTATCCAATTAGAAGATCCAAGATCAACGTGTATTCAATATGGATTTTACCAATAAATAACTAAAAATATTCATAACTAATTAAGAAAAACTAATTTTAATTATGAAATACTTTAATAAAATCTTAAATTTTGTGATTAGGGAATATTTTTTAAAACCAAATTTTACGAAGTTACAAAAATAATTTTTATTTTGTTATAGAAATAACTTTGTAATTATAAATAAAAACATAAATAATGTTAATTATAATTTATCTACACCATCAAATAAATATCATTTCGTTATATAATGAATTTAATTTTATAAACATCACAAAACCTTTAGCAGATTATCATTTTTAAAGATAGCTATTTATATAATTTTGTTTTTAAAAGGTACAATTACAAATTGATACATGATTTTTTAAGTCTATTATTATATGATAAATTAAATTAATAATTAGATGTTTATTAGTTGGAATTAATCAAATATTTCTTAAAAACTTAAAAATAAATTTAAAAAATATATAGATATATATACACAAAAATACTCTTATAATGAAAAAAAAATTATTAATGAGATTAATGACATGTTTATTTATTATATTAAAATCTTAAATATCAAATTTGTTATTTTTTCTAATATGTAAAAACGAAAATATTAATGGGAATTAATAACAAATCGAGTATTGGAAAGATATTCCGAGATTTTCTTATATCTCTATCAAATTATCTTAACTAAAGTAATGGAGAAATCTTATAGCATTATTATAATTAATGCAAAATAATATTGATCCATGTATATCTAAAAGTAACTATTTTAATTTTTTTTTTTGTAAACAAACATTATGTATATTTTAGCAACCATATATGAATAGATTTCAATGTGTAATACCAAAATCGTTTAGATACAAAATAAATAATTATTTTTTAAAGATACTTAGATGGTGATATCAATTATTTTGTTTAGATTTTTTGGTTAAACTTAAATTTTTGGACACATTTTCTCTCATTATAAATAAAAGCAAGTATGTGTCAAATCTATTCATTAAACATGATGGTATGTACTCGATTCCTCTCTCTCTCTCTCTCTCTTTATTTTGTTTATCTTTTAATGTTTTGTGATTTTTTTTTTTTACTTGATGGTGTTAGTAATGATCTAAAATGTGAGGGAGGTGGTGGTGAAAACTAGGGTACTATGAAAATGTCAATACTATAAACTTCTAACGTATATAAACCAGCTAGGTTCTCTTTCATCACTGTAAACAAATTTTTTAATTTGTTGATTTTTTTTTTCATTCCAAAACAAAATAAAAATGATTTTTGTGGTATATTAACATTTTTTGGTTGTTTGTGTATAAACTATATAGGGATGTGATGTTAAAATTCGTGGGAAGCAAACGAGAAGATAAAAAAACATTATTCAATTAAAAAAAAAGGAAGATGAATAATATTTTTTCTTCATAGTAATTTTTCAACTTAGTAGTCTTTTTATTAGTTTATTTGATATTTTTTTCTATACAATCTTCAATTTAATATGTTATTCGTTTTGTACATGTCTTTGATTTTGGGATTTGGTCTAATAAATTGTAAATTATTATATAAAAACAATAAAATACAATTTTTCCAGCGAGTTAAATCCTAGGATTTAGTACCAAAATCTAAAAAAATATTTTAATTAGTATTTAATTATTTTATTTCATATCTCAACTAACAAATAAGATATGGATTTTAAGAAAACAATTAGTTGTAAAAGTTATATATTATCTTGATAAAAAATATAATATTTTAAATATTCTAATCTGATAAACAATTATTTTGATAAAAATGTTTAAGAGCTCATAGATCAAATATTTAGACAGGTTAGAATTGAAATTAGTCTGATGTATGTTGAGTTAAATAGAATTGTTAATCTCTTTTGATATCTCTAAATGTTTAGTTGCAATACTAAGTTACTAAATTACGTATGTTCTACGTGTTAAATCTAAAGCACTAAAAGTTTAATCACATAACTTTAATACTTGATAAAAACTGTAAAAAAATAACATTGTTATATATATAAAAACAAGTGTTAGTCTCCTTTGACACTTTTAATGTGTAATTACAGTATTAAGCTAAATTACATATGTTGTACGAATTAAATCTAAAAACACCAACAGTTTAAATCATATAACTTTAATACTAAATAAAAAACTATAAAAAATTAATATGGATATATATATGAAAATAAATATTGTCTTGCTGTACCGCAGGTTAATTTCTAATAACTAGTGATAATTATAAACAAATTAAAACCCCCTCAGTATTACAAATCTTATATGGTGTATGTACAATAGTATTGTAACAATACTGATAATCTAAATAAAACCACGCATTATTTTGAATCTCAGTTCTGAAACTTTCCAGTCAACCCCACAGCAAAGGGCAGCATGTGTGACGTGTGCAAGAAGAAAGAGTACTATTTGGTAAGTTCGACACTTTCAGCCTTCGTGGAGAAGCAACAGAGGAAGATTTAATGCAGCATGAATTATGGAATTCCATGAAAGGGGCATATAAAATTATAAAAATTAAAACAACCAAAAAAGCATATAGAATTCTTGATAACCAGTAGGATAAGGAGTTAATCCCATATAATAACTATCACATGTTGAGATTTGGGAACAAAATCATTAAAGAAAAATTACAACACATAAAAGAGTTTTTCGAGAACACACTATGACAAATTATTACAAACACATATGCATAGAGATAGGACAAGAGAAAGTGTTTAACGAGCGCTTCTGATGACTACTCTGGGCTTTTTCCTATGAAACTTTTCCATGAACCACTCGTGCTTATGTGAAACAAAGATATGACCAATCACCAATCCACAGAAAACACCAGGTCCATACGCTATTGCCGCTGCTACCCAGTTAATCACGTTTTCTTATGCTTCTGACACTTCATCCGATTCTTGTGGTGTAGGACTTGAGACATGAATTTTTCCACAGATTTCCTCGAGACCGTAGAGTCTGGGGTTGTCCATGAATGAAGAACAATCTTGAATGACGAACAGTCTGGGGTTGTCAATTTCATTATCTTTTTGACTATTCTGCAAACATGTTCCTGAAAAACGTGACCTACCTAACTTCATGAATTCCAAACAAAATTTATGAAGGCAGCAAGAAACTTAGTTACTAAGTTTTAATCTACCAAAACGTTTCGTTCAATTTGTATTCACATCCCAGTGTGTTATGATACCCTCACATTAAACATCCACTTAGCACCATCAAAGTAACATCCTTAACCTCAAGTTGCAGAAATACATGTAAATAAGATAACCTGTGAAGGGAGGAGAGTCATACGAGACGAGAAGATTGTAAAGCTTGCAAAACAACCCCACATTATTAAAATCTTATAGAATGTGAATAACTAGTGATAATTATAAATAAATTAAAACCCCCCTCAGTATTACAAATCTTATATGGTATATGTACAATACTGATAATCTAAATAAAACCACGCATTATTCTGAATCTCATTTCTGAAACTTTCCAGTCAACCCCACAGCAAAGGGCAACATGTGTGACGTGTGCAAGAAGAAAGAGTTCTATTTGGTAAGTGTGACGTGAAACATGAGTTGGAAGATTTAATGCAGAGAATTCCATGAAAGATGCAAATAAAAATTATAAAAATTAAAACAACCAAAAAAACATATAGATTTTGATAACCACTCACACAGTAGGATAAGGAGTTAATCCCATATAATAACTATCACATGTTAAGATTTGGGTAGAAAGAAGTTTTTGAGCTAATAATACATCAAATACCACCAAAAAGTTTTATTACAAAATCATTAAAAAAACATTACAATAGATAAAAGAGTTTCTCGAGAACACACTATGGCAAATTATTACAAACACATATGCTTAGAGATAGTACAAGAGAAAATGTTTAACGAGCGCTTCTGATGATTACTCTGAGCTTTTTCCTATGAAATTTTTCCATGAACCACTCGTGCTTCTGTGAAACAAAGATATGACCAATCACCAATCCACAGAAAACACCAGGTCCATACGCTATTGCCGCTGCTACCCAGTTAATCACATTTTCTTTTGCTTCTGACACTTCCTCCGATTCTTGTAGTGTAGGACTTGAGACATGAATTTTTCCACAGATTTCCTCGAGACCGTAGAGTCTGGGGTTGTCCATGAATGAAGAACAATCTTGACGTAATTCCTTCAACAATCCAATAGATTCTGGGATCTTTCCACAAAAATTGTTTTCTGAAAAATCAATGGCTATGAAGTCTTTTCGGATCCGCTCAAATTTTGTATCAACTCCTTTTTGCACCATTTCCATTGAATTACGATAGTTAGCACTATAGTCCATGACATCTTCCATGTACGTGTCATCATAAAGTGCGTTTGACGTGGTCATTCCACGCCAATTCGAAAAATAAAAAGCTGGGATGGTTCCATTGAAGTCATTTTGTGAGACATCAATCACTTTCAGATTTTGAAATCCAATAGAGACGTGGCGGTGATATAGCGGCCCATATAATTGATTTGACCGGAGTATGAGGATGTTTAGCGATGCAGAGATTCCAACCAAGATGGAAACTTGTCCTCCAAATTGTTTCTTCCCACATTCAAAAGTTCAATGGCTTTACAATTGATCAAGGATTTTGGAAGTTTTCCCTCCAACCGGTTGCGGCTAATGTCAAGTGCGCTTAACGTGGTAGCATTGACAAACACATTTGGAAAAATTCCACTGAAATTGTTGTTTCGCAGATTAAGCATTCGAAGAAAATTAGTGATATTGCTTAAACATTGAGGAAATGAGCCACTGAAGTTGTTGCTGGACAAATCTAAGAGGTTTAGCGAACTCAACCTGCATATCCAATGAGGAAATGGTCCTTGGAATAAATTTGAATTAAGACCCAACTCCCACATTTGTGCTAGATCGTCAACTTCTGATGGTTTTCCTAAATTGCTAAAAGAGTTGTGAGAAAGCATCAACACCTCCAATCTCCATAAGGAACCCGGTACTTTGCCTTCCAACTTATTGTTGGAAAGATCAAGAAGAGATAGGTGGACTAAGTGTGATATAGATCTAGGGATCGGTCCAGTGAAATTGTTGTAACTAAGATATAAAAATCCGAGATTGAGAAATTTAGATATAGATTCTGGGATTGCGCCATCGAATTTGTTATTAGAAAGTAATAGACCAAAAAGACTAGACAATGAAGATATATTCCCAAATTCTATAGGTCCCTTGAACTGGTTTCCCTCCATAACAACCCATTTTAAAGAAGAAATCGTAAACAAGGATGTAGGAAAAGGCCCGAATAATGAGTTATCACTCGCATCAAAAGCCTCCAAGTTATGGAGTCCACTCATGTCAGGTGGGAGCTTGGATTTGAAGTAATTATTCCGAAGGTTAAGGTCCCTTAATTGGGTCAAGTTTGCAATTGAAACAGGAATTTTGCCACTTAAGTTGTTTTGGCTAAGCCTCAAGTACCTTAGTTGGGATAAGTTTCCAATTGAATTTGGAACTTGACCAACTAATTCATTATTCGAAAGGTGAAGCACTGTGAGATGAGAAAGGTTTCCAAATGAAGAAGGAATCTCCCCATAGAGATTGCAATAGGAAATGCTTAGGTTTTGAAGATATTGGAGTTTGAAAAGACTACTATTTGGTTTCAAAGAGTTGTTGAGAGGGATATTATTAAGGTAAAGTGAAATCACCTTGCTAGCATCGCATGTGACACCCTCCCAAGAACAACAATCACTGCTCTTGTTCCATGAACTCATATCATTAACACTTGGGTTTGATTCATTTACGGGAAACTCGTGTTTGAACTCCATAAGAGCATCCCTCTGGTCATGGCGGCAATGATGGACCGTAGGAGAAGCAAGAATGTGTAGAACAAAGGAAAACAAGAAGAAGAAATACAAGGTAACAACAATTCCAGAAAAGAAATAAGATTGGTTCGGAATCGTCATTACCCTTTTTGTAGTTTGTGTGGTTTGTGATGTGATATGATTATGGCCTATGAGTCTCTCTTTAAAAAGAAAAAAGAAAAAAACATCAATTTTGGAGTTTAGTTCTTGACTTAGGCCTATGAGTCTCTCTTTAAAAAGAAAAAAGAAAAAAACATCAATTTTGGAGTTTAAAAAAACATCATCGTCCTCTCTAAGTCTCTATGGTCCGTAATTTGGGCCACAAAGAGTCAAAGACCATTGACTCATTCCTTCCACCAGATACTCTCTTGACTTGACTAACCTTGTCGAGTTCTTTATCTTTCTTACTATTCTGGATATATGTTCCTGGAAATGTGAGCTAGCTAATTTCACAAATTTTATCAATTAGAAACAATATATCATTGGAAAGATGCAAATTGTAAGACCTTGCAAAAGCAGCATGAAACTTATTGGTCTTTCTAACAAAACTTAACACCAACAAAGTAACATCATTAACCCTAATTTACAGATCGACTACAGTTACAGCTGCTTCTTCGATCCCCTCTTCTCCATGGATTCATCCCTGAATTCCACTCCAATCAATGCAAGCTCCGAATCCTAAGCTCCTATTACTGAGCTTCTAGGTCGTGTTCATCGTTCGAAAATCATCAAGTCACTAAACACTGTTCATAGTTCTGCTTCCCTCGACTTCGACAAATCCTTTTGCGATGGATGGTCTCTTACCGGCTGGTTTATACAGCTTGGGCAAATATCCTCTATGTTGGAAGACAAGTAAACAACTTCTCGTGCGAACAATATATATTTTATGTTGTTCCTACTGTAACACAATCAGATCTTTTAGTGTTATAAAAAGGAGATATTTCTCAATTTACAGCCCCCAAGTAAATTGCTTATGAAATCTCACTGTGTAGACAAGTTAATTAGTACCAAGCCAATGACACTAATATGCATGAAGTTAAAGATAATTATTGCATAAGTTATATTAAAACGAAATCGTTTTTTAAACTTGCTTGTTTCAATCTACCAAATCTGTCATGTGATATAAAATCTTTGACTTCCGTACCCCCATCGTATTAGTGAATAAATAATCGATGATGTAGTGAGAGCTATATGTATCATACTATTATTTAACGTGTAAATTTATTAAAACTTCGTTTAGATGTGTCTAACTATATACTTAAATGTATTTAAAATTGTCTCCATATAGAAAAAGCTCAGATCTATTCGGACCACGCAGCGAGTGCCGAATGGGATCAGTTAAGCCACCTTATAAAATAAAATTATCCGCCTTTATATAATTATTTTAGAATTCCTTGCTTATTGGGTAACACAAATTTGTTTCTTTGTTCATTGCTACGGTTGTCATGTGCGGAACTTCCAAAGATATATGGCGTTTATGTAATAGGCATATATACATGGGGCTTGTACGTTTGCCATCGTTGTGACGGCATGCGTGCGTACCATTGGTATTTAAATTTTAATTTTGTTAAAACGTACCATTGCCCATTGGTATTTGTGTAATGTCCTGACCGCCATCTTTTAATGGACCCCATGTCTACTTTCGGTGTGTGGGTTCACCCTTGTTCTAACGGTCAGTACGCTACGTCCGTGAGACTTTAAAGACTTGTTTACCGACCCTACAAAGCACCATGTAATCTTTCCCCGTGTTTTGTCCTCACTCGCACGGTACCGATAATTACTTCTCGGTAGGTCACCCATCCTGTAATTGCTCTAACACAAGAACGCTTAACTGTAAAATTCTCTCAGGACAATAGACCGAAAAGATAAGTGCACTTTGGTGACATAGGTGGCCAAATCAATTCTTTTATACCTCTCCGCATGCACCACCATATTTCTTGAAATCGAAGTATTATAATTCACCCCCACTAACAGATCGCAACGTCCTCGTTGCACACCAAGATAGTCACCCCCGACGGTGTGAGCCCTCTTGATTCCACACTCATCTGAGTTCGGCTCTGATACCAAATGTAACGCCTCGACCGCCACCTCTTAATGGGTCCCATTTTCGCTCTCGGCCCGTGGGCCCACTCTTGCCCTGACGGTCGGTACGTTACATCCGGGAGGCTTTAAAGACTTGTTTACCGACTCTACAAATCAGCACGTGATCTTTCCCCGTGTTTTGTGTTCACTCGCACAGTACCGACAATCACTTCCTAGTAGATCACCCATCTTGAAATTACTCCAGCACAATCACGCTTAACTGTGGTGTTCTCTCAGGACAGTTGACCGAAAAGATAAGTGCATTTTGGTGATATAGATGACCAAATCAATTTTTTTAAAACCCTCCTCATCCACCATCATATTTTCTGAAATCGGGGTGTTACAATTTGAGACAACGATTTTTCTTGTTTGGAAATGTATTATACATTAGACAACGATTGATCGTGTAATAATTCAAAACTTATCACATAATAATGCATGCATGTCGTGTCAAATGAACGGCGTGTAAAGTGCAAACTACTCCTAATGAAGAAAAAATGTAAATTTGTCTGCCTTAACGACATTTTAGTTCTGTTTACCGAAAGTGACAATTTCATTTATAATTTTTAAGCTCGATCTAGACTAAGATCATCTAGTGGTCATATTTTTTTCGGAAAAGCCAATAGAAAAACTAACAATTAGAAAGAAGGCAAGGCAGTAGTCAAATACAACAAAAAGAAGATGAACTCAAACCCATCTTATAATATAAACGTGTCCGGGGATATTAAGCAAAGCTTGAACCTAAAACCCTAAAGAGATTGTTTTATATGGTGGAAGGTAAAACAAGACACTAATCACAGAGTCACTATTATTGACGACATGCTTGAATACGTCGATTTAGATTAAGCTAGAAAACAAAGAAGTTTTTTTTAGAAACTAAGACATTAACATAAAATAAAATAAAATAAAACAAAACAAACAGTTGTAAATTAATAGGTAGAAGACATTGGGCAAAGAGAATCATAAGGGTTTATGGCAATAGAAGAGTTAATTGTACATGATTGTATTAAAAACTGTTTTTGAACTCAAAACATGCATGTAAAACCAGCCTACTCTCGCAGTGTGGATTATCTAAGTAATGAATTTCATAGACACTAAACTCTCTTTTGAATCTAAGAAAACAAGCAAACATTAACGTCGGGTTTGATTAATTTGTTCACAAAGTGCCTTAAGTTCAAATTTCATTGGCTAAGGATATTTTGCTCACCTATGTACTTTCAAATAATTCAACAACACTCTTGATGTCCGATGAATTAAACCTAAAATCAAAATCTAGGGGATCAATCTAGATTAAGCAATAAGAATAACCATAGATGAAAAACCAAAAGACTCAATCCAAATCTAACAACCTAACAATCAATCAATCATGAAATCTCCTTTTAAAATCCCTAAACTACCATAAGACTTCTCAACCATAGACATAAATAACAAGCAAATCAAATATGAAGAGAACATAATTGAATTGCAAATTGAAATAGCATAGGGTTTAGAAATCTTCTCCGAAGAGGTTCAAAAGTATGGAATCCTTCTCCTCAATGTTACAAAGCAATAGTACGAAGAAAGTGGCTGGAACTAGGTCGAGAAGTCGAGTTTTTGGTTTATATAGTGAAGAGAATGGGCTCTGGAGAAATATAGTGAACAAGGAAATCATATCTCACGAGTTGAAAGTGGATCAAAGCTACAAACCAATCAAGAAAAAATGGAGAAAACTCGGTTCGGATCGAGCAAAAGCCGTTAATGACTAACTAGAAAAACTAATTATAGTGGGATCAATTCGCAAAGTGAAATATCCGGACTGGTTGGCGAATCTTGTAGTCGTCAAAAAGAAGAATGAGAAATGGAGGGTTTGCATAGCCTTTATAGACTTGAATAAAACTTGTCCCAAAGATAGATTCATGCACCTCCATATCAATTTTCTGGTACAATAAACCGCCGGTCACGAATTGCTAACTTTCATGGACACCTTCTTGGGCTACAACCAAATAATGATGCATCCTGATGATCAAGAGAAAAACTCATTCATAACAGATAGAGGGATATATTGCTATATAGTAATGCTCTTTGGACTAAAAACTGCCGGAGCAATATACCAATGACTGGTCAATCAGATATTCAATGAATATCTTGGCAAAACAATGGAGGTTTACATTGACGAAATGCTTGTCAAGTCTTTGAGAGAAGGCGACCATATCAGTAATATTCAGCAATGTTTTGCACAACTAAACAAATATGGGATGAAGCTAAATCCTGCCAAGTGTACCTTTAGTGTTCCATCGGGAGAATTCCTTGGATACTTGGTAACAAAGGGAGAAAACGAAGCAAACTCAAACCAGATAAATGCTTTTCTGACTATGCTATTGCCAAAGAGTTTCAAAGAGATGCAAAAGCTAAATGGTCAAATCACGGCTTTAACTCGGTTAGTCGCAAGGTCAACCAACAAGTGCGTGCATTTCTACCATCTGTTGAAGGGAAATAAAGACTTCAAGTGGGATGAGAAGTACGAAGAAGCATATTCAACCAGCTAAGAGCATACTTATCCAGTCCACTATTATGGGAAAAGCCGGTACCTGGAGAACCTCTATACCTTTATGTCATCGTCTCGCAATATTCTATAAACAGAGTCTTCATACGAGAAGATCGAGGCGAATAAAAACCTATCTTTTATCAAGAGAATCATTGACTTTATTAAGAGAATATTTGGATCAATCTTGATTTTCTTAGTTTATTAAAAATTTCAATATGTAAAGATTATATAGTGGTTGTGTTTTGTTTCATAATATATTTTAAACACATTTTGGAATTCTAATTAGATTTTTTTTTTAGCCACCAAATTTCTAAGTTGAATTGATCCGAGTGTGTAGATGATATTTTTATAAATATATGTATACATAGTAAGAGCCTGTTGTTGGAATTATGAATCCTTACTTAAACCTACAAGAAGAAGAAGAAGCTTCAGTGAGACGAAGAAGATGAAGGGAAAGAACAAACAAAAGCAACAGTTATGGCAATGGTTCGTGGTTGATAGATGAAGAACAAGATGAAGAAGAAGCAAGAAAAAAAGGAGTTGTGTGTGTGAATAAGTCATATGTGAAGGGCCAGTGGGCTGGAAATGAACCCCACATAGTAACTGTGGTTTTGGTTAGTAAGTGGGCCATTAGTAGAGTTGAGCCCAAATTATATGTGTGTGTTATGTAACCTAGTTTAGTTAAGAGTTAATTGCCATATGACACACTTTATTAAACGTTATTTCTATGTTGACACACTTTCTAGAGATAGAGCACTTTTATTGTATATATTGTCTACACTACCCTCAAACTAAACCAATATTAACAAATATGACATTTAACTAAACTCTATCTCTTGTTACCATCCTCACCTCCTTTCTTCCCCATCCTCATCGTTTCTCAATCTGCCCTCTTAATTAATCATGAGAACCAACACAATCTTACCATCCTCACCTCCTTTCTCCTCCATCCTCATCGTTCCATCGCCAAAGCTTCTTCATCGCCAAAGCTTCTTCATCGCCAAAGCTTCTTCTTCTCCGCATCTATTGGATCTTGTGTATGCAAGTAACAGAATGAGACGAGGAGCCGTGACCCAAAATGAGATGACGGCGTGGAGGACCACGACAGTAAACCGCAGAGAATCAGCCTTGAATTGCGCCGCCTTAACTAACCTTCGAGTTCCGCCACGAAGCGACCAGCCAGGAGACGAGACCACCAGCGAAAAACAGATCTGAGATCGAAAAGCGATGCACCACTGAAGAAACCAGATCTGAGCAATTAACCCGCTATAAGGAGGAGAGCAATTAACCCGTTGTAAGGAGGAGAGTCAAAACCTTATTTTATTTTCTCTCTTATATGTGCTTGTATTGCCATTGCTCAGGCTGTGTTGTTGTTCATCTTGGAGGCATAGAATCTCTCTATGGTGAGCCTCTTTGGCTATTCACTCCCATCGCTAGAGAACTCTAGTTTCTCAATGGATGATTGCTGATAATTCTGACTCTTAGTTCATAATTCCTTCACGTTTTGATGGTTATTTTTTTTTAAAATTATTGTTGTTAGGGAGAAGCTCCAGCTTTTCTAGTGGATCATCTGCAAAATGGACACTCCAATGGCGTCGATATAACAACTGAAACCAAGAACTCTGAGATATCAGTCGATATCGGCGATCGAACAGTAAGCTCATTTAAGGTTTGATCCAAGTTTGTTTAAACTGGTTGATAATGATCTAATTGAAGTTTATTTTGTGTAGTTTGTGATTGGTGGAAATCATGAAAGGAACACTCTTTCCATTGGGGTTAGAATTCATGACAAAACAATAACAACTGGTGAGTGAATGTTACATGATTCATACT
Organism: Turritis glabra; assembly: GCA_900406565.1. Lineage (NCBI taxonomy): Eukaryota > Viridiplantae > Streptophyta > Magnoliopsida > Brassicales > Brassicaceae > Turritis > Turritis glabra. Next base: position 2,484,618 of record OVBN01000216.1, read on the forward strand.
ATTTTCGCATCTTCTGCTAATTTTTTCTACGCCCTTCAGCTCTCTTATTTCCAAGTAAGCGATCTGCTGCCTCTGAAATTCGTTTCCTTTTTTGCTTTATCCTGTTTTTGTTGTCAAGGAAGCGAGTGAAAAAAAAAGTTGGGTCTTCGGTCTTCGTATGGTTTGTTAATTTCGCTTTTGATTCGAGTTTCTTGTGGATGAACTTGCAAGTGGTCTTAGGGAGTAGGATCTGTTTAAATCGAAAGTCTTTCTCTTGTTTTATTGTATTGATTCCTTTAGTCATAATGTGGCAGAATGGAAGAGCTGGGGAAAAGAGTGCTTTGCCTGTAAAGGTCTGCAGTATCGATATGGAGCCCGAGGATTTCATCACGGCCTACGAATATCTGGCAGAGAAGGAGTCTCTATTAATTGAGACTTCTCGTGGGCTTCTGCTGGTGCATAATGTGGAGAATGATGTGACTGAGCTAGTTGGAAATATAGAAGGAGGTGTCAAGTGTATCTCGCCTAGTCCAACTGGAGATCTACTTGGATTAATTACTGGTCTTGGGCAGTTGACTGTATAAGGGTTAATCTGATGGTTTTAGTTGAAAATTATCCTGAACACTTGTATTAGACATTTACTCATTATTGTCTATTAACCCACACATAGTAGATAGCTTCATGAACACAAGTGTGTATTTTTGGTTATGAATCTTGTTTTTGAAGTTGTATTTTTGACACTCTTTTTTTGTAATGAAGTTCAAAGTAAACAATGGTTTAATATACAATGGAAAGTGTGTATCCATTTAGCAGAGACCAAATTTTCAGTATGGATGGTTATGTGTGGATAAAGTGGTATAGCTTGGACAATCATCAATGGATAACCATGTAAACATGATGACTATATGGACTACACCGCGCGCTTGGACAATCATCAATGGACAACAATGTCTTTGTTTGCTGTGAACATGATGACCATATGGACTACACCGCTTGGACAAGTATCAATGGACAACAATGTTTTTGTTTGCTGCAAATATGATGACCATATGGACTACACCGCTTGGAGAGACATCAATGAGCAAACAAAAAAACATTGTTGTCCATTGATACGTGTCCAAGCAGTGTAGTCCATATGGTCATCATATTTGTAGCAAAAAAAAACATTGTATTTGAACTTGCCTTGCCTCATTACCAAATTTCTTAAGAAGTTCAATGTTAAATACATCGCTATTATTCGACATTTGGTGTATGTATGATTGATTTTACTGCTGCACTCATAGATTTTGGATTATGTATTGGACATTTACTTGTTATTGTCTATTAACCCACACATTGTCCATTTAACATGACTTTCCAAGTGCCAATTATTGATTTTGCGACATGGATTTGCAGAGGAATAAGAGAATTTGGATAAAGTTGCCTTATGAGCTTTTTAGCTTTCTTGACACTGGTATATTGTTGTCCACGAACCCCTATCCACTTGTTCACGAAGCCATGTTGTCCACGAAACCCTATCCACTTGTTCACAGAGCCATGTTGTACACGGAGTTTTGGCCAGACCGTGTATTCAATATGTACACCCGCTAAATAGAAAAAGGCTATTGTTCATTCCTATTCGAACATTTGTTCGTTATTCAATTGGACAATAGTGTTTAGGTTTTAGAGTTTACGGTTTTGTGTTTAACTATAACAACAAGATGGAGTGAAAATATATTAACGCATGACTAGCGAACAATTGTTCAACATGAGATGGACAAAGTCTTATGAATACTTATATATGGATGCAGTGGTATAGATACTGAAAAATAAACAATGAGATGAGAACATTGGTTTAAGAGGATTTAATGATAAATTTTTACGAACACATACCAAGTTGTATGCTTTTTGTTATGATGCTAACACCATTACTCCAAGATTTTTTGGTTTGTTTATGAATTAAGCAAATATAGTTAAAGCTAAGATACAAACATTCAATGGACGAGCAAAATCTGAAATCTAAACAACCATAATCATACGATCAGTTTAGCGTCATCAACTTAACCATATAATGACAAAAGATCATTTTTTCTTCTTCTTCATGTAATATACCCGCATAACTTGAGCTGGAAAGCTTGTTATAGGTAGCATGATAAAAAACAACATCATGTTGTTCACCTTCTCCTTTTGTTTTTCTCCTTTCCTCCAGTTTTATTTTTGTTCTAATAAAGTCATAACATCACAAAGCACAACAATTAACCAGATGCGAGGACAATAAAACATACATTTACAGCCTCATAAACATACATTTACAGGACACAAACCCAGAGATGATGGATGCTTATATATGGATAAAGTTCATAAACAATGTGAATTACATAATGTCTATTACAAAACATTCGGATGAACGTAGATAAACAACAATTAGAATTGACCACTTTTGGGATATGACCAATCGGATGACCATCACTATTTGATTTTCCTTCTTGGCCACTTGACTCGGAAACACAAACTCATAGATTATTTGAGAGAGAGAGAGATACAAGGAGAGTTGGCAATATATGCAGCACTAGATGCACCACGAAACATGCCAAATGTTTGACTTCATGTGCATACAAACCTGCGTTCTTGCTTAGGTTTCATGCTACGAATGGATTCTTCGAAATAATGGGTTTATCATCTAACCTATAGATTTGTAGAGAATCAACAAACAACAAAGTGAGGCTTATTCTCAAGAGCTTTCTACCCCCGGAAAAGAAATCCCTTGATTAATCTGATTTGACTTGTGCCTCTAAAGGTCAAATCCTAAGCAATTCCAAAGAGACTACAACAACAAAAACCACAAGCCTGCTATAAGAAAATAATCAGATGCTATTATCTTAATACCAATCAAATCAATACGGGGGAGAAGGATTCAGATTTCAAAACAACACCCCCCCCCCCAAAAAAAAAATTTCCCTTTTTTCCAAAACCTAGAACTAACAAATGAATCGCAAAATTGGGGGAATCCCTAAATCATCCGTTCACATACGCGAGCCAGAAGAATTAATGAATCCACACCGACACAGATGAAGAAGAAGAACCTACCGAGTCAGAGGATTACGATGATGATCAAAACTCGAAAATGGCGAAAGGAGAACACACTCTAGATTGGAAGATGTTAAAACACGAAAGATGGAGAGTAAGAGAAGAGGGAGTTCAGCAGAGCAGAGCCTCCTATCCCCCGACGGATGTTACGATGTGATCGAGCTTGATGCTGATGTTGCTATGATGTTTGGAGAAAGAGAAATTGATGGATGGTGAAGAGATGATGAGTCTCTTTAGTTTTATCAGTTTAATATCCTAATTGCATCTAACTAAACTAATTTATTTTGACAACAATTTGGTTTGGTTGGTTTTGTCCAAACGAAAAGATTTAATTGTCATGTGTTTCGATAAATGAGGGGCACAAAAGTCTTAAAAAGACACAAACAGTCAAAAAGTGCCTCAAATACAGAAAGTGTGTCATTTGGACTAACTTTCTCCATAAGTGTGTTTATATGTAGGGATGTTGTCATGGACTGAAAATAGTAGGGTTAGCTCAGCCCTCTGCAAAAATGTAGGGCTCTAAACCCTTTAATTTTTTGAAGGGCTAATAATAGGTTATAATTTTTAGCCTTTTTAGATATAAGAGTTAATTTTTTAACCCTTTAAACAAAATAAATCAAATACTGTTGAAATCAATTATTTAATTAAATTATCAAAGTTTTTTATTTAATTATATGATATATATATATATATAATAATTTAATTAAATAATTTTTTAATATAGTTTGAATTTCTATAATATAGGATCTATTTGAGCTTGAAAGGTGTTTCCAATTTGGTTCAGATAACAGAAAGTCAAATTTGGACATGTATTTGGATGATCCCAGAGTAGAGATATCGGCTTTCACAGATATGGAGGTTTTGGACTATTGGAAAGACAAGCAACAACAGTAAGGTGATTTAGCTTCTCTCGCACATGACGTACTTAGTATTCCTATCACCATTGTTGCATCAGAGTCTGCATTTAGTGTTGGAGGCCGTTTGTTGAACCCGTTTAGAAACCGTCTTCCTCCAAAAACTGTGCAAGCATTAATTTGTACACGAAATTGGCTACGTGGTTTTGCATAGCTTGAAGGTAACAATTTCAAAATTAGTGTATATATTTCCAAAAGAAATGAATTTAATTTGTTAATTTATATATTTAAATTGCAGGAGACATTGATGATTATTTTGATAATGAAGATGAAGATGCTACTAAAAAATCAAGTAGCTCAGGAATTGGAGATTCAAACATATGATAAGGTTAGGTTTATGTTCGAGAGCTTCTTGACATGAATTGTTGTTATAATGATTTGTTGTGTTGATTGCCATTTGAGTGTTTGGAAGAAATGTGAATGGTACTCATTTGGATGTCTTAATTATACATTTAGCACTTGTCTTGTTTCAGCTGCGAAACTAGAAGGGAAGCATGAGTAATTGGCTTGACATTGTTCCAGATGTGAGAAGGTATAGTTTAAGAGAAAACGTTTTTACCAAAAATATTATGTTTTAATTTTCACAAAAATTAGTTTTTCTTAAAACTAAGTTAATTTTTGTTTCCAGGTTTGTTTATGGCATGGAGATTGAAGAATCAAATTTTATAATATATGTTGATTGTGTTGAATTTATGAATCTTATTTATGAGTTTTAAGAATTTTAGAATTTATAAATTTTATAAATTTATGAATTTATGGATTTTATTATGAATTTTATAATTTATGAATTTTGAAAATTTATATATTTATTTATAAATTTGTTATGAAAATTTTAAAATATTAATCTAAACACACAATAACTAGTTTGGTTTTAGAGAAAGAATACATGTAGGGCTAGCCCTACATTAACCTTTTAATAAAAATTACAAAGGGTTAGAAAATGGTTAGGGTTAATATAGGGCTGGACTTATATTAATTAAAGATGGGCTGAGCCCTAACCCTACATTTAACATCCCTATTTATATTGCACTCACCCTTTAGTTAAAGTAGTTGTTGAATGTGCTTATAACTAAGCTAAACTAGAGTAGTTAAAGAGTGTTGTGTTGTTAGTCTAGAGTAGTGATGATAAGTGTTGTTGTTAGAGTCCAAATGTGTAGAGTGGCTTGTGTAAGAAAGCTACAATCTAGGAGTAAGGTCTAAGTGAGTCTAGTGTGGCAAGTGGGTGGAGAAAAACCACTATATGTATGTGTGTGATGTATTGTGTAAGTGTATCCAAAAATGATCCTAAAGAAAAATGTAGTCTCTTGTGCTTATCTCTCTAATGTTCTACGGTTTGTGTTAAGCAAAGAACAAGACGCAAACGAGAGTGAACTAGAGAGATGTAAGCCTTGAGACGCAGTGATAAGAGAGAGAAAGTTCAAACCTGTGAGGGAAAGTGAGAATTCCAACACCTGTGCCATGCGCACAGAATTTTATAAATAATTTTATTTATAATAAAAGATATATATTTGATAAATTAATTTGTATTTATAGTATAATATATATATTAGATAAATATAAAAAATCATTGTTTCATCTTGAAATCGATGTGATATGTATTTATAGTTAGATGAAAAGTATATAGAGATAACCATTTTAACAAAAATCAAAGAAAAAGTAATAATAGTAGCGAATTGCACAAAAGTTATCATATATTTATATGGGAAGGATTGTATAAATTTTAGGTCATATGTTTGAATTATTCTATTCCATAAGTGCCATTTTTTTTTAATAATTTAGGAAAGAATAAGTTTCCAAATGAAAAACTCAATGTATTTAATATAGAAGAAATCTTAATTTTTAGGCAAAATAATCAATTCGTGAGAGTCTATGGAAGACGAAAAAAAATCGAATATAATATCTTTATTGATCAAAGTATCGATAACAAAATACAAAAGTCAAGGCACAACGAGTCAATTTATAAACCCTAGTCGTATTCTAGAGTTGTATCATGTGTCTTGCGGTTTTAATTAAGTCTCTTGTCTTTTCTTTTGATTTTGTGTTTCGTTATGTCAAAGTAGCTCCTTTTTTTATAGAGAAATCTTTTTGATCCTAATTCTCGTGAGATTCGGATTCTAGTCACTATCTCTTCACATGATAAGATCGTTTCAAATATTTTCTTGACAAGATCGATCCAAATATTCTTTTGATAAAGTCAATGATTCCTGACAGAATAAGATCATTCTCACAATCTGGTTACGACTCGTATTGAACCGGTTCTTGCGTATTACGGCCCGTATTGTCATGGTTCTTGCGTATTATTGTACATACTATCATAATTCTTGCTGGTTACGACTAGTATCGATCATTCATCATGAAACCTTCTGCAATGTTCTTTATTCTTTTCTCTTATTAATAAGGGTTAATAAATTTATAGTGGAGTTTATCCAATATAATATGTATGGTTAAAATTATACTCAATAACTTTATATATAAGCCTAAATATTTGAAATTTTGAAATATATATTTATGGTAAATATATTTAATATTTGTATGTGTTTGGATATTGATTCTAGAATATCTTCGAATGGGAAACAGGTCGTGCAAAAACCAGAGAGAGATGTCGCTGGAAAGGTAGAATTAATTTTTTTGAGAAAAAGATAATTAAATTAAATAAATAAAAAATTGTAAATAATCGTGAGCTTAACAGGTAAACACTAATAATTCCTTTTGAATATATAGAATATATACTCAACTATAATCGAGCGTTGACTTTTGTATACGAAAATTGTGTTGTTAGTTTCAAGTTGGGGATTCAATATGAGATTTCAATTTGAAGGAACTTTTATTTAAGAGTAGGGATATGAATTTAAAAATGGATATTCTTTTCTGTTTATTTTAATTGTGTTAGTATAAACTTTTATTGTTAAAAAATGAGGTAAGTTTCAGTATTTTATAGTTTTTTCTTCATTTTATATATACAACTAGTCATATAAGTCTCTAAAATTTATAGTTTTATATTCGAGGTCTTTGATAATTATATTGTTTTGTGCTAAGTCTTTAACAATCACATTTGTATTGTAATGATTAGATCTCTAATCTCAAATCCTTTATTGCGTCCGAGCTAATTCTATGTATTTGACAAATAACATAACTGCCTTCATTCTACTTTAATTCCCATTTATAAGTTATTCTAATTATCCTCTCCTAATAAAATGTATATATTTGACTATGAATAAGAGTATTCACAAAATGAAATAGCATAAGATAGGTTCTTGCCTAGTTAATACTTAAAAAGCACAATAATAAAAGCAGACTTACTATTTGATTATAATATAGAAAATAAGATGAGAAATCATCTTGGAAAATGCAATACGTATAACTCAAACTCGGATACTATTGATATATGTATATATTAACATCAAATCAATATTACAACCAATTGTTTTTGGCTAAAACTTTTTACAATATTGTTAAAAAAAGAAACACCTCGCACACGATGCATGACACAATCTAATACTCACTCTGTTTCGTTAAAAGTGTGTTTAAGTTTTTACGCATATTAAAAATAATTGTTTTTTGGTTATATCACTTATTAACATATTATACGATTTTTATTGATTATTACATTAAAATAATATAGATAAAATTATAAATTTTATCAAAAATATATTAAAAATACAAAACGACACTTATTTTAAAATACATTTTTAAATTTGAAATAAAATTTAATATTAAACGGAAGGAATATTTTATTAATAAGCAATAGTTACTAGTTTCCACGATGTGTATTTTAAATAATTTTAGGGGATACCACATATCACATTTGATAAATATTACTTCTAAGATCAAAATGTTAATCAGATATATTGATCTAAAGTCTAAACAAATTTCGTTACACTTTCATATTTGCAATCATGATAATTATAATTTCATATAAATTTAATTTAGTTATCAGCAACGAGAAATTCAATCATTAGTTTTGTGAAAAACGTGTATAAAAAGAGCAGAGAGAGTATCACGCATAATCGCACCAACATACAAATCATTAATCACTCGTCCCTCAAAATACATAAAAGGTCTCTCAAGTCAACGGCTCTTGGCAGCTCGATGCAGTCGGAGAAGCATATTGTTTCCTTATGCCCTGAAGCTGAGGTCGAATTTGAAGAAGGAAGATTCCAAGTGACGGGGAAAATTTGGCGCAGCACTGAAGAAAAGTGTGAATCTGACTATGAGAAGCTCCAGAAATTGCTTGACGTAGGAGGCACCCAGTATTATTACTGCGATAAATGCAATGGCGAAGACCACGAAAAATATGGTAAGACTTTGTCTGAGATCAAACACCCTCTTCATCCAAAACATCCTCTTCAGCTTGTCTATCTTAAACATTTGAGGCGTACCCCGCGCACCAAGGAATGCTATTGTTGTGAAAAAAATCTTGCACCTTTCTTTTACTATTGTCCGGTTTGCGGGTTTTGTATGAATGTAGGTTGTGTGAATAAGACAACACACTTCTCTATAGATCATCCAAAGAAGCACGAGCATAAACTCGTCCTGTTTCCGAGACAGACTTCACTAACTTGCAACGTCTGTGCGTTGGACAATTCAGAAGGTCCCATCTATATGTGCCCCCCTTGTGACTTGGTAATTCACAAAAATTGTCTCAACTTACCGAGCGTCATAAAGATATCCCGTCATCGCCACCGCATCTCCTTTAAGCTTTCTTTTGTTTGGGGAGATCGGTTATGTGGTGTTTGCCGCAAAAAGATCAACAGCGACTATGGAGGATTTTCTTGCAACAAGGAAGGTTGCTCTTCTGCCGCTCATTCAAGATGTGCCACACGGAAAAATGTGTGGGATGGAAAAGAGCTGGAAGGAAAACCAGAAGATGATGATGCCATGGATGATGACCGTGATCCATATGTGATTATGGGTGATGGAATCATAAGGCATTTTCGTCATGCTCATCATTGCTTGAGGCTAGACAAAGATACCAAAAGAGTTTACAATGAAAACAAACGTTGTCAAGCATGCATCATGCCTGTCTACCACGGTAACTTCTACTCTTGTATGCAGTGCGATTTTATCCTACATGAAACATGTGCAAATCTTTCTCGCACAGCACATCACCCGATGCATCCACATCCGCTTAAGCTAGTTGCTCAATACGACGACATGTTCAAGCCTTATAATACGTGTTCAGCTTGTTCTCAACCGTGTACTGGTTTTATGTACAAGTGTTATAGAAGAGGATGCAATTTCAAGCTACACATACAATGCGCCACAATTCCGGAGCCATTTATCCATGAAAGTCACATGGATCCGTTATTTCTAACATCAGAACCTGGAGAACGAAGATTGTGTCGGATTTGCAAAAACTACAAAGAAACGTTCAACTGCATTGAGTGCGACTTTGCTTTGTGTTTCATATGTGCTATTTTACCGCATAAGGTGAAGTATAAGCATGATGAACATCTCCTCTCTCTTTCTTATGGAGAAGATATAAGTGCTAGGTATTGGTGTGAGGTATGCGAGTCAAAAATCAATCCAGAAGAGCGATTTTATTCGTGTGATAAATGTTGCGTCACTATACACATTGAATGTTTGCTCGGGAAGGACTTATACATAAAGCCTGGTTCATATGTGTGCCACAAGGATAAAAAGATCGATGTTCTACTCAACAATCGCATGTCTAGACCAAGTTGTATACGTTGTGCCAACTGTTGTCAAGACAAATTAGTCTACAAATATGTTCGCTCACTATCATTCTGTTCTTTGCATTGTTTCGTTCCGTCTTTGTTGAATTTAAGGTAGTACCAGTGCAGTCTTCGCTGCCAGTTTGTTGGTTTAAATATATCTATTTGTATCCAATTATATTTGAGTGATTTCATATCAGAAGATAGTTGAAAAGTTCTTTAAATGCATCAAATGTACTTAAGCAAAAGGTAAAAAACAAATATTTGGTTGAGCAAGATATGGTTATAATAAGGTTTTGACTAAACCGAGAGTAAAGGTCAAATGGGGTGAGATGTGTATGTCGCCGAAAGTTTAACAGAATGAATAAGAGAGGTTGTAATATGCCAGTTTCGTCACTAAAATTAATATAAAGATAACCCAGATTACTACGATGCATAAAAAGTAAACCACCGGCGTCGATAATGGGATCCGCTACCGCTTAGCTACCATCATTCTTACATAAAGTTGTCACTAATAAAAATATAAAACGTTCAATTTTCACCACTTATATGATTTTCCAAAATCAAGAGTCAAAAATCAAGAGTCAGGAATGGTAAGAGTCAAACTCAAAACAAGAAAACACTTTGTTTTCAGACGGGTTACTAACAAATAATGATCTGTTGATATTTTCGACGGTATCTCAACAGATTAACATAGGGAGCGGTACTATCATAAATCTCAATTCAGTAAGTTTTAACAAATCATGGTACATCAGTAATTTGTGACGATTTCTCAACGGATTTCCAATAGAATAAGACTGTTAGTAAACTCCGTCGGAAATCCGTCGGTTTATGTAATCGTTAGTGTAGCCTTTTTATAGCCATTTGAAAGTTTGAATGTTCCGATAGGGTCAGAATTAATTTGCCATAAGTATTGCATGCACACTCATTCTTAGAAACATTCTCTTTCTCAACACCACATTTATTCTCATAAAGAGAAAAACGCATAAAACATAGAAATGTCTTCTTCTCATTAGTTTTTGATCGTGTATAAACGAACCAATGTATGAACCTAAGTTAAACTTACTAAAGATGAGCACGCACAAGATGTAGGCAAGTTCATGAAATTTGCTTATCAGCAATCTGAAGTCAATGATTCCACGGCGCAACTCTCCCGTAACACTCGGATCTACAATGGACAGTTTTGCATGTACGACATCGATATCCTCATGATGAAGAGACTCTCCCCATAACACACGAGACCATGACGAACGACTCTGTTTGCTGCACTCTGGACCTCCCGATAAGCTTTGCACCATTAATCTGCAAGAGATTGCGATCATTGGTGTAGAAGTATTAATAAACACTTGATCAACCACTCGACCAAAAAAACTTCTCAATTATTTTTATTATATCTTATTAACAAAATTTTAATATTTAATAATTAAAAATATGATTACACCAATTTAAAATACAATTTTAGCAATTTTTCAACAAAGCTATAATTTCGCTTTACTCCGCTAAAACGAAATCCATAAATTTTGGTGGAAAAACGCATAATCATGTTTTTTGTAGAAAATGCCTAATCACCTTTTTTGCTGGAAACACGGAATCGTGTTTTTGGCGAGAAAACGTGAAATCACGTTTTTTAGCAGGAAACAGAAATCACATCATTGCAGAAAAACGAAAAATCACGTTTTTGGCGGAAAACCCTGAAATCACATTTTTGGCGAGAAAACATGAAATTACGTTTTGGTAGAAAAACGCAGAATCACAATTTTTGCTGAAAAACGCGAAATGATGTTTTTTGGTGAAAAACCAGAAATCATATTTTTGGCGGGAAAACATGGAATCCTTTTTTTGGCAGGAAAATTGGAATCACAATATCACATTTTTAACAAAAAAAATAAAAAAATCACATTTTTGACGGAAAAATACATCAAATAAATAAGTAAAATACTGTTAACAATGTTAATATAATTAATACCCCTTTAAGTAATTTTTTTATTCGAAAAAAAAATAGGATAAGGGATCGTAGCCGAGTCGCATTACCATTCATAAATTTGATTAATTACACTGCACCCAAACTACCTTGCTCCCTCACTCAAATCGGAGTCACACCTAAATCGGAACGCCATTTAGAGTCATGGTAACTGATTGGGGAAGGCGGTAGTAGATTCACCGGTACATCAATGCTGAGACAAGCAGTTGAAGAGCTGCTCAACGTCTTTGATTCACCGTATTTCACGGAGATTGGAAACTCAGGTTGTTTCGCTGGATGTGGAGCCTCTCACAACAGATGGTTGCTTCAGTCTCATGTTGAGAGGATGCATTTGCTGTGAGTTTTTCGGAATGTAATTAAAAATAATTCAATCTTAACAGAAGACTAGACAAGCCTGGTGAACCAAAAGCATGAGGCGAAGTAACAGACTGCTTGAAGAAAGAGGTAAACTACGGAAGAGCTTGATGTTAAGTAAGATCTCCACCACCATCGATTGTCTTTACTACAGAGTTGAAAATAACAGAGGATTGGCCGTGATCTCTGCGAAAATTATGATCAAAATTCAAAATGATGAAGACGATGAAGCGAAACACAAATTTGTAGTAGAATTGGTGTAGCCATATCGAGTTTGAGATCACACATATTTTATAAGCCAAAGCCTGCCGTTTTCGAAGGAAGAGGTGGATAAATACATTGAAGGAATCTATTGGTTTTGTAATAAAAATATTGGCTGCCTATAATTAGTTTCTAAGAAAATGAGTTCAATGATTAGTTTCTAAGAAAATTAATCTCATGTTCAGAAGTTCTTTTCAACATGTATATTTTCATATCTAGAACCAACGGATTATTATGATGTTCTGCCTAATTATTATCTCAAAACTGATTTAAAATATGCTGGTGAGCTAGCAAACAAGATTTTGTTTTAAAATAAATGAAAAAACAAAAATTATTATTAATGATATTTAAAATATTTTGTTTTCTAAAACTTAATAAATAGAAACAAGATTTTAATTTAAATTAATGATAAATAGAAATTTTAAAAAAATTATTAATGATAAATGATATTTTTTTAAAGAATTTGTTTATTGTTTATTTTCTATAATTTTAAAATATATTATTAATGATAAATAGAAATTTAAATTAAATTATTTTTTCATTAAAATGAAAATAATTATTATAGTCACGCCATTATTTATAACCAAAGAATAAACAGTTACTCTGTTTCGTTGACGGAATCAATTTGTCCGTTAATTTTTGTAGGTCCGCGAACACAGAAAACTATTTTAAAGGTTTAAAGTAACAAAACTATCATCTTGATGGTTTATTATAGGAATTCAAAACTTTGGAGGTTTAATGTGGAAGTGGTTGCCACCTTAAAGGTTTTTAATGGGATTTTCCTTATATATTAATCAACAAAAAATATGGGAAATGAGGCGGGACATGAAAGATTGCAATTTTGATCATAGAAACAGTGGGTTTGATTGTTGCAGAGAACTAAAATTTGTTGTGAAATGGCGTAGCAATACCTTGACTTGTTTTCTTTATTCACTTGGATCCCAAGGCAAACAATAAACACAAAATAAGTGTTTTGTCTATTGCCGACAAGAACTGCTTTTCCAGAGCCATATAAGCCATCTATTCAGTGCAAAACCAAGACACGTATCTTGGCCAGGCACTAGAGATTAAAACTCAAAATCCAGGCACTTTAATGAAATTCTACTCATGGGAAACATAGTATTTTGGCCACTCCACTGAATCTCTACTCATCAGTAACATCGAAGTCAAATTACTTCTACATTACTACTGGAAAGTAAGTCAAGAAACAAAGAATAAGAGATGCTTCACTTCCTCACATGATTAGGAGTGAAAAATTTTGGAAAAAGGAAATAAAATATCATTTCATTCAAATTAAATCCACGAATTATTCAGAATCAAATTTCTGGAATTTTCGAAAGAAATCACTAGAATAGAGAAGGCAAAGACTTTTAGCATTTGTTCACACCCGTTAGTAATCGGGTCTAAACAGGCTACTTTTTTAGTATTTGTTCACACTTGTTCGTAATTGAGTCTAAACGGGTCAACTTTTTTAAAACCCTTTTGTTACGTCTTTTAAACGCGTTCGGGTCCATAAATAATAGACGGTGTCCATTTAGATTCCTGTTTTAACATCATGGGTGACGTGTCCAAGAAGAAAGAGTGTTTGGAGATTTTCGGCCTCTGTGGGGAAGCAAAATTTCCATTGATGTTTTTTTTGTTTTAAACTTAGGAAGTCTTCGTAAGAAAGATTTGATGAAAAAACCAAAATCACAAAAAAGCCTATTAAATTCTTGATTACAACACAGACCGTAGGATAAGGAGTTAATCCCATACATGAGTCATCTCTGATATATATTTTCAAATACCACCAAAGACATTTATTACAAAACCATAAAATAGAAAATTACAACACACAAGAGTTTTCTGAGAACGCACCATGACAAATTATTACAAACACGTACATATGCTTGACAAATACTTAGAAAGAGGACACGAGAAAGTGTTCAACGAGCGCTTCTGATGACTACGCTGGGCTTGTTTCTACGAAACTTTTTCATGAACCACTCATGCTTGTGAGAAACGAAGATATGTCCAATCACAAATCCACAAAAAACACCAGGTCCGTACGCTATTGCCACTGCTATCCAGTTAATCACTTGTTCTTCATCCGACAATTCCTCCGATTCATGCTTCGTAGGATTTGGGACAAATTGTTTTCCACAGATTCCTTCCAGACCGTAGAGTCTGGGGTTGTCCATGAATGAAGAACAATTTTGGCTTTGAAACTGTGTGCTTTGTGGTATTGGACCTTCGAGATTGTTGTGGGAGAAGTTCATGGTTGATAAAAAGGAGAGCGTACCAAGATCTCGAGGAATTTGACCTAACAATTGATTCCGGGAGAGATCTAATGCCTCAAGATTTTTCAGATTTGCCAATGATTGAGGTATGTCACTTGTGAAAACATTACTTGACAAGTTGAGTAGACGCAACCCCTTCAACAATCCAATAGATTCAGGAATTTTTCCAGAAAATTTGTTTTCCGAAAAGTCAATGGCTATGAAGTCTTCTCGGATCACTGGAAATTGTGTATCTACTCCTTTATGCACAAGTTCCATTGAATTACGGTAGGAAGCAACATACACCATGAAATCTTCCATGTAAATGTTATCATATTGTGATGTGGCCATGGCACGCCAATCAGAAAAATAGAAAGCTGGGAAGGTTCCAGTGAAGTCATTTTGTGAGATATCAATGACTTTTAAATTTTGAAATCCAATGGAGACGTGGCGGTCATATAGCGGCCCATAGAATTGATTTGATCGGAGGATCAAGACGTTTAACGATGGTAGAGAACCCAACCAAGATGGAAACTTATCCTTGAATTTGTTGCTTCCCACATTCAACTGTTTCATAGCTTTGCAATTTCTCAAGGATTCTGAAAGTTTTCCTTCCAACTGATTCCAGCTAACATCAAGTGTCTTTAAATTGGTAGCATTGACAAACATATCAGGAAGAGTTCCACTGAAATTGTTGTTTTCGAGCTTAAGCACTACAAGATTAGTAGTGATATTCCTTAAACATGGAGGAATCGAGCTACTAAAGTTATTGATGGACAAATCTAAGAGACCTAACGATCTAAGCTTGCAGATCCAATGGGGAAATGGTCCTCGAAATGAATTGGATATAAGACTCAGCACACTCATTTGTGTTTCATCGAAAACTTCTGTTGGTTTTCCAAAACTGCTAAAAGAGTTGGAAGAAAGCTTCAACACTTGCAATCTCCATAAGCAACTTGGTACTTTGCCTTCCAACTTATTGTAGGAGAGATCAAGGTAAGAGAGTTTTACTAACTGTGATATTGATCTGGGTATTGGCCCAATGAAATTGTTGAAACTAAGGTCTAAGATATTGAGATTGGGAAATTTAGATATGGATTCAGGGATTGGGCCATTGCATTGGTTACTAGCAAGGGACAGAGCACGAAGCCTAGAGGATGAAGATGTATTCCCAAACTCTATAGGGCCCTTGAATTGGTTTTTCCTCAAATAAACCACTTGTAACGAAGAAATCGTGAGCAATAATGTAGGAAAAGGCCCAGAAAATGAGTTTCCACTCAACAAAACATACTCCAAGTTGTGGAGTCTACTCACGTCAGGTGGGAGCTCGGATTCAAAGTCATTATTAGTGAGGTGAAGTGTGGACAAATTCGTTAAATTGGCAAATGAAACAGGAATTTTTCCACTTAAGTGGTTATTAGTGAGGCTCAAGGAGTTTAGCTGGGTCAAGTTTCCAATTGAAGCTGGAACTTGACCAACTAATTCATTTTGCGAAAGGTCAAGATATGTGAGATGAGAAAGGTTTCCTAATGAAAAAGGAATCTCCCCATAGAGATTGCAATCTTTAAGGGTTAGGCTTTGAAGATATTGGAGATTGAAAAGACCACTATTTGGTTTCAAAGAGTTGTTGAGAGGGATATTATAAAGGTAAAGTGAAATAACCTTGCTAGCATCGCACGTGACACCCTCCCAAGAACAACAATCACTGCTCTTGTTCCATGAACTCATATCATTAACACTTGGGTTGGATTCATTAACGGGAAACTCGTGTTTGAACTCCATAAGAGCATCCCTCTGGTCATGGCGGCAAAAGTGGAGCGTAGGAGAAGCAAAAGTGAGTAGAACGGAAGAAAACAAGAAGAAGAAAAACATGGTAACAACAATACCATAAAATGAATAAGATAGTTTTGGAATCATCGCTACCCTTTACTTTCTTTCTTTTTTGAGTTTGTGTGGCAAGTAGTAGGTTACTAGGTTATGATTGTGGCTTCCGGATCTCTCTTTAAAAGGAAAAAAAGAAAAAAATATCGATTTTGGAGTTTAGTTCTTGACTGGGGGAAAATCTAGCGTCAACTTTGGAGTCTTCATATGCTCTCTAAGTCTTTATGGTCCGTAATTTGTGCCACAAAGAGTCAAAGACCATTGACTCATTCCTCCACCACATACTCTCTTGACTTGACCGACCTTGTCGAGTTCTTTATTTTTCTTACTATTCTAGATATATGTTCCTGAAAATGTGAGCTAGCTAATTTCACAAAGTTTATCAATTAGAAACAATCATTGGAAAGATGCAAATTGCAAGACCTTGCAAAAGCAGCATCAAAGTAACATCATTAACCCTAATTTACAGAAATACATGTAAATAAGCATTGATCTCCGACACCCGGCTCTGAAAACAGCAGCTAGGTCGACTGCAGTTACAGCTGCTTCTTCGATCCCCTCTTCTCCATGGATTCATCCCTGAATTCCACTCCAATCAGTGCAAGCTCCGAATCCTAAGCTCCTATTACTGAGCTTCTAAGTCGTGTTCATCGTTCGAAAATCAAGTCACTAAACACTGTTGAAGATGAGAATTAGCGATTGGCAATGAAGAACTCTGATTAAAGAAGGCCGACAGATCCATGTCTTAGTATACGATCTTATCATTACTAGAAGTTCATCTGCGATTATTACTAGCTTCAAGGACTAGTTGAGTTCGTGCATTTACATAAATGAAAGATCAGAGGTTGAATATTATATGTATATTGATTATAACGCGATACACACACATATATATTCTAAAGAGAAAAGATCTTTATAAAACAGATCCATACAAATAAGGAAACAATATTAACAATGATGATATTGGGGAGCGTTGCTCATCTTACGGGATTGACATATTGACCAAGCAGCTTCACGACCAAGTTACCTTAACCGATATTAAACCGTTTTCAATTATAGCAAACCATAACCAGCAGCTAACCCGAAATCAATCTCCAACACCCCCTCAAGTTGGAGCATACAGGTTTCGTATGCTTAACTTCACCCGAAATGATGTGAAGCCATCTCTTCCAATAAGCTTCGTATAAATACCCGCAAGCTGAGATGTAATACCAACATGTCGTGGGTCGACAATGTTACCGCAAACAATTTCGTCACGAACAAAGTGACAATTAATCTCGATATGCTTAGTTCTTTCATGAAAAATATGATTCGTGGCAATATATATAGCCGACTTACTATCACAGCACATTACCATGGGTTGATATGTCGAATACCAAGCATGAACAACAACAGTTTTAACCATTTCAGTTCAGAAGTGAGAAACGACATCCCGAGATACTCCGCTTTAGCCAATGATTTACTCGCAGTAGGTTGTTGAGAGCAGGAATGTCACATTCGATAAGGATGCGGTTTGGAGTTGGCGTGAAAGTGATAATAGTGAGCTTGTGGAAGTCGTGTTAGACAACACTGTTGAATGGAAAGAGAATTAGAGTCCAGCTAGCTCTAAAACTAATACACCAGCGAATTTAGTCCCTAATTCGCCTAATTCTAGTAGTCACGGTGGAACAAGCAGTGAATAAGGAAGTGCACCTCAAAAATTCAGATCCCTGCGAGATATTTATAAGGTATATCATGCATTGTTTATTTCTGAGTCAGGAACGTTCAACAAGGCTCCAAAGAAAGTATAGTGGCATAAAGCAATGGATGAAGAGATAACATCCATAGAGAAGAGTCAGACTTGGAAGTTAGTTGAGATTCCTGAAGGTAAACACTCAATTGGTGTGAAGTGGGTGTTTATAACTAAGTATCATGCAGATGTTGCAGATGGTACAACAAAGTTTGGTCTGTGGTACAACAGAGTTGCAGAGTTTGAGTTGGTTGGGTTCATATATAGCGGTAGGGCAGGTTGTGTGCAAGACTGAAAAAGCACGTCAGGACATGTTTTTAATCTGGGTTCTGGAGCAATTTGCTGGAGTTCAAAGAAGCAACATGTGACAACTTTGTCGTCATCAGAAGCTGAGTATACAGCAGTAACGTGTCAAGCTATTTGGTTAAGAAGACTTCTAGAAGATATCAAGCAAGAGCAAAAGAAGGCTACAACAATTTTCTGTAACAATAAGTCAACCATAGCGATGAGCAAAAATCCAGCATATCATGGAAGAACAAAGCATATATCTATCTAGGTTCACTACATTAAAGACTTGGTAAGTGAAGGTTCAATTGCTTTGGAGTATTGTAACACAAACAAAGAGAATGCAGATGTTCTAACAAAGACGTTGTCCAAGAACAAGTTCGACTACTTTAGAAGTAAGTTTGGAGTATGCAAGTTTGAATCAAGAGAGAGTATTGAAGAGTGATTCAAAGCTTGGATTAAATGGGAATAAATGTATATTTGTCAGTTTTGGTTTTCTAATTAATTTGGGGTTTCATAATGAGCAAATGGGTTAATGGGTGCAGTTACATTTTTTTAAATATAAATTCATGTAATTTCTTTCTGAGAAATTATTAGAGACAATCAGAAAGTTACGAGAGAATAAATTATCATTCAATAAAAGTGTTTTTGGTCTCTGTTCAACATTTCTGTTCGGCACATCTGGTTATAACAACAGTGTGGTATCAGAACTCTGTTCTATTATCTCCTTTCTAACAATGAGGACGTTTAAAGATGGTAGAGAACCCAACCAAGATGGAAACTTGTCCTTGAAATTGTTGTTTTCCGCATTCAAAAGTTTCATAGTTTTGAAATTGATCAAAGATTTTTGAAACTCTCCCTCCAAGCGGTTATGGCTAATGTCAGTGCATGTAAAGTGGCATAATTGACAAAGATATCTGGAAGAATTCCACAGAAATTGTTGACGTTAGCTTACGTTAATGGTCCTATTTTTATTTTATAAAAGTAATTAGGCTAACATGTTATAGTGTTATATTTATTTATTGGGCTGTATTGAAATTAATATTTAATGGCGACTTGTTACCCTTACCCGTTTTGTTACAATAAAATTTATCTATAGTCAAGATTAAGGATTTTATATACCAAAAGAATGAAGAAGTCATTACAAAAGAGGAAGAATTTCTTTTAATAGGCAACATAGAGTTCAAAAGATAAAATTACAAACTTCAATAAATTTGTAATCTATCATTTCTGAAATCATCAATGATAATTCAGAAACACAAAAGATTCATGTTGCGAGGATCATTCTTCCATAAGATTGCTTCTTCCATAAGATTGTTTCTTCCCTTAATTGAAAATACATTATAAAAAGAAAAATTTTAAGTCAAATTATATACCAAATTAAATTTATTAAATATATCAGTGATATAAAATACGGATATTTATGGATCGGATAATAAATCAATTAGTAAGACAGGTACTGAGACGAGTAGTAAAAAAAAAAAAAAATACTCCGACAATTTCCTCTGATTCTTGTGGTGTAAGATTTGGGACAGAAGTTACAAATTTTCTCGAAACCGTAGAGTTTGGGATTGTCAATGAATGAAGAACAATTTTGGCTTTCAAACTATGTGCCTCGGGGTATTGAACCTTCGAGATTGTTGTGGGCGAAGTTCATGGTTGATAGAAAGGAGAGCGTAGCAAGTTCTCGAGGAATTTGACCTGACTGGTGATTCCGGGATAGGTCTAATACCTTGTCAAATCTGCCAGTGATTGAGGTATGTCTTACTTGACAAGTTCAGAAGACGCAATCCCTTCAACAATCCAATAGATTGAGGGATTTTTCCACAAAAGTTGTTTCCCGAAAAGTCAATGGCTCTGAAGTCTTTCCGGATCTTACTCAAATTTTGTATCTACTCCTTTATGCACGGAGTTAAGGTAAGCACCAAAATAACTCGTGACATCTTGTTCCATGTACGTGTTAAAATTTTCTGCGTTTAATGTTGTCATTTCATACCAATTGGAGAAATAGAAAGCTGGGAAGGTTCAGTTGAAGTCATTAAGTGAGACATTAATAACTTTTAATAAATTGGAACCCAATGGAGACGTGGCGGTGATAGAAATTGACATAAAGTTTGTTTGATCGGAGGCTGAGGACATTTGACGATGGTAGAGAACTTGTCTTTGAGGTTGTAGCTTTCCACATTCAAAAGTTGCATAGACTTGCAGTTGATCAGTGATTTTGGAAAATTTCCCCTCTAACCGGTTGTGGCGTACGTCAAGTGCTTTTAAATTGGTAGCATTGACAAACACATCTGGAAGAATTCCACTCAAATTGAGAAATTTAGATATAGATACAGGAATTTGGCGATCAAATATGTTATCGGCAACACTTGGAAAACGAAGCCGAGATGATGAAGATGTATTCCAAAAAAATCTATAGGTCCCTTGAACTGGTTTCCCATTAATTAAATCAACAAATTGTAACGACGGAATCGTGAACAAGGAGGTAGGAAAAGAGCCAGAAAATGAGTTTCCACTCACAAATAAAACCTTCAAGTTGTGGAGTCCACTCAAGTAAGGTGGGAGTTCGGATCTGAAGTAATTATTATCGAGCTTTGAGTATGAACAGTTTCGTTATATTGGCAAATGAAGCAGGAATCTTGCCACTTAAGTTGTTTCCGCTAAGGCTCAGGTACCTTAGTATGGTTAAGTTTCCAACTGAAGCTGGAATTTTACCTACTAGTTTGTTATAAAAAAAGGTCAAGATACGTGAGATGAGAAAGGTTTCCAAATGAAGGAGGAGTCTCCCCATAGAGATTGTAAGATAAAAGGGATAGGTTTTGAAGATATTGGAGTTTGAAATCATCATTACTACTTTTTTTCTTTGTTGAGTTTGTGTGGTATGAGTATTCCTTATGCGGCAGCTCTCTTTAAAAGGACAAATAAAAAACACATGGTGAGTAGATGTTTCTCGAGTAACAAAAAGAGCGGAAGGCAGTGCTATTATATTCTGAAAACATGAGCTTATTTATCAATTAGGAACAATAGCTAAAGATGCAAACTGTAAGGCCTTGCAAAAGCAGCAAGAAACTCTGTTTCTAATCTACCAAAACCTCGTTCAATTTGTATTCACATCCAAATGTGTAATGACATAAAACATCCATTTTAGCTATCAGCATGGCACCATAATCTCTTTGGAACGCTTTGTTGTGAAGGAGGAAGCACTGCTGCTATTAGCATGGCACCGTAAGGTTTGTAAGGTAATTTCCGGTGGATTAAAGGGAACAAAACGAGTAATCATTGCTGGCAATAGCTGCAAGTCGATGTTATTATGAGACCATTGTTTTACTACACTTGAGCTTTATGTATGTTTACAATAAAATAAAGTTTATGTGTACATATCTCAAAATTATCACAAATGTTTTCTAAGAAAGAACTACAACAAGATTTTGTAGAACAATAATGGAAGGAGAACTGAAAAGAGCTTTCTCAGAATGTGATTAAAGATCAATCAATCTTAACTGAAGAGTAGATAAGCCTCGTGAACCAAAAGCATGCGTAAAAACCAATTGCGCCAGTGAAAACGAAAAACACATATGAGACGATGAGCATATAACCGAAGTAGAGGATTCCAGAGACGAGCTTCGTGATCTCGAGCTTAGTGTAGAAGTAAAAGGCGGCATAAAGAAAGAGGTAAACCGCGGAAGAGCCAGATGTTAAGTAAGATCTCCACCACCATTGATAATCTTCACTGCAGAGTTGAAAATAACAGAGGACGACCGTGATCTCTGCGCAAGTGATGATCAAAATGATGAAAACGATGAAGAGGAACCCGAAGATGTAGTAGAATTGGTGAAGCCATATCGAGGTGAGTATGAAGAAGAGCTCGATGAAGACTGCGCCAAATGGGAGAATGCCTCCGATCAAAATGGAGAAGATTGGGTTCATGTACCAGGCTTGTATTGGGATCTGCCTCGGGATCTTGTTGGTTTTCACTGGATCTTCCGGTGCAGGTTTTCTAAAACCGATGTATCCACCGATGAAAACGAGCGGAACAGAGATGCCGAACCAGAGGACTACCAGGGCAAACATTGTACCAAACGGGACAGCACCGGATGATTTCTGTCCCCAGATTATGGCATTAAGAACGAAGAACGTGACAAAGACTGTAGCAGGGAACATGAATGCAGTTTTCAGAGCAATTTTCTTCCATTCAGTTCCTCTTAACGTCTTGTAGAGGCGTGAAGACGCGTATCCTGCCAATAGTCCCATGAAAACCCAAAGCAAAAGCATAGCCGTCATAAGACCACCACGGTTTGAAGGAGATAAAAAGCCAAGACAAGCAAAGATCATGGTGACAAGAATCATTCCAAAGCATTGAACTCCAGTGCCTGCATAGACACAAAGCAAGTCTGGGTTTGTTGGCGGTCTGAAAACATCTCCGTGTACCAATTTCCAACCCGTCTCTTCGAGGGCCTCTTCATGAGTCTCTAACTGATTGTAGTTGGATATATCTCGGTAGAGTGTTCTTAGCATGATCATAGCAACCATACCAGAGAGGAAAAGAACAATCATCATGGAATTAACAATAGAGAACCAATGAATCTGATCATCAGCCATCAAAAGGTAAGTGTCCCACCTCGAAGCCCATTTCACCTCACTTTCCTGGAAATCAACATCATATGTGAATATAATCTCGTTCCCTTCTTTGACCTCCTGCGGAGACTCAGAGTTAGTGACTGCACGCTTTGTATGCGGATCACATGTTGTTAACCGAGCCTTTTCATTCCATTGACCTTCATATTCATGCTTGACACTGCATTGAGATAAAACCAGTAGATGTTAGTCTACACAATACAGAGTCAAGGTTCTTAAATCACAAAAAGCTACCTGTACGGCTTGACTTCAAAGCCAACGATTCTTGAAGAATCGGTCTGTATATCTCTGTGATACCTAACTGTGAAGGTCAAGTGGTTGTGGATAAAATACTTTTCCTCCTTTTTCTACAGGAAAATCAAATAAATAAGAACTCCTATTGACACATATAGAGAAAATGTGATGATGAGCTCTTACGCCGACAAAGATGCCCTTGAGACCAACATGGAAACCATGCTGATACACTACAACATTGTCCTGATCTGGCCTTTGCACCGGAACAACTAGTGGAAGGTTGTCCAAAATCCTGCATAAGAAATCAATCTTCCTCATAAAAACAAAAAGAAAAAGAAAACACATTCAACCAAAGGCGGGGAAATAAATCTCCTCACATGTTGACCCGATATTCATCAGAAATCTTCTCCTTAAACGCCTTGGCGGTTTTCTTATCAAGCTTTACACGACAAACCGCAGCGCACATCTGCGATTCCCTCATTTTAAACTGCAACAAAGAATCAAACAGACATAAAAACCTCAACAACTACCATTTAAACAAGACACATAGAGAAAGAACCAAGAACATACCACAAAAGGCGAGTTCTCAATTCGATCACCACGAAGAACTTCACCTAGATTCTCAGCACTATCAACGATATGTTCTGGACGACAATAAGGAAGAGAATAGTAGGAATATGGAAGCTGAGTCTTTGTAGATGTCAATTTATTAACTTTCACCATCAATGCATCACCCTGAAAAAAAACACCATAACTTTAAACATTTATAGATAAGATTCACAAAGCAACACTTAGTATCAACTTAAGATCAAGATCGCCCAAATCTCATATAACGAAACTAAAAAAACAGAGCCGTGGATCCAAATTTAACAAGATTTTCTTGATCAATTGCGTCAGATCTAAATCAGGAACAAATCAGATACTCAATAAAGCAAGACTCTGTGTATCAAAGCTCTAATAAGCAAAAATTTGAAGCTGCATTTGTGAAACACACAAGAGGGAAGACAGATTCAGATACAGAGGTGATTTTGTGACTAACCATTTGAAAATCTTGTGGAGCGACGCCGGGAAGGTAAAATCCATGGACATGGACATTGAGACAGAAGAAGACGACAAGGGCGAAGATCAAAATCCGAACTTTCGCCATGGATGTGCTCGATTTCGTCTTCTTCGGAGACTGAATATTCTTAAATGCAGGAGAAGAGAGAGGGAAGAAACATGGCAATTGGACGATTCATGGCCGTTGGATTGGTTTAGTATCTCGTTTGATCTAATCAACGGTTGATATTTCCTCATTTTGACCTGTCGGTGATTCTTCTTCTTACAGTGTCAATAATCAAATATCAAAGTCAACACTTTTAAAGGTAAAAAAACAAATTTTAATTGATCCATTAATAAAGTTTTACGTAACTATGAATCTATGGAAACGATTTTTTTTTTTTTTTAATTTAGTAGATTAGGTGAAACTTGTTAACGTAGCAAAGTACAAATGAGTTAGTGTGGAGGATACGAATAATTATGAAAAAGTATTGAAAGAATAAAAGAAAAATAAATAAATTGATTTAAATGAATCAGAAGACCAATTTCATTTGGTAAATGAGGGTGACCTGCTAATTATTCTAGCAGATTATGAAACCTACATGCACCAGCAACCACCTTCATACGTAAATAAATGCATATACAAGATTTTGACTATTCATAAAAAGATAAAGTAAAACGATGATTAACCTTGCGGATTTAAAACTTTGTTGAATACAATAAAAAGGTTTTAAAACTTACAGATTTGATTACAGAGTTATTTAATAACTTGTAAAGTAAAAAGAAGATAAATAAAATTTTAAAACTTAAAAATTTTCTTGAATGTTTTGAGGGCTTTTAGTGAGGTTGTTTTTAGAGGGAGAAAGTAGTGCGAAGATCGCTCTGCCTTCTTTTGTTGGTAGAGACGAGTATTTATAGCGGAAGGAGGAAGTTGCTAGTCTTGATACGTTTCGGCTTGTAGTGGTGCCGACACTTTGCGTGAGTTGTAAGAATATGTGTCGTCTTGTAGTGGTACCGACACTTTACGTGCGTCATTGCTTACGTCATTGTTTTTGCGTGGGCCTTCTTTGTTTAATACAGATATACTCTGTATATGATTCGGAATAATTTTAATACACATAGTATAAAATAATATACAGAGTCTACTATAATATACATTATTTGAATTTTAAAATTCATACAATACAATACAATACTATTAGGTTTTTTTTTTTTATTCGTAGGGATCTTGGGCTAATGGGCCTCTGAAAATGTCGGATTCTTGCATAACTTCATCGTCGTCGTAAGATGAATCGAGTTGTTTGGCCGAGGTATGTTGTTTTGGTGTAAGTAGAGGTATAGATTTGGAGACAGATTGGATAGTTGTTTGGGTTTGAGTAATGATGTGAAAGTGTTTGGCTATGTTGGAGATGGAGCAGCGGTCAAGGTTATACTTGTCCCACCACTTGATGCGGTATTCTTTGATTAAATAGTAAGGCATACCAGGTAGGGCGAGAGTAATGTTAAAGTGCCAGGAACATATCCATGGGAGTCCCATGTCAATGTGGAAGGCAATGTTGGTAAAGGGGCCAATTTCTTGTTTTGGTAAGTGTTTTGAGTAGAATGGGAGGCTGGTTTTGATTATTTCTGGGGGGGGGGGGGGGGTAGATTTGGTCAGAAGGACCGAACCAATACCACCATTCGTAGAACCAGCCAGGTACTCCTTTTGGGCATCGGATATCAAAGGATAAGAACCATGAATGGTCAAAGGCCCTGAGGTATAATGCCAGGAAGAAGGCGTATTGATAATCCATGTAAGAATATCCTTGTATGTGAAAACCAGGGGAAGAAAATGATTTGGTAGTGTGGAGGTTGAAGAAACCAAGGTCTTGGATAGAGTGAATCCGAAGGATTTTGCAGGTTGAGTAAGCTATTTGGTTTGGGTTGGTTTTGTCTGGGTAGTTAGTAATTTCTGCCGACTTAGAGTCTACTAGAATATACTCATAAAATGTGCGGTTTTTGGTAACGTTATCGGTTGGGTATAGGCTATCTTCATAAAAGATTCTTTGAGTAAAAGCTTGGAGTTCTCGAAGGGTAACTGGTTTGAGGAATTGGGTCGTCATTAGGTGTTGTTTTTGTGGTTTAAGATAATAGGTGGATTTTTCGGTAGTTGGTTGAGTCGGTTTTGGGGTAGCGGTAGAAGCCTGGGTAGTGACTTCACTAGTAACGGCTTTTGAATATGATAAAGGTGGAAATTCGGCGAGAGCCGAGAAGGTGTTTTGAATAGGCAAAGGTTCGCCTTGAAGATGTGGTTGTTTCTTGATATAATCTGATGCGGTCATCGATTTCTTTTGTTTTAGATCAGCCATCTTGAGTATTTTTTTGTTGAATACCAGTTGTTTTGCTCTGTAAATATTCTCTTGTTAGAAAATCCGGTAAATAGTTATTTTCTCCTTTAATATATTGTATATCGAAATCAAAACAGATAAAATAGCTTGCCATCTGGCAAATATTTGCTTAGAAACTAAATTTTTAACGTCTTTTTGTAAAATTTCTTTTGCCGATTTACAATCGACTCTTAACAAAAATCGTTTGTTTATTAAATCATCTTGAAATTTTGAAATACAGTTAACAATAGAAATGACTTTTTTCATAGTGGAATAAGATTTTTGGGGTCCTAACCAGACTTCTGAATGAAATCTAACTATAGACTCCTGTTTTGACTTGGGAAGTTTCTGATTTAGTATTTCTCCGAATCCTATTTCTGAAGCATCGGTTTCTACTATCATATTGGCTTCAGAATTTGGTAAAGATAAACAGGGAAGAGTTTTGACTTTCTCTTTTGACTTTTTTTACTAAATTGGTATGTATGCTAGACCATGGTTTTGGACTTTTTTGTAGGCGCTGAAATAAGGGTTAAATGGTTTTTCTAAGATTTGGTAAAAAATCGGAGACATAATTTAAGCACCCTAAAAATCTTTGTAATTGTGTTTTCTCTCTTAATTCATTGGAGAATTTGTCTGCAAATTCAATTGATGTTGAAATTGGTGTAATTGTTCATTGGTATAGGTTATGGCCTAAAAATCTTATCTTAATTTGAAATAGATGCATTTTATTAGCAGATAATACTAAGCTTTGTTTTTTAACAATATTTATAAAAGTATTTAAATGAGCAATATGTTGATCTATTGAGTTTGAATATACTAAAACATCATCAATGTAAACTATTGTAAAATTTGAATAATTATTAAATATTTTATTCATTATATGTTGAAATTCTGATGGTGCATTTTTAAGCCCAAAGGGCATTACATTCCATTGGTAATGTCCGAATGGCACTGTAAATGTTGTTTTATATTTATCTTTTTCAGCAATTTGAATTTACCAGAATCCGTTTTTCATATCTAATTTTGAATAGATTTTTGCATTATATAATCATTTTAGTAAGTTTCGTTTGTTAGGTATTGGATATATAATCCATTGTAATACTTCATTAAGTGGTTTATAATTGATTACAAGTCTTGGAACACCTCATTCCTTTTTTATTTGGTTGTTTACATAGAAAGCCGAACAACTCCAAGGAGATTTGGATGGCCTTATTAATTTTTTCTTTAGCAAATCGTTTATTTCTTGTTTACATGTTTCTAGTAATTCTTTCTTCATTTGAATAGGTCGTGCTTTTGTTGGTATTATTTTCTTATTGAATTCTTTGATATAAGGGAGTTCGACAACATGTTGTTTTCTTTCCCAAAATGCATTTGGTAAATCTGAACATACTTGATTTAGTAAATTATTTTTAATTGTTTTTCTTATTTTTATTATATATGATGTTTTTAATTCTTCTTCTATTTTTTATGTGATATTTCATCTTGTAGATATTTAATATGATTTTGTTTACTTTTAATTAACGTTATTGTTTTCTGGATCGTATTATGTTGTAAACTTAATACTTCTTTTGTTTTCATTGGTGAAAAGAAGTTAAATAATGATTTTGTCCCTACTACTTTTGTGGTTACTCCTATTTCTGTTACTTTAAACAGATAGATTTGTGTGAAGAATGGGGTATCTAAGATAACTTCCTGTGTTAGGTTTTTAACTAAGATGAATTGATTTTTGAAACAATATCCTTGATTACATATTTTGCACAAGGTAATTTGTATTGAACTTTTAAGTTGCTACCGTTTGCGCTACTTAGGCGTTCGGTAGTTTTCTCATAATATTTTGTTGGAATGATTCCTTCTCAAATACAATTGTAGTCTTGCTCCAGTGCCCATTAATGCGATTATGTTTATTTTAAAATCATGATTGATATGTAAAGTTATATTAGTATACCATTTTTGATAATTAATTTTATTGATTATTTGAATATATTATTCATTATTCTGCGATTGTTCTTCCTTGATTATTTTTGATTCTTGATTTAAATTTTTGTTACTTGATGATGCTGGAGTATTATTTTGAGATTCGATCACAGATAATCAGGCATTTATCTGTAATTGATTTAATTTTTGTTGATTAATCATTAATTTTAGTTCTTTAATTTGTGATTTTAATTGCTTAACTTCACCTTGTAATTCTCATGTGATTACTTGTTTAAATAGACTTTGGGTTGGATATTTTTCAAATATTTTATTTAGACTAAAAGGTTGAGGAGTTGATAATTGATTTTTCTGATTTATTATATCTTTTAATTTGATTAAATATTCATTTTATATATCTGGGTCATCAATTTTATCTATTATATCTAATAAAAATTGTTTATAGTGTATCTTAAGTGATTTCGAATTGTTTATAGTGTAACGAATTCATTAGTACCATTTATTTACTTTCTAATTCTTATGTTGGGTTACCAATAAAATGCATTATTAATGTATGGATTGATACTTCTACAACATTTTTTTTTCTGTTTCTTCATAAAGACCATCATATCTTCTACTCGTATTGTTTCAACATGGTTAATAATTGATTCTTGAGTAATTATATCTATTGAATTATCCCACCAATACTTTAATGCTCCATTAAATCCAGTTACTAAAATAATGCATGCTTGTTTATCAGAATGGCCTCCAGATTTTTAGGCTGTAGCAGCCATTCCTAGTTCTTGAAATAAATTCATTATTTCATATTCAGAACGTCCATCAATATTCCATTTGTATATACCATCTCCAGTCTATACATTACTAGAATATTTATGGTGTTCTTCATATAACAGATCAGGTGGAGTGTGTCTTTTATAATAAGGTTTATTTGATCTCATTATTTTATTTTTTATTCGATTAACTTCTTGATTATCGCTTTCTGATTATATTGATGTTTGAATAGATTCATTATCATTTTTATCTATATTATTGATTCATTTTCTTTTATCTATTTTTTCTAATCTATCAGCAATTGTTTTTAATATTTCGTTTTCTGGAAATTTAACTTGTCTTGTTATAGGTTTGAAAATTGGTGTGGATACCGACGAGAAAGGGTGTGGATTTTGTTTAGTTGTAATATTATTTTCATTAATATTTAGTTTATTATCTATATGATCTACTTGCTTAGAGACTGTGTATAATAATTGGTTTTGATAATTATTTTTTTCATACATTGATTTAATATCTTGCATAATTACTGGATCTTTATCATTTCTACTAGCTCCAGTTTTAAAAGGTGTAGCTATAATATGCCTATTTGCAATGTTTATCTTTAATTTTTTTTAATGTTGGATGAATAGATCTAATTTTATCACCATTTGTTAGTTCCCATACTTGGCTTAAGAATGAACTTGTATTGATTGATTTGAACGGATAATTAATATTATTTGTGGTTGAGTATGTTTCGAACCAGGCGAAAAATGGAATTTTTTTTTAGTATCATATAACTATACCACTTTTCTCTTTCTTGTTTGGTGAATTCTTTGAAATACCAATTTCGTTTTTCTATATTTTCTTTTGAATAAAAGTCTTCTTTAATGTTTTGCTTATCGATTTCATATTCTTTAGTTATTGTATTTATATTTTTGAAATCTGATTGGGTTGGAGATGTTGGATACATGTCTTGATTTGGTTCAGCTATTGGGGCTTCAAATCTAATTGGGTTATCTAGTTTAATACGCTTTCTGTTTCTGAGTCTGTACTAGTTTGACCAGTACGATTTTCAGAAAAGGAAGATCTAGAATGATAAGAACTTATTCTTGGTGGAAGTGGTTCTCTTATTGAGCCGAATCATAATAATATCTTTCCATCTTTTTGTTCAATAATTTTTGAAATATTTTTTTGTTCGAAATTTCTAATTGGTTGAGTTATCTCAATTTTCCATTAGTCTGGAATAGTTATTTCGTTCCATTTTAATTGTCTAGGTATATAGATAGCATTTGGTGTATCTTTACTATGAACTGCTAATATAGTTGTTTCTCCTTTATCATCTTGTAGTAAATATCTTGGATTAAATTCTGATGTTGATTGTTTAAAATAGATTCGGTAAAGTAATAAATATTCATGTCTCTCATTTGAAATTTTATTTCTAGTAAATAAACATTTAACACTAAAGTATTGAGTATTGTTGGATCATGTAAACTTACGTGAAAATTAAGAGTGCAATTGAAATAGATTGGTCCATTGCATAAGTTTGATTGAACTGCTCCAAGGAGTGAGTCCTCAAATTTTAATAGGGTTTTATCTCTTAATAACATTAATATTGGAGAATCAATACCGGTTCTTGATAAAGGTTTAATTGCTATTTGGACTAATCCAAAATGAAGATAATTAAATCTTTTTTGTTTATATTTATCTAAAGTTATTGATGATAATAGTTTTATTTCTTCAAATTTATTTTGAAGAGATATAGTTTGTTCATGTTCTTTTATTGCATAAGTTGTTCTAAAATCAAAAGTACCGATTTGATAAATATTTTCTGGATTAATATGTGGTAATTGATTTTAGATATTTCTTGATTAAAAGATGTTATTTTTGACATAATTTTTTTTGAATTTATTGTAGTATGCGATGTAGATGCAGTATGTTTTGATTTAAAAAGCTTTCTAAACGAAGACGCCATGACTCAAGCTAGACTTAAACTCATACTAGAGGGATACTAACCGAATCTAGGATGACACAACAGAGGCTTGCCAACGGTCTTACTGCCTTTCGAGGTCTTGCAGCCTGGAACACCTACTGTGACAGTGTTTTAGTAGACGGGTGAGTATGAGGCTAGGTGAGGCTTAGGTTTAGATTGGGATCTAGAGGTTTCGTTTTGAAAAAGCTTTTATTAAAAACTTTGGTGATCTTTTAGCATCTGATACCAGTAAAACTTATCTTTTTATGAATAGTAAAATCTGGAATTTTGACGGAATAAAAAGATGATTAAACTTGCGGATTTAAAACTTTGTTGAATACAATAAAAAGGTTTTAAAACTTACAGATTTGATTACAGAGTTATTTAATGACTTGTAAAGTAAAGAGAAGATAAATAAAATTTGAAAACTTAAAAAATTTCTTGAATGCTTTGAGGGCTTTTAGTGAGGTCGTTTTTAGAGGGAGAAAGTAGTGCGAAGATCGCTCTGCCTTCCTTTGTTGGTAGAGACGAGTATTTATAGCGGAAGGAGGGAGTCGCTAATCTTGATACGTTTCATCTTGTAGTGGTGTCGACACTTTGCGTGAGTTGTAAGAATATGTATCGTCTTGTAGTGGTGCCGACACTTTGCGTGCGTTATTGCTTATGCGTCATTGTTTACGTCATTGTTTTTGCGTGGGCCTTCTTTGTTTAATACATATATACTCTGTATATGATTCGGAATAATTTTAATACATATAGTATAAAATAATATACAGAGTCTACTTTGCGTGCGTCATTACGTGCGTCATTACTTACGTCATTGCTTATGCGTCATTGCTTACGTCATTCGTTTGTGTGGTTCTTCTTTGTTTAATACAGATATACTTTGTATATGATTCGCAATATATATATAATAATATTTATATATTGTAATATTTATTTTATAATATTTTTTTCCAAAAAATCAATTTATTTTATTCTAAAATAATTTCAAGATATAAAACAATCTTATATTTATATATATAACATATGTCATATTTTCCTATAATCTATTTAAGTATTCTCTTTGTTTTAATAAAAATAATTTGCATGACATAATTATTACATTATTTTACAATGTTATTTTGATTAAAGAAATATTGTTTTGCCTTAAGTTTTAAGATAGTGTTCATTTACATGTTTGTGTATATGGAGATAAATTGAATAAATATATTAGATGTTGCAGTAATTTATTGTTAGTTACTTATTTTAAATGATGGTAAAACAAGACAAAATCTAGGGAAAAATAACCTTAAATTACACATTTTCTATATTTTCTTTGCTTTCTTTTTTCATTAAAATAAATATTAACATCAAAAAATTTATAATAAGTTCATTTAAATATATTAATTTATTTTATTCTGAAATAATTTAAAGACATAAAACAATCATATATATTTTTTTGTGTAACATATGGCATAGTTTCCTATAATCCATTTTATGTATTCTCTTTGTTTTATTAAAAATAATTCATCTCGCATAATTATTACATTATTTACAATGTCATTTTAATTAAAAAATATATATTTTTGCCTTAACATCTTTTGGTATTTGCGAATTTGGCCCACATCTTCTGATATTCACGAATTTGGCCCATATTTTTGGTATTTACGAATTTACCGCATAACTTCTGGTATTTACAAATTTGCCCCATATCTTTTGTATTTACGAATTTGGCACATATCTTCTGGTATTCACGAATTTGGCTCACAAAGTATTTACGAATTTGCCGCATAACTTCTGGTATTTACGAATTTGACCCATATCTTTTGATATTTACGAATTTGGCCCACATGTTTTGGTATTTACGAATTTGGCCATCATCTTTTGGTATTTACAAATTTGGCCATCATCTTTTGGTATTTACGAATATGTCCCATATTTTTGGTATTTGCGATTTGGACACATCGTTTAGTTTTTACGAATTTGACCCACATCTTTTTGAATTTACGATTAAGTCCACATCTTTTGTTATTTATGAATTTGCCCCATATTTTGTTGGTATTTATGTATTTGCCCCATATCTTTTCTATTTACGATGAGGCCCACATCTTTTGGTATTTACTAGTTTGACCCATATCTTTTTGTATTTACGAATTTGGCTCACATCTTTTGGTATTTACGAATTTGACCCACATCTTTTGGTGTTTATGAATTTGGCTCAAAGCGTATATATTATTTACGAATTTGGCCCACATCTTTTTGTACCGTATTTGGCCCATATCTTTTAGTATTTACGAATTTGCCTCATATGTTTGGGTATTTACGAATTTGCCCCATATCTTTTGGTATTTACGAGTTTGGCCTACATCTTTTGGTATTTACGATCAAGCAGAGTGTTAAGAACAAAACCAGATAAACTTAAACAATAATTCTATATACATTATTAATAAAACAACATGTAGAAGATACCGACAACAATTAGCTTTTACTCATCTATTTACTAAATTGATACTTCGTAAGAAGAGATAACAAAGACCAAACTCAAACACAGAGAGCTTAAACTTTTAACGAGTGAATAAAACTAAAAATTCAGGTTTCAGTTATGAAATATTGTGCCATAATGAATCAGTTCAAGAAAATACAATATCCAGTTCAGATCACTACTATTATTTTTCAGACCAATACTATAACTAATACTATTACTCTCACCAACTCAGTCATCCATAGAACTTTTACAAACAAAACGAAAGCCAAAACTATTAGTATAGCAAGTTTAAAAGTAAAACGTTAAAATTAGCAATCTGATCTAAATGATATGAGCGCAGTCATAAAACTCATAAAATGAGTGAAGGCAAACTTTATATGATAACACCATCTAACATTTCATCGAACTGTGGCTGAATCCATATAAACAAGGCCAGACTATGACAAGAATGCCAACAAGAAAGAATAGAACTATAAAAGTAACACGAAAATTATTCAAAATCAGATGCCAGGATATCTATAAAGCTATGAGAACTGCTGTGTTGTTCAGCTTCAGCAATAAGAAGTGGTCAACTTTATAGATCATTTATATAACAATTCATCACCAATCATAGGAAACAATGTAACAGGAAACAAGACAGCCAAATTTCCTAAAACACAGTCATCACTGAGAAATAACAACAAACAAGGGCATAGGACCATAACAAGAAGACAGAGAAGGCCACATATTTTTAGAGAGAACATAACTGAGAAAGTAACTAACAACGAGTAATCATAGTGAGAACAATTCACTCTAAATCCATCTAATAAAGTATTCATAAATTCTATTGCTGTGCAAAACGTCCTCTGTTTTCATAACACAAATGGGTTGCATCACGAACAACCTGACAGATTTCAGATATAAGGTTCTCTTACAATCAGATATAAACCAACACAAAAAAAAACTCATTGTATCAATCATTCTCAATCAATAGTGTGAACACTAGATATAGTAAGCACACACAACCATACGATCTTTCAGAACAAAATTCAGCTGTCACATAAACCTACACGGCTACACTTGAAACAAAAACACACAAAAACTATTATAGCACTCACATTTGAATGGTTTTCCAGTCAAACTTTAATGTCACAAATAAATTAAAAATATAGCTTTTGATCTTTGTTTAAAGAAATTAAGATCCTACCAAATATTAAAATGGACAATTTATATGAATATGTATCACATGTGTAGACATGAGTCGCATCATTTTAGGTCTAGTCACCTAAAGACACTACACTAACCAATACTTTTACTCTCACCACGTCAGTCATCCATGGAACTTTGACAAACAAAACTAAATCAAAAACTATTAGTATAGCAAGAATGCAAGACAGAAAGCGTTAAATATAGCAGTCTGCTTTAAATGATATGAGCAAATTTTACATGATGATGATCACAACATGGATAACAACATCTAATATGTCATACAACTCTGGCTGAATCCCAAAAAACCAAGGATAGACCATAAGAAGTATTAATATCAACAAGAAAGAAAATTAGATACCATAAGATTTACAAAACTAAGAGAATTCAGCTTCAACCATAAGAACTGGTCAATTTAATAGATCACTTATAACAATTCATCACCAATCATAGGAAACCATGTAACAAGAAATGCATAAAATAAGTATATTCAAGCTGAAGTATCAAGAACCATTAATCAGAATAAATTCAAACTGAACCATTTCATTCAGGTTTGATTTTATGAATTATCGAGTGATTTATTGTTTTTTTCAAATTCAACTGTAACAGCTTATAGGAATTCATCTTCCTTCATGAAGAAAGTATGTTAATATGCATAATTTTCAAAGACTGATTTCAATTCTTAAAATGGAAATATGAGGAAAAAGATAAACACAAAAGTCTTATGAAAGGGTGGGAAAGAATAACCTGATACTCTTATGATGATCTTTGAAAACCGGAGAACCACTGCCTGCAAAAATATATATGTGATGTTAGAAGATCTATGTAAGTTGTTTACTTCTTCTTAATAATGTCTACACAACAATGAATTTGTTAGACGACAGAAAAAAAAAGAAAAAAGATTATGCTTAGAAGCACTAGTATAACGAAACTGAATCAAGTAATAAAACATCAGATATAGAAGAGATATATATTTACATACCTGAATTCACATATAAATAGAATATCAAGACATCCACATACCTCAAATTTGTCTGTAAGCTTGATCATGCATGCTCCATGAATGTCACACTTCTGCATATTGATCTTGAAGAGCTATTTAAGCAAGTTAAAGAGGTAAGGAAATGAACTACCTGATTTAAGGAATGGTTAAAACTATTGGCAATGAGATTCACCTCATTGGCTCCAAACTCCGTAGAAGAAGACTCTGGCTTATAAAAAGTTCAACCTGATAGGTACACAGATTGAGCATTGCCTGCAGTTTTCACAAATGGAGATCTTTCCATGAGTACTCGTTTAATATGAAGGAGAATTATCAGTAATTAAGTTCCATACCAATGGAATGAGCATGTCCCATGTCACAGATCGAGCATTGTCCAGAATCTATAATTCATGGTAGGTTTCAACCTTTCCACCAAGATATTGCAGCAAAGTCTAACTGCTTCACAACAGTTCCTGGAGTAACTTGATGGATGATGGGTACTCAGAGAAATCCCCCTTTTGTGCCATAAATCCCTTCAACGATTCAGCATATATATCCAGTTTGTCCCATAACAAAGGCAAAGTATAATCATCAGACTCACACCAGCAACTTGCTTATCCTTCTCAAAACATCCACGTCCATGATCAGGGAATATGTTGTATTCTCAATAATGGATTCAGCAATGTATGAATCTTGTACCTCACCGAATGCCCTCAAAGACAAAACCTTGAGCGGTATTTCTTCTTCTTATTCTTCACCGGAGTTGCACATGGTTTCTACTTTGAATGATCTCCTTGGTTTGATTTTAGAAACCGAAGCTGCATAAAAGAGAAAGAGAACTTTTAAGTCACATAAGATAATGAAACATAGTCGACACAAGACAAAAAGTTTCCGCCTTTTCAAAGTGCAATCTAATAATGAAGACAAAATATTTTGAATTGAGAGATTACAAGCACCGCAAATGTAATATCGATTCTCAGAATAGAAATCAAAACCAGAGATCTGAAAAACCCCCAAATCGTTCTGAAACCCTAGGATCTAAAAATCAAACACCGACGATGGAAAAAGAAAGAGAACGCAATTCCTAATTCTAACTTTGCTTCTTAAATCAGAGAATCAGGAAACCCTAATTAAACTATGTTCTTATGAAATCCACGAAACTGAAATCAATTTCACATAATACAAAAGAAAACGATGGGAAAAAGGGAAAGAGAGCAAAGAAACCTACCGATTCAAACCAGAACTCCGCTCGTCCTCCGTTAATGAAATCGAACCACCACTGTCTCTAAGAACTCATAAGTCCTAGTCAATCATCGTCGCCACAACTCACTAATTGATTCCTCCGCTGTTGCTTCCATACTTAATCAATCAAGCGATAGAACTAGGAGCGAGCGTCAGAGAGAGAGAGAGAAGGAGAATGAAGAGAATCTGGATGGAAATTTAGGGTTTTTTTTCCTTCGTTGGTTCCTTGGATTTCAGAGAGAATGTGATCAGAATAAAAAGACGAAGATGTAGAAGAAGAATATCACTAACGGTAATAAAACTATTTGGGTTTAAAACTATTTGGGTTTAAATGACATGGCGGTCTTCTAAGAAGGCCCAAAACAGATCTCTCCTTCAATAATTTTGATGTTGAAGCGCGGTTCATCTTTTAAATTAATTAAAAACAAAATTAAAATAAACAGTATGTAAAACATGAACATATATTTTCAGGAATTAATTTAAGTAAGAGACAATTTATGTTAATGAAATTTAACGAAAAAGGTAGTGATTTTTTGTATTGTATTGTACTTCACTTTTTTTTTTACGATTTAAATTTTTATTTGATTTTAAAAATCAATAATTTTTATATTTATAATTTTATTATTTTAAATTTAAGTCAATTTTGTAATTATTGTTTGAATATCTTATATAAAAAACGTTTGTTAATACAAGAATCGATAAATTTAGTTTATGATTATACTAATATTGTTAATCTATTTCAGTTCGTAAAATAGTTATATAAAACATGTATTACAAACAAAGATACATGAAGTTACAACTCATTTTACTCTGAAAATCACTAAGAATACATACGTTCATCAATAAATCTAGAAGTGGTTGGGCTTATAACCAGCATATAAAAGAGAAGTTCAAGGTGGAATGAAGAGAAGAATTCATTCATTAGACTTAAACAAATTTGAGAAAACACCATTATAAACATCTCGAGAAAAGATTTTCTTTGTATTTGTTTATTCAATTCATCAATAGAAATCCACTTTTACGATTCTTGCAATCTCAAAATCACCTTAGGCTTATCGACAAAAATCTAGACCCCAAGTCTCATGAATCCGATTATAAGTTTAGATCTTGCATCCACACTCACCCTCATACTTGTTTTGCAAACCGAGCATCATATACAAGGTGGGCTTGATCTCCATTGACATTGATTAGGCTAGTTATCTTAATTCTTTGACATGAGATATCAACACTGATTGGTGTAGAATAAAGATGTTAATATGAACCTCAAAATCTATTTAATAAATGAATATGTTATATAAAAACTAGTATATTTTAACCCATTTAAGGAAAAAAGTAAATGAATGATCCGATTTAAACTTATTTATTACATAGGTTTTAACACAAATAAATGAGTATTTGTTTAGATTTATTTAATGGATTTTTTTTATGTTGATTATCCTTATTAATAATGTTTCCATAGTTTAATAAATAAAATAAAAGAATAAATATTATTAAATACATCGAAAACTAAAGTATTCTATTTGAATCATAATTTTTATTTTTATTTTAGTTTAAAAACTAAAATTGTAACATTTTAACATCACTAGTGTAGACATTTGAAGAAGATGAAACTAAATTAAATTGGACGAGGAAGATTTGAATATTTCTCTCTGTTTCAAAAAGTAATCTAAAAATAGACGTTAGAAAAAAAGAAAAGCAACGTCCACTAAAATTTAAAGGAAAAATAAATTATTTGACAGAACATAAAGGCAACAATAACAAATAGGAAAAAAACTTTCTCATTCCCAAACGTTCGTTTATTTCAATTCTAGAATTTGAAACCTTTTAATCAAAAGAATGAATCAGAGAGTTGTTTATGGAGGAGAGAAACATCATACCGTTGAGCGATCCGCATCATTCCACCGCCGATCTTCTTTCTTGGTCTGACATCCGTATTCCCGACGATTCCTCCGCCGCTGACCGCTCTAACCAGGTTTGTTTTTGCCGGCGAGAACTCATAGTTTCCTGTGATTCGATTTTGATTATGTTCCGACGAGTGCGATTTCGTTCTGATTATCCCAGCCGTCTGATGGAATGAGCGAGGTACTTGGTGGCGGCGGTCGGATCACCAGCGCGGAATCCGAATCGCTTAATTAACGAACGATTTAATCTCTTTTCATGCGAATTGGTTTCTTCTGGATTATGTTAAAATTTTTTATCAGATTCATTGATTGTGAAGTAGCAATTTTACTGGCGAAA
This sequence comes from Turritis glabra, assembly GCA_900406565.1. Classification (NCBI taxonomy): domain Eukaryota; kingdom Viridiplantae; phylum Streptophyta; class Magnoliopsida; order Brassicales; family Brassicaceae; genus Turritis; species Turritis glabra. Next base: position 2,524,042 of record OVBN01000216.1, read on the forward strand.
TGTTAAACTCGATTTGCCTGATTTAGGGTTTTGGTTTTAATTAGTTGATGAAATTAGGGTTTAATCTGCTTCTGAATGTGATTTTCTTCAGAAATTGATTTTCTTTTAAGGATTCAGTTGATGGTAAATGGGAATGAAACACTATGTAATGGTTACCTGTTTTGTAGCAAAGCCAGATATCATTCAGCGGCGAAGAGAATGTGACTCCCAAGAAACCAACCACTGAAGCAGATATCGAACGCCAAGGAGTTGAGAAAAGGAGTTGAGCAGATCTGTAACTACTGAAGCAGATTCAAAGTGCAAGAAGAAGAGATATCGAACGCCAAGACCAAAGCAATGAGTGCTCTGTTTGTGTAATCGTTCATTGCCAGATATCATGTGTATATGCTCTGTTTCTCACTCTTTGAATGCTCTTCGCTTTACCCTTAGTTGAATTCAGGATCATACTTTTGGCGAGATTTAGGTAAATTCTCGTGCTTCACCTAAATCTTCTTTTAGTTTTTTCACATGATTTCATTCAAGTTCTTATCTCAATCATACGAGTATCAATTAGATTGAGGATTCAATCTTAAAAAACATAGATCAGAAAATGGGTCTAACCCGATGGAAAAGACGAATACACCAAGTTTATAATTGCAGTATTGTTTCCACTCATTTTGGGCCAATTGGGCTAAGTTTTATTCAGCCCATTAGTCCTTCAAATATACGATCTATTGAATTATCGATCACTCGATGCTCTTCTATTTCCGGTTTGGGATTAGGCTCGTCACTAAACCTTTAACATAAAATCAAAGTTAGCAGCTCGTTAAGTTTTCTTTTTATCCATACAAAACAAAAATGGTCTTGTTCGTTTGTTCATATGATATTTCCTGGTTCATTCAAATGATATATTTGGATGGTTCATCTGTCGGTTGTTCGTTTCAATTTTTTATTGTTCATCTCAATACATCTGAATGAATTTTTGTTTGTTTGCTTAGTTTACATCTCCATCTATATGATTTTACTAAGAAAATGACTAAAATGCATATGTTTTAATTTAACCAATTTTTTGTTAATCTTAACTATACTAATATTTAATCTAAAATATATTTACAACAAAAGTGTTAAAATTATTATGTTTGACAACTACAAATTGATTATGATTGCATAAATTCATAAATTGATATTCGAATATAATTTTATAGTTTTAGCAGAAAAATAAAATTTTGTTGTTTTTGACGTGAAAACGAGATTTTATAGTTTATCGGTTTTAATGAAAAAATGTGTTCAATTTTGACCAAAAAATATATATATAAGTTAGCAATTTTGTCAAAAAGAGGTAATTTTTGTTTTTGACGAAAAACATGATTATACGGTTTTGGCGAAAAATCATAATTCTACAGTTTTACCAAAAATATACGACTTAACGATTTTAGCTGACAAATACAAGTTATTTGTTTTGGCCGGAAAACGTATTTTCCCGCCAAAAATATGATTTCCCCATTTCCGCCAAAAATATGATCTCCTGTTTTCCGTCAAAAACGCAAAACATAATTTGGTTGTTTTGAAAATAAAATACAATTTTGCGGTTTTTGCGGCAAAACTTGATTTTGCGGTTTTTGACGAAAAAATGTGATTTTGCGTTTTTGGCGGAAAAAATAATTTTGTGGGTTAGGCGGGAAAATATGATTTGACGGAAAAATTCAATTTTGCGGTTTTGGCGGGAAAATATGATTTGGCGGAAAAATACGATTCTGTGGTTTTTGGCGGAAAAATATAATTTTGCATTTTTGACGGAAAAATACGTATTTGCGGTTTTGGTGAGAATATATGATTTGATGAGAAAATATGATTTTGCGGTTTTGACGGAAAATATAATTTTGGGTTTTTGCCGAAAAACATGATTTTCAATTTTGGCGGGAAACATATTTTTGCGGTTTTGAAGGACTAAATATGGTTTTTTGCAAGATAATTGTAAAAATATTATTTAGATTTTTGTTGAAAAATAAATCATTTGGATAATTAGGAAATATTTATCATTTGCTATTTTTGACTAAACCATCTTCATTCAAATGGTCTAATTAGGTTCAGCCAAATAAGTTTAAAAATTTTGCCTACATTTTTAAAACTCATCTAGATGATTCATCTTGATGACCATCATTTTTAGACAAAAACGAAAAACAGTTCGCAAGTTCATTAAGATGATCCATCTGAATGAGCAAACGAACAAGTCCTCTATATTATAGATGTGGTTTAATTGAATTGGACAGTTTTATAAATTTTATTTTTTGTAATATATGGCATATTTTCCTATAATCTATTTATGTATTCAATTTTTTTTTATAAAAAATAATTCGCATGACACTATTATTACATTATATTTTACAATGTCATTTTGATTAAAAATATATTGTTCTGCCTTAAGTTTTTCAAATAGTGTTCATTTACATGTTTGTGTATATGGAGATAAATTGAATACATATATTAGATGTTGCATTTATTGTTAGTTACTTATTTTAGAATAATGGTAAAATAAGGCAAAGTCTAGGAGAAAATAACCTTAAATTAGACACATTTTCTATTTTTTCTTTGTTTTCTTTTCATTAAAATAAAATTAACCTCAAACAAATTTATAAAAAATTAATTTAAATATATATTATATAGGCTAATATATCTTTTTTGGCGATATGTTAATTTCTATACTTATTTTCTATTTTCATTTATTTTAAAATAAATGTTCACATGACGTTATTATTTAACTATTTTGAAATGTATTTTCAGTAATTAAATAATAGTCCTAATGATGTATCATTGACCAATATTTATTTTTATATTAATTTATAAAAAACAATTTGTTGTTAATTGTTATAATATATATATATATATATATATATATATATATATATAGAAGTTAGGTTTTGCTCTCTTTCTATTGGTATAATTCAATCATTTTCCATATACTTAGAATGATCATATACTAATCAAAACACACATATATACATGTTCTAGGCATGACTGCTATATTTCTGAAAAAAAGCAAAAATCCACGGCATGGAAAGTGATATAGCGGAAGAGCATCTTCAGTTCTGGATCAATCACTTCGAGCAACAACCATCTTCACATGATGCAGTGGATGATATATTTGAAGCTAAATCAATGAATTAATTAAAGTGAAAAGATTCTTATTCTTTTTTCTTGAGTTTGTTGGGCTGTGGAAATAGTAATGAATGAGCTAAAGAAGCTTGGAACGGAACAACAATTAAGAGACACATCTTAATATTCCCGTACAAGTGTTTAGTCTTGAAAGATAAATATTTAATATAAACAATAAATTTATGTAATATAAACTATAAAATAATCAATTTATTTAAAAATAACTAATATTTTTTTAATATATTTAGTTATAAAGTGATACATATGTTATTATATTAATTTCAAATCCACATAATGCGTGGGACAATTTCTAGTAGTATATAAAGGGAGGGTGTTAAATGTGAAAAAGGAGCTGGTGTACTATTTAACTTCATTTGGTCAATGCGAAGAACTTGCAATGATGGGATAAGTATTGAGTGGCGGCTAAAACCCTAAAGACTTTCAAGTTTTGCCACAAAAGACATATTTTGTAACTTTCTAATTGTCACGAAGTTGATCTTTTCAAAACTCCCGTGACTCAGCTGTCTTCATCCCATAATATAAATTGAATTAAAGTAACTTATATGACCGATTGACTATGCTTTCCTTGATTAACCGTTGAAATAAAACTAGCAAATATATATTAGAACGTAGGAAGTTATGTTTACGCTCGTTAACATCTCTGGGTGACTAGAAAGACACTCCAGGCGTATTATAATTCATGATCGACGATTTGAACCTCTAATAGTATTTCACAAATACAAAACTTAAAATTCAATCAGAAAACAAAAATATTATTCAAGTGACACACCAAGAAACCCAAAACTTGTGAAGTTGATTTCGTTTGAACAAAACTATCGTTGTTGTTTTGTTATAAAAGGGTTGACATGGTCCCAAGTCCAAAGAAGAAAGGTTCACGAAAAGTCTATGCCAAGACAAGAAACCAAGAACCAATCAGATTAGACTTCAAAACAAACGGACGAATTTGACGATCGTAAGAATGAAGACATAGTCTAACTTAGAACCAGCAGCCACTTGTGTCCTATAAATACGTAGAGTTTGTTAACCCCTCATAATATCTCATAATCAAAGTTCTATCTCCTCAATTAGTATCAATACAGCGATATCTATTAACAAAAAAAAAAAAAACCCCATATATATCAATACATTGCTTTGCTTTTTCTTCTTCTATAAGATGCAAATGGAGAGCCCGAAATCACCTCTTCAACCCCCGACATATGGAAACTTAGTAACAATCCTCAGCATCGACGGTGGTGGTATTAGAGGGATAATTCCTGCCACAATCCTTGGTTTTCTCGAGTCCGAACTTCAGGTATATATGTGCTACATAACTATATATATGATGTCTACAACAATATTCTTGTTTTAACTCAAAATATATACATGGATGCACAGAAATTGGATGGAGAAGAAGCAAGGCTTGCAGACTACTTTGATGTAATGGCAGGAACAAGCACCGGTGGTTTGGTGACAGCCATGCTCACCGCTCCTAACAAGGAAGGCCGACCCTTGTTTGCAGCCTCTGAGATTAAAGAATTCTATCTTGAGCATTGTCCAAAGATCTTCCCTCAAGATCATTTCCCATTCTCGGCCGCCAAAAACCTCGTGAAATCTTTGACTGGTCCTAAATATGACGGTGAATACCTTCATCAACTTATCCACGCTAAGTTGGGTGATACAAAGTTGAATCAAACACTTACCAACGTTGTTATTCCAACGTTCGATATTAAGCATCTTCAACCTACTATCTTCAGTAGTTACGAGGTTTGTTTAGTTTGTTCTTATTTTGTAAAGTTACAATATATTAAATTAACAAAACTTTGATATAATATATATATATATATATATATATGACTATTTAATAGGTCAAAAACAATCCTCTCAAGAATGCAACCCTCGCTGACATTGCCATCTCAACTTCAGCAGCCCCTACATACTTGCCTGCCCATTTCTTCAAAACTGAAGATTCAACCGGAAACGTAAAAGAATACAATCTTATCGATGGTGGAGTTGCAGCTAACAATCCGGTAAATTTATATATATCGGATTTATGTTGCAATATGGTTTCTATACGATGAATATCAACATTTATATATGGACATCTTAAAAATAATTGATTTTATTTCTTTATAACATGAAAACATGCATAGCCTATATTTCATTTTTTAGTACGGAATTTCATACAATAATTCATATGGAAATATTTTATAGAAGTCTTGAATAATGTATTATAGATATTGGTTATATGTATAGGCTTTGGTGGCCATTGGGGAGGTAACCAATGAGATCACAAGAGGGAGCAGTGATTTTTTTCCTATAAGACCAAATGATTACGGAAGGTTTCTTGTGCTTTCCCTTGGAACCGGTAATCATAAAGCCGAAGAGAAATTCAATGCAAAAGAAGTAGCTGGCTGGGGATTGTTGAGTTGGTTAACACACGACAACTCTACACCTCTCATTGATGCTTTCATGCAAGCTAGCTCCGATATGGTTGATTTTCATCTCTCTGCCGTTTTCCGAGCTCTTCATTCCGAAGCCAACTACATTCGCATCCAGGTATGAAGATCAGCTCATTATGTAGCTCTTTCGTTTTCTTTGTCGCCAAAATTCCTAAGATTTGGGTTTCAATTATATAGGATGACACATTAATTGGGGATGCTGCTTCTGTTGATATCGCTACCGTCGAGAATCTTGACATTCTCGCCAAGACAGGAGATGAACTACTCAAGAAACATGTTTCAAGAATCAACCTAGACTCGGGTTGTAACGAAAATGCTTATCAAACCACTAATGAAAAGGCTCTTATAAAGTATGTGACATAAATTTTGCTTTTGGTAGCTCTGTTTATTCATATTTATGTGATTAAAAATATTTTGTTAATAATATTAAAATTTTGGTTGTGAAGGTTAGCAGGAATACTTTCAAAAGAAAAGAAGATCCGAGACATGCGATCACCTCATGGAAAAGCGCCAATTAGGATATAAATAGATCATTATTTTATCTTTCTATTGTTCATGATTTGTTTGTTTCAGTAATATACGTTTAGAAGTTAGAACTTTGGATTTATATTAATAAAAGATCGTGGCTCGCATTGTGTCACTTCTACAATTGAATAAAGTCAATAAGATGTTGTGTTTGTATCTCCGTTCTAATGCAATGAATTGACTGACAAAAGTAATAAAATCAATAAAAAAATGTTTCGTCATTTTACCACATACAATAGAAAAATGGTGGATAATACACATTAGGATACGTTCTCCCACCACCATCACGTTTCAAATTAACACATATGTATTCATTTATCTTAACAAAACTAAGCATACAATAAAGATAAATCTAACAATTACGCCATAAAGATTTCAGTTTGTAACTAAGAATGTCATAATGGTTAACACTTTTTCGCGGTTGCCATAAGAAAGAGTTAAAAAGATTACCGTGTCCAAAACTCTCGTTTCCTTCGTATTTTATTGTCAGACGACATAAATTAAAGTGTGTTGTCGTGTCAACTATATAGTTCTTTTTCTCTTTCTTTTCATTCTTTTAATTTTCTAATTAAAGTAAATTCGCAAAACCAAAAGACACAAAACGATAAGCCCTTTCATCTTCTTCCCCATTTTGTTCTAATTAGGGTTTTTCTACTTCTTTCTCGTGAGAATTTCTCTCCTTCTCATCACCGTTTTGTCGGCTTTAGTACAAGATTTGTTGTTTTTGTTGTTCGAAAAAGAGAAATAACAAAAATAAAGAGTAAAAAGAAGAAAAACGAAAACTGAACAAAAATAAAAATGGAGAAGATGAAGTGGTGATTTGCGAAAAGTTTTTTTTTTGCAAATGTGACACTTCGGTTAAATTCCCTACAATAAATATATTTTCGTTCCTACATACATATTGAAACCAAAGTTACCATAGATACTTCTACTTAGTGCTGGGTTAACCGAATCGAATCGAATCGGTTATCTCGGTTATTTGGTTTTTTCGGTTACCAACCAATACTATCGAAATAAACCGAATTAATATTCAGTTTGGTTCGGTTCGGTTATCGATTTATTTTGGTTCGTAAAATTGTACCGAAGTAAACTAATTTGTTGGTTTTTGGTGGTTAAAATCGGATAAATTCGGTTTAATTGGTTTATTCGATTCGATTTTGGTATGGTTTGGTTTAATTTTGGTATATTTTGGTTTAAATAAAAAAGATAACTGATCGGTTTAGCGAACCGAACCGAAAATTGAACCTATTTTAAAATCTCTCCGAACTAAACCGACTTTAAACCGAAAACCAAAAAAATGGGTTCGGGTCGGTTTGGTTCAAAACCGCAGGCCTACTTCTACTGGTCGTTATTCTCCAAAATCAAATTTTACATTATAGAAACTAGAATTCGGACGTTGCATAGAAATTTTCTTAAATTTATTTCTATTAATCTTTATATGTACAAATTGGTTAATATGACTTTTAGATGTGTAAATTTTCATAAAACATTCATAATATTTTAACATATTTATACAAGTATGTTTATTATTATTATTTTGAAAAAAATTCTTGTTATATATAAATCTAAGAAATTGGGCAAACTGATTCATTAATGCTAGATTGTGGAAGCTTATAATGAAACAGATGATCGCCAAGAACGGCAAGAAGCAAAAAGAAGGATAAATAAGAAGAAGAAAATGAACACATAAACAAATAACCACACAAATTTTAATAACAACAAAATTGAATAAAACATTTTGATTTTTTTATATATCATTTATGAAAAAATTTCAATATTATAAAAATAGAAATTAATAATAAAAAAACTAGTTTTAATACTAGTTTCTTATGTTTTGTAAGACATAATCTTGTAACAGCCCAAATGTTGGGTCAAGTCCAAACCCAATATTTACTGAAATCCATCAAAGTCCAATTTCAAATCTTAGGTACCTTTCCCTATATTCTCTATAAATGGCATTTTTCTACTTTTTTATTTACACAAACTCTCCCGAGTAACGAAATTCTGCAGAAATCCCATGCCGGAAAGAGCACCACCACGAACCGCTGTCGAACCGTCTTTCGAGCCAAGATTGACCGAGTAACCGCCGAGTTTAACAGAAGGTAACTCCGAAAACCGGTTTCGTAAGCTTTTAGTTTCGGACTATTTAGTATTTTCAAGATATCTCCCTAACCGCTTCAAATCTCGCAAATCCAAGGCCACCATCAGATTTGTGGCAACGAGACGAAGTCGGAGACACCAAGCGTTGCCACCTGTCGCCGGAACCGTCGCCGCTAGCCGGAGCCGCAGCGACCGACCGCCGTCGTCGTCAGTGAATTTTCCGGGAAGCCGTCGCCGGAAACTCGCCGCCGATCAGTTTAGGTTAACCGGTTGGTTTAAATCAATTTAGTTTTCGGTTTAGGTTAACCGTTTGGTTTAAATCAATTGATTTTGGTTTAGGTCAACTGGTCGGTTAAAACTAATTAATTTTTAGTTTAGGTTAACCAGACCGGTTTGACCGTTGACCAGTTGGGGTTGACTTTGACCGTTGACTGTAGACTTCTCTGTTGACTTTGACCATTGACTTCTCTGTTGAATTTGACCAGTTCACCCGAAAACCGTTTTTCGTCGTTCGAAAACCGTCTGACTCGATTTTTCGTTCCGGTTTCAGATCCAAAGTCGGTTTAATTACTCAAGGTTCAGAAACCACAGTTTTTGACTTTGCTAAGGTGAGGGCTATCCCACAAACTTCTGTACTTTGTTCGAAGACTCTAGTTACGGATAGTTTAGTAACTAAATGTGATATGTTTCTATGATCGAGTCTAGCTAGTTTGCTTGTTTAAATTAAACATAGGAATATAGATGATTCAACTCAATTGTTTGTTCGCATACTGTTGATGTTAAGTGGTTGTTATATACGTATATTATATTTATATTTGAGATATGGTAGCGGGGGTACAGAGATTGACTTCTGTATCGCGTCGCATTGTGTGAGGGATGGGTGAGGGCAATCCAAGTCGATATGTTTCCCTGCACCCTAAGATTGATAAGCATCCTCTGGGCGGTGAGATTGGGCTATCTCATAGTTGACCTCGCTTGAGGGTGAGATTGGGCATTATCCCATAGTTGACCTCGTTGGAGGGTGTGATTGGGCACCATCCCATAGTTTATCTCAAGGGTGAGGGTGTGATTGGGTACTATCCCATACTAGGAAAATTGTCTGTTGGTTGAGCACTATAGGTGCTGTGTTTGTTCATATTTGGTTCTGAACTATTTTGTGATTTGTTTCTTAGACTGAGGCAGTGACATGCAGATTTAGCATCCCATACCTCACTAAGTGACTCCCCTGTTGTTCACCCCTCTTTCTTTCCCTTTCAAGTGAGGTTGGCGAGTAGTTTATGACTTGACGTGTCGGGATATGTCATTTTGGGATTGATTCTCGTTTTTCGTAATATATGCGTGATTTAATTAAAACAATCGTTATGATATTTATGGATTTTCATGAAATTATCGGTTTTGGTATTTAATAAAATAGAAGTTTATTTATTAAAGTTACTTATGGTAGAAATTATTTATGGTAACACGATGTTTACGAGAAAGGGTGAGGCAGGTGTTACACGTGGCATGCCGTTTTCGAAAAAGGGTGAAGTGAGTGTTACAAATCTATTAATTTTTTTTAATAAAACCCTATTTTTATCTTTCTCATGCTTAACGACACTATGACTTCTTCCTCCAATCATCCATCTTCCTTAAAATGTTGAAAATCGAAGCAAGTTGATAGGATTAACTTTTGTAAATGTTGTAAAATTTTGTTGAAAACTAAAACATTCATTAAAAATATAAAAAAAGAGAAGAAATCTTACCTACTATTGGCCAAAAGAAAACTCTACCTACTTAGGACGGAAGCGTCATCACGTTTATAATGCTAATACATAGTTACACCAAACATTTTATTTCATTGTAGTTCTAAACAATAAATTATCGTTTATCTAACAAATATTCGATAGCTAGCTAGTTGGAAATTTTTTTTTTCCTTTTGGTCAAATATAATAAGAACATGGATCCTATGTTTCTAAAAGTTCTAACCAAAAAAGTATATTTTGCTTTCATCATATTTAAAATGCACATATTATCGAGTATTGTGTATAAATGAACAATCCAGTCCAAAATTAAACAATTATTAAAACTTGAAATATGAAACCTTGATTGCAATTATTAAATTCGGACATGTGATATTTGCACCTTTTAAAATACCACATCCTGATCCAAATTCATATATCAGATTTCAGAATAGACTACATTTATTCAAGTAAAAAAATTGTATCCACGACACAACGCAAAAGGATGATAAAAATTACTTTTTAGAGATGAGCATAAAGAACATGAAATATATTATCTAAACTTATTAGGATTCTATTGCATAACTACAATAACAACTCATTCATCGTGGTTTAATGGTTGAAATATTCAATTTAGGATTCAAAGTCAAGGTTTGAATCTTCTTACATCGATTCAAATATTTCATAGTTGAGTACTTGACTATAAAATATTAGCATGTATTGTATACATTAGTGATACGTATGCTCCGGAGATTAGTCTACAAACTCCGAAGATTAATTCACACTTCGGTTCAAGATTCCCTACAATGACCGTTTCTTGTTCAATAATGTATACTAGAAGGTAAACGTCAAAAATGTCAGCATGTGGTCGAGAAGTTCTTACACACAAAAATTAAAATTAATAAAACGTCACATATATTATATATATTTGGTATGGTCACACATACACCCAAACAAGATGAAAAGACGATAACAACAAAAACAAATGTCGCTTTTCTCCTCCCCCATCTCCACTGAGTTGCTTCCATGGCTTCTTCTACTTTTACTTCCTCTACTTCTTATCATCTTTCTTCTTCGTTCCCCTAAAAATCTTCCACCATGTCCACCAAGATTACCTCTCTTAGGAAACATCCACCAGCTCGGATCCCTCCCTCACCGCAGCCTAAGAGATCTCTCTCTCAAATACGGTCCTGTCATAACCGTCTACCTCGGCAGTGTCCGTACGGTGGTTGTCCACTCTCCGGAGACGGCCGAGGAAGTTCTAAAACTCCACGACTCCGAGTGTTGTACTCGCCCTAAGCTATCCATAACCAAGAGCTTTTTCTACGATGGACTTGGTCTAGGGTTTACCCAATGGGGTGATTACTACAGAGAAGTACGTAAACTCTGTGTTCTTGAACTTTTCTCAGTTAAACGAGCCAATTCGTTCCGGAACCTGAGAGACGAGGAGCTGAGTCGACTCGTCAACTCGTTATCTGCCTCGGCGGCGTCTGAATCTTCCGTTGATCTAAGCGCGAAGCTGATCAAGTTCGTCGCGAGCTTTACGTGTCGAATGGCGTTTGGATTGAGTTTTCTTGGAAGTGATATGGATAACGAGAGGTTTATGGAGGTTTTCACGGAGGCGAACAGAGTGATCGGAAAATTCGCGGCGGCGGATATTTTCCCTGGGTTTGGTTGGATCATCGATAGGATCAATGGGCTTGAATCTAGTCGGAGGAAGAGTTTTAGAGATCTTGATACGTTTTATCAGAAAGCTATTGTTGATCATCGGGAAAAGAAGAAAACTGAAGAACGTGAGGATTTGATTGACGTCTTGCTCAAGTTACAGAGTCAAGAAACCAAACTTGGTTCTACAAGGATTACTGATAAACATATCAGAGCTATTCTTATGGTAAGTTTTTAATATCGATTTTAGACATAAGCTCTGTTCGTGTCGGCTTTTAGATACAAAATCAGGATTGAAATGGCTTTTTTTTTATATCATTTTATGAGTTTTGCATACTTATTTTTTTTTGGAAAATCACGAAATTGTATCCAAATACAACATTCAAATGTTAGAAAAAGTAACATTTGATTAGGCCGTTTTGATTTAGCTCTTTTCTTTCTCCCTCGGATTTTTGGGGTTAATCGGGTTTTTAGAAAGTAAAATCTTAGTAAGAATTAATTTACATTTCGGTTCGGTTCGGTTTTGGATGAACATTATAATTAAAATAAATAACTACCTATTTTAGTTAATATTATAGACTTTTAGCTATATACATATTATTATTTTTATCACGATAGATTTTTAGTATTTCAATGTAGTTTTCCGTCTTAATTAAAATTATTAAATTTTGATGAATTTTGGACCAAAAGTTTTGGTTAATTTGGTTTGATTGCATAAAATTCGGGTTCGGTATAGAAATTAATGTACCGTTTGGGTTATACAAAAATTCGGTTTAGGTTTGGATTGATTAATTACGTTTTGGTTTGGTTCGGTGTGTTTGTAATTTGGATGCTGAATCTGAATGCTGAACTGAATGACCATAGTATATTTTGATACAAAATGAGGAAACTCATTTTATGGAAGCATTGTTTTTTCATTTCAGGATTTGTTCGTAGCAGGAGTAGACACATCTGCAATCACTATGGATTGGACAATGGCAGAGCTTGCAAGACACCCAAGAGTGATGAAGAAAGTACAAACCGAGATTCGTGAGCGCGTAGGAGACAAAGGGACAGTGACATACGATGATCTCGAGGGTCTAGTATACATGAAAATGGTGCTCAAGGAGACTTGGAGGTTACACGCACCGAGTCCAATTCTGATTCCAAGAGAGGCAATGTCCAAATTCAAAATCAAGGGTTATGACATTTACCCTGGAACACGTATTCATGTCAATGCATGGGCGATTGGGCGTAACCCTGATGTATGGAAAGATCCTGATGAGTTTATCCCAGAGAGATTCATGGATAGCAATGTGGATACCAAAGGGACGAGTTATGAGCTATTGCCGTTTGGGAGCGGACGCAGAGGTTGTCCCGCAATGTACGTGGGATTAAGTACGGTAGAGTACGCATTGGCGAATCTTTTGTACCATTTTGATTGGAAAGTGACTGAGGAAGTGAGTATTGAAGAAGCACCTGGTCTCACTAGCCATAGGAAGCATCCTCTTCACCTTGTTCCTGTTAGTGTCATCAACCGCAAGCTTTAGTTGGGAAACGCAAAACGTAGTTTGCAAAGAATAAGGACTAATAAAGTTTTCCTTTTTGAATCTTCGATGCTTGTGGCTCAGCTTTCAAACAATAATTCTCATTACATTAATAAAATTCGGGCTTATTATACTAAGTACTAACCCACACAAATATTCAGAACTCTGAAACTTGCTTACGATCAAAGAAACAACCAGAAGGAGATTCTTGATGTGGAAGCAAAGCCAACCTCACAGGACTTGATGCTCCTTCTTCTACAGACAAAACTCCAGTCTTGAAATTCATATCCGTCTTAACAAATCCAGGACAAACCGAGTTTACACGAAACTCAGGATGGTTTTTCGCTAGGATCCTCGTGTAACCATTCAAACCAGCTTTCGAAACCACGTAGGCGGACATGACGTTAGCCCAGTCTTTTGTCTTAACCGTATCTTCTTTCAGATCATTGAGAAGTTGGTTAATCACTTCGTCGATTCTTTCCTCCGTTAGATTCTCTGTGTCGCTCAGGATCCCTTTTGCCCATTCGTTTAGTAAATTCTGGTAATTAAACATTAATCAATAGTGATGTCAAATAGAGTTTCTCTTTCAACATCTCTCAAGCATTCTTGATATCAATTTTTTACATACCTTTACTTGACCCATGAAGGATGATACATTAACGATTCTTGGAGAATCAGATAACCGCAAAAGAGGAATAAACGCCTCACACATTCTCTTTGGTCCATAATAGTTAATCTTGATGCATTCTTCAGCTAGCTCATACGTCTCTGTGATAGTTTCCTCCCACTTGAAACCTTCCTGCCATATCGAATATAGCAAGAAAGCATTAAACTTGACAAAGAATTATCGAAAATTATATCATGAGACCAATTGTGAACTAAACACAAAGATACTTACTTTCCCTGTCCCAGCTCTTAAAGCATCAACATCAGTGATTACACCACCAACCCCTGCATTATTAATCTGTAAAAAAAATCAAAAGAGCACTCAACATTACACAAAAACACTACACTCAATGTAATAAGAAGAGATTTATCACTAAAGACTCTTGCTTTTAAGACCTGTTACAGAGGAAACTGATCATAGACCGTAACGAAAAATCGTACCAAGATATCGAGTTTTCCGAATTGGGTTTTCACAAACTCAGCAAGAGATGTGACACTAGCAGTATCAGAGACATCAAGCTGATGAAAGACAATGCTTTGATCAGAAATCTCAAGCTGCTTCTTCAATGTCTCAACAGCTTCAAGCCCTTGTTTCTCATCTCTAGATGTCAAAGCAACCCTAATCCCTTTCTTTGCTAATTGTCTGCATATCTCCAATCCAATTCCTCTATTCGATCCAGTAACTATGGCATATCTACAAAACCCAGAACTAAAATCTGATAAAAATCAGAACTAAATCAAGAACTAAGTGAAGATTGAGTCATACCTTGGTGTTTCCTCAGCCATTTTCGAACCTATTTTTTCTGGGTTTCAGTTCAGACAAAATGTTTCAAACGAAATGTGGAAGCCAGTGAAGCCAAGTAGCTCAGAAATTGATGTTCTTGGAATGTAAAGAGTGAGTGGCCCAGAAACAAAATTCGCAACCGCTGAGATGATCAAGCTACCAAATGAACCAATTTGAACAAGGAACCGAACCGAGAGACGAGATTCACGTCGGTGTCGATGATCGCCGGCTAAGTTGAGCTTCTTGTTCGACCAATAATCTCACCTTCAAATAGTTTTGGTTATGATTTTCGTGTTTTCGTTAACATAAGCAGCCTATAAATAAATTTACAGACCATAAAATGTATCTTAAGAAACTATTAATCTCGTGATCAGAAAAAAAAAAAAACTATTAATCTATCTTTTATTATTAAACATTATCTATAATAAACTATATAAATGATAAAGAATTTTATAATGAAAATAGGAGAGCTATAATAACAATCAAATATTAAATATCCTCATTCTTTACACTTACATATAATTCCATAAAGTTATGTTGGCTATATGTGGGGAAAATGCACATTTTCTTGCTCAGATATTTGCAATTAACATATTTATTTTCTAACTATAATGTGTACAAATTTATTCCTCAACTTATTGTTGGCTTAACAATTTTGAACTAAAAAATAGTCAACGCTTACTAGTTAACGAGATACGTTAAATGGCTCGGTTAAAACATAATAAATTCAAAAAATCCCCAAATTTTTTCCCGAAATTGAAAGATAAAAACTCTTGGCGATTTCTTCTCAAAATCGATCGATACACAAAGAGATTGAAATTGAATTCATTGATTTCGACGAAAATACCATAAAAAACGAAGACACAAGCTTACCAATTCGGAGAAAACTGAAGCCCAAATTGAACACGAGAGATTTGAGCTTGCGCTGAATCTATGTGAACTACTCCCACGTCTGAGAGTAGAGTGAGAACATAGTCGGCTTTGTTGCTCACCTCTTCCAGCGGAGACTCGAAATGTATCATGAGTGAATTCATTCGAAAGGTGTGTATCATCATCAACATTAACACAATACACTTCTTCATTTTCTGGGGTCTCCGGCACATGAGTTTGAGGCATATCAGTACCATCAAGATCAGAATAACCTTGCATGGTATCATCATCCCGTCCCTCGTTCATTATCTCTTCTCTTCTTTATCTCGAGAATGTTGTGGTTGCGACGAAACATCATGTAATATTAGACATTGTTGTATCACATCCTAAAATTCTTGCGGCTTTCGTTTCAACTTAGTAGTTAATTTGCATCTCTATAAAATATACACATACACACACATATATATAATTTATTATAATGGTTTTATGTGTTAATATTAGTAAATATGAATAGAATGTTTATGAGTTATTACCAATTCCCGAGCCTTCCACCACTCGTCAGTTTTACAGACTAATACATCAATTTTACTGACTAAATATGACAAAACAATATTAAAACAATTTATAAACTATACTTATTAAGAACTTATTTAGTGTATTTATAACTTTAGTAAGCAAATTTTTTAAATCATACATGATAATATTTTTATAAAGTAATGAAGATTTGTATTAGATAATATATATATATATATATATGACATTAACAATACATATAGCTTATAAATATAATATTAATAGATTTATATTTGTGTTTTTGAAAATATACCTTTGCTTTTATGTTTAGAAGACGATGTGAATACAAAATTTAGATGTTGGACTTTTTTGTTGTAAAGTTAGTACATCCGTTTTATAGGCAAAAATATATGTATTTATTTTATAATTAAATTAAAAACAAAAGTTAATTATTATTTAAAAAGTGTGTCGGTCCAATAATACCAACTACAACATATTTCAATTCCATTTTTCCGTAACACATAAAAAAGAAAAAAACGTTTTCGATCACACGTGCAGGGACACAAGCTAGTGGTGGTAGAAGCTGACGGCAACTACATTACGCCGTTTACCACCGACGATATCGACATATACTCCGGAGAGAGCTACTCCGTCCTTCTCACCACCGATCAAGACCCTTCACAGAACTACTACATCTCCATCGGCACCCGCGGCCGGAAACCAAACACAACTCAGGCACTCACTATCTTAAATTACGTAACTGCTCCTGCTTCAAAACTCGCTTCTTCTCCTCCGCCGGTGACTCCACGGTGGGACGATTTTGACCGGAGCAAAAATTTCTTCTCAACACACAGAATCTAATAGACGGATACACGAAATGGGCGATCAACAACGTATCTCTGATATGACTCCAACAACGCCGTATCTCGGTTCGGTTAAATACAATTTGAAACTCGGGTATAACCGGAAATCGCCGCCGAAGAGTTACCGGTTCGATTACGACATTATGAATCCACCGCCGCTTCCTAACACCACTCTACAGGTAACGGAATATAGGTTTTCCCGTTTAATGTAACGGTCGACGTGATTCTCCAAAACTCAAACGTTTTAAAGGTGTAGTCAGTGAGATACATCTGTGGCATCTTCACGGTCACGATTTCTGGGTTTTGGGTTACGGCGAAGGGAAATTTAAACCGGGGGTTGATGAGAATACGTATAATTTGAAGAATCCGCCGTTACGGAATACGGCGGTTTTGTAACCGTATGTGTTCGTACCGAAGTTGCAACAATAATAATACGAGTATTTTTGGGATCGCACGGAGCGTCGCTTTTATTAACGATAAGAATCGATGATTACAGAAGTATACGATAAATACGAAAGTACGAAGTAGAAAACAGTTTCTAAATTGCATACGATTCGAATAATTATCCGATTTTCTTTATATGGATTTTCTCTGTAAGTTTTATAGAGATTTTTCCCCCAACCCCTTCTCAATAGTTTCTTCCTCTATTTATAGAGAAATCTTTGAGGTGCGGGTTTTTCTCTGGACATTGTAATTTTCTGTTCCGAGCCCTAACGGGCCGCATTTATGAGTACAAATGAGTGGTCTTATTTCGGGATTCTGCTCGGGCTTGATTTTGGATCCAAATAGTAACGGGCTTGAGCCTTTGTCAAGCCCATATCCTACAATAGTCCCCCCTTAGTTCGGCGAATACGGGCTGGCTCGAGTTCGTCGAATGTGATTCTTGACGTGTGTTTGTTCCTGATGTAAGAAAAGCATCGTATTGCGTTGTTTAGGGAGCGAGACGTATTGTGAGGAACGTGGAAGTCTTACGGAAGAAACGGTGTATATGGACGCGTTTTTCCGGGAGCGCGGAGTTCGTACAGTAGATTGGTGATGTGGGCACGTTTTTCGGAGAGCGCGGAGCTCGTTCAAAAGATTTGGTGCCATGGGCACGCTTATCAGAGAGCGCGGAGCTCGTACAGAAGATGACGATTCTTTACAGAAGGAATAGTGATTTTGCAGAAGGAATAGTGTTTGAGACACGTTTTCCGGAGAGCACGGAGCTCGTATAAGAGATTGGCGCCGTTGATATGCTTGCGGAGAGCATGAAACTCATGTGGAAGAAAAGGTTCCTTTCAGAAAGAAAATTGCTTTTACAGAAGGAATAGTGATTTACAGAAGGAATAGTGCATAAACCTCTCCAAAACCCTAGTTCCTTCCCCTTGGTATAAATAGTTTTCATTTGTCATCTTTTGTTTCTTTTCTCTTCCTCCATTTTTGTTTCAAGGTAAAAATTCTCTATCTTTGCTCGTAACTTTTAGACTCGTCATTCTTGTTGTATTACGGATCGTTTTCGGGAATCGAGTTTTCTCAACCGAGAGCCACCACCGAGTTCACTGAGTCAGCCGCCGAGTCACCGAGTCAACGATCGAGTCACCGAGTCAACGACCGAGTCACCGAGTCAACGACCGAGTCACCGAGTCAACGACCGAGTTTCGTCGAGTTTAGGTGCTGTGAGTTTGATTTGCCGTCAGCTTCTCTTCGCCGTGAGCTCGAGATCCGTTTGCCACGAGTTCGAGTTTTTGTTGTCGCGAGTTGGAGGGTTTGGAGTTTGCCGTGAGCTCGGGTCGGTTGCCGCGAGCTTCATCTCTTCTAGTCGCCAGTTGCTTCTTGCCGCGGGCTTGAGTTGCCGCCAGCTCGAGTTCTTTGTGCTGTGAGCTTCTTATTGTCGAGAGATCTCTCCCTTACCGCGAGTTTGCCTTGGTTCGGCTGCCACGAGATTGCCGCGAGTTGGCCGTGCCGCGTGTTCGCCACTGCCGCCTATTCGCCATTGCCGCGAGATCTCTTCCTTGCCGCGAGTTCGCCTTGGTTCGGCTGCCACGAGATTGCCGCGAGTTGGCCGTGCCGCATCTTCGCCACTGCCGCCTATTCGCCATTGCCGCGAGTTTGCCGATCCGCCGAGAGTTTGCCGATTCGCCGAGAGTTTGCCCATTCGCCGCGTGTTGGTCGTGTCGCGAGTTCGTCGTGCTGCGAGTTCGCCGTTTTGCCGCGATTTTGAGTA
This sequence comes from Turritis glabra, assembly GCA_900406565.1. NCBI lineage: Eukaryota > Viridiplantae > Streptophyta > Magnoliopsida > Brassicales > Brassicaceae > Turritis > Turritis glabra. The sequence goes on from OVBN01000216.1 coordinate 2,543,066, forward strand.
GTCCATCACCATGTCTCGTTGGTCAGATTCTTACTCTTCGGGAGACGGCTCAGATGAGTCTGCCGAATCGGATCGACTTGGATACGGTGGTCTTTCGTTCGGTATAGACGATCTAGATGAAGCCACCCGATCTAATTTGTTCGTAGGATACGAGCCTGCAGAGAATGTCGAGGACTTTGTTGATGAATTCGGAGGAGAAGTTGATGATCTTATGAGGGAGCGTCCAGTCGCTAGTCACGGCGTCGGAAAATAAATTGAACAACTAATCGATCTTGAAAGGATTGCAGAAGACATGCCCATTGAGGGTGTTGGAGCTGTGAGATCGATTGTTGTGGGTTTGGGCGCGGAGTCCGATGAGCAGTTTTGTCGGAGGCGTCGTTCTGTGACGACCAAAATGCCGTCTGTCAATGCCAGTTCCGGAGCTGAGCCCCCTCTATAGGACATCGGGAAATCATTATGCACTCGAGATTCTTTGGCTCATGTCGCTAATCAATGCCACTTTCCTGAAGAATTGGAAATCTTTAAACCGATGTTGTACGAGCGTCCTTGGAGCCCTCGCGAAGGGTGCATTTGTGTATATGAATCGTTTTTTACCGAGTGTGGGCTTTGGTTTCCATTACCGAAGTTTCTTACATCCTATTGTACGAGGCGTGGGATTGCGTTTTCGCAACTTTCTGTGTCTTCGATTCGAAATGCGGTTGGGCTAGCGATTCTGGGTGCAAGCGCGAGAATTAAAGTCGGGGTTGACCACTTAGAATTGGCGACGTTCTTCTCTTGACTGTGTGATAACTCGGGAATATGCAGTGTTAAGTCTAGGCGGGGCTTCAGAATTTATGACGGAGGCAAGAGTAAAATTCGTAACTGGCAGCGGTTTTACTTTTTCGTGAGGCTGAGCGAGTCTTCTGTAGAGGACCTTGATTCGCCGCATGCTGTCGGATGGAATTTATCTCCCGGTAGCTCTTAGTTGGTTCTGGTTTCTCGTGAATTGGCTTGTTTTTGATTTTTAACAACTTATTCGTTTGTTTTGCAGAACCGGTCATCCGATTGCGCGATTTTCCTTGCAGCCTCAAAGAAGATTTTAAGAGAATCAAAGAGAAAGGCACTCTGTGGTGGCCACACGTGTTGGAACATTATTTATCTTGTGAGTCATTCACATACAGTCGTTATTTCCACAACTCTATAAATACTTCGTTGTCTTATGCTTAGATATTTTGTAGGTTCTTCTTTGTGTCTCAGAATGGGAGGAGCCGGTTGTCAGATTCCGAGTTTCGCTGATGTGTTTGACAAGAATGATGCGCCACCTAACAGTTCCGGTCCATCGACGGTCGTTGCTGAGACTCAGAATGTCGTAGTTTATTCGGCGTCGGTGCGTCAGGCAAGATCTTTGGACGTAACGGCCGCACGTGCAGCCAAGAACGTTGCGGTGGATAGTACTCCGAGCGATCCTCCGTCATCCACCGCTGCTGGTTCTCGCAAGAAGATTTTTCGTGGAAGATCTCCGGGGGAGTCTTCTGACGGGAGGAATCGTATGGATCCTCCTCGTTGTTTAGATTCCGCGGGTATTTCCTTCGAGTACACAGGAGCGAGAGATAAGTTTTTGCTTGATGGCGTTGCTTGTGGCGATCTCGCCAGTAGGATCAGCGGGGGTCCTGTCGCCTTCCCGCCGGTTGATTCTCTGCTAGGAGGCGAGATCTACTGAGATTTGGCTTCTAAGCAGTTTCAGGTTCGTATAATCTCGACCGTACCGCCTCTCATTTATTTTCGATTTTTGAGTGGATTTGGTTTTCTGCAGTTGGTGAGCGCGAGTAACCGCATTATCAGTTTTTACGAGCATCGGGTAAGATCAGCCATGAGCGAGCTAGAGGCTGTTCAACGGCTCGCTATGCAACGTGCGAGGAACCTCCAATCTGAGAAGGGAAGGAACGGCTGTCTCGAAATTAAGATTAAGGAGATGGAAGAGAAATTGGCTTCTGAACAGAAGAGGTTGAGGGATTCGCGTTCCGAAGCAGTACGTGCCGAGCGAGAGCATGTCAAGGAGGAGACCCGCGGTTATCGTAGCCGCATTGACAGGATGAGCAGGCATATTATCGATATGCAGGCTAGGATGGATCCACTTCTTCTGCTCGCAGGGGCGAAGGGGACTCACGATTGTCTCGAGAGACTGGCTGCCAAATGTATGGTTGTTCCTCCGGCAACGATGGAGAGGTTAGTGGATCTTCGGGATATGTATCAATCGAAAGTTGATCAGAAGACTGTTTGCGAGCTTTCTGAGGGTGATCTCGTGTTCTTCCCAGAGTTTGCAGATGGCGGTTTTGCAGCGGTTGATACTACTCCTATGGAGGATGTTGATGCTTAGACTCGTTGTTTTTTTTTTTTATGCTTTCGAGTTATTTCCTTTTAGCCGTTTGCGGCATGTTGACTTGTGCTTCGTGTGTTGAACCTTTGCGTTTCGTGTGTTGAACCTTTGCTAGATTTATGTTGAATTCGAGTTGTGCTTTCTTTCATTTTTTCCTGATCGCCGATAATCGTGTTTGTGTTGACTTTGCGATGTACTTATATGCGAACCTGGGATCGGCTTATGATCAACTCGCGGAGCTTGGTTCGTCATGCAAGGTTATCCTCGGCTAATTGTTGGCAAGGTTTCCTTGGCGTTTAAGCTTGGCTCGGAACATATTATGGAGCAAGGCGTCCCTTGTCTTATCCTGTATACGTTTTTCCCGAGAGACAAGGCTTACATGAAGTACGAAAGCAAGCGCTTGTTGTACTTTTGTAGGTGCGGCGCTGGAGTCCGGCTTATCCTGTAGGTGCTTCTTAGGTCGACATGAACGTGCGAGCGGACTCGGCTTATATCGTTCGGTCGCCTGTCAGCTCAATAGGTGCGAATCAGGGTCGGCTTTTAAAATCTTTAAGTGTAAGCTTTTAGGTTACTTAAGTAAAGATGTGGATTATTACACCACTGCATTCATGTGGAAACGCGTTTTTAAATCGTACTCCTGGCCTGGGAGACGATGTGAAGACGATAAGCGCTACTCGTGTAGTTCAAAACCCGGAGGTTAAACTCGGAGATGGCGGCCTGCTTGCACGTTGAGGTGCTGACGGTGTTACGTTTGTGAGAACGTATTTTCTTGCTCGAAGAGGCGATTGATAGCGTTTGGTTGTGTTGATTTGAAGACGGTCGTTCATCGACAGGATGTGGTTGCGAAAATTTGGAGTGATTTGTTTTGTCATAGCTGTGCCTTGGGAAAGGCTGCCTACGTACCCTTTGGAAGGGATCAAGCCATTCGTAGTTCAATTTGTTTTTTTTTTTTTTTTTTTTTTTTTTTTTTTTACGGAAAGACGATGCGGGGAAGGGAAACGTACGAACGGCGCGGTTAAACTCCCGGTCGCTAATAGTAGTATCGCTTGAGATTCGCGGAATTCCATGAGCGTGGAATCGAAGTTCCGTCCATTGTGAGGAGGTGATAGACGCCAGGCTGTACTATGTTGGAGATGAGATAAGGACCTTCCCAGTGAGCTCCCATTTTTCCGGCATTGAGTTCGGCCGTGTTTTCGAAGACTTTGCGGAGGACAAGATCACCTACGGCAAAAAGACGATTCTTGACCTTTCTGTTGTAGAACCTTGCCGCTGACTATTGATAGTTCTGAATACGAAGGAGTGCCTTGTCACGTTCTTCCTCGAGCGCGTCGAGACTGTCGAACATCATACGGTCATTAAGGTCGGGGTCGCGAATCAGCAGCGAACGACGAATGGTTGAGAGTCCGACTTCCAAAGGTGCCATGGCTTCCATTCCATATGCGAGGGAGAAAGGTGTTTGGCCTGTTGATCGTTTTGGGGTCGTACGATGTGACCAAAGAACACCGTCGAGTTCGTCTGCCCATCCGATTTTCTTTATATGGATTTTCTCTGTAAGTTTTATAGAGATTTTTCCCCCAACCCCTTCTCAATAGTTTCTTCCTCTATTTATAGAGAAATCTTTGAGGTGTGGGTTTTTCTCTGGACATTGTAATTTTCTGTTCCGAGCCCTAACGGGCCGCGTTTATGAGTACAAATGAGTGGTCTTATTTCGGGATTCTGTTCGGGCTTGATTTTGGGTCCAAATAGTAACGGGCTTGAGCTTTTGTCAAGCCCATATCCTACAGTATGGATGGACGGCGTTAAGATTCGTTACGGATAATCCTGGGTTTGGTTTTTTCATTGCCACATTGAACCGCATTTGCATATGGGTATGGGTGTTGTCTTTGCGGAGGGATTAAATCGGATTGGTAAGATACCGGATGAGGCGTTGGGTTGTGGTTTAACCAAACAGTTCCTCATGAACCGGCACCGCCCTTAGTAAGTTGTAATCAGTAATTAACTAATTATTGTCTTGTGGCGATACTTTAAGTGTGTGCTTTTGTTTTGGTTTGCTCTGTATTTGTAAACCGAAGATTGGTTTATGTTATTGGTATAGTTGGTTAGTCGGTTATAGTGAACTCTGATCTGGATTGGTTTAACAGGCCATTTCGTCTTTCTGATCAAGAAGAGTATGTATCGTGAAGAAACCAGAAAGCTATTTATCAATGGAATGGGAGTATAGGACAAATCAATGTTAAAAATTATATCCAAAAGAGATAAATTAGCAAAATCTTGCTTCATTGACATAGTACACCGTTTCTTGCCAACTATGTTGCGTGTGACAACAACTAGAGGCGCATATAAGTCTTTGCCTTTGCCTTCATTGACATTCCGTGAGACTGGCATGTTGCGGTGGCGCAACTGTTTTTGGTAAATTAGCAAGCTTCATTTGATTAATATTTTAGTAATAGCTGTGATAAAAGAAAATATATTGCTATTTTCTAGCTTTATATTTGTATGAAAATATACAAAGATTATATTCTTTGGGTTGAATATTATTGCAATTGCTATTTGAAAAGCTTTTTATTTAAAGTTCAACTACAATATTATATAAATACTTTTGAGTTCATATGTAAGCATGACAGTTTTAGATATATAAACAAATTGTAGATACTAGATAGTAGATACATAAGTATTTAGTCATGAAGTATAAAGATTTTGTTAGACCTCAGAACAGCTGTGGTGTTAATTATTTGCAATAACTTTATTTTATAAGTGCTATCTTTTATATGATTCCCATTATTATAATACTATTAGTTTCAAATGATTTTTTTTTTGCATTATTTGGTTAGACTTTTTCTGAAGAAAATTGAATTGAATCTAAACCAAAATTATGAACAACACCCCATATAGGTTTACATGTGAGGCAAGGCTTGGGCCTTGTAAATAGATATTCCATGACAGCCGTTGAGTCGTTATATTTTGAGGTTCGACGTTGTTTCCATTTATATTACAAACATGAGTAGAATTGTTTGTTACAATGTGGACACATAACTGATATATAGTTCGACATGCCACATAATTCACAAATCAAAATGACCATATCTCACAATCGATATTCACCATTATCTGTCAAACAGCGCATTACTATATAATGCTCGATCGAGTCCTTGAGATATGTATCATAATTTCGAAACGTCTAGCAAATGTGAAATTCATAGTTATATTTTATAACTCATTTGACAAAGAAGGTCATGCAAGTAATTTAATTTTCGATAAAGATATAGACAATATACAAGTAAATTTTGAAATCATGTAACCAAAAAACCTAGATCCACCAACAAGAAAAAACATCTGACGTCAATAGAAGATGTATATATGGCGCCGACAATAAAGAACATTAACGAAGTATGAAACAAACTTACACTAGCATCATCTGTTGGTTTTAGTAGAAAACCATACTAGTATTTCATGATTGTGGATATATAAAAACATTTCATCTTTTAAATGTTTTTATTTAAGCTGATGCCAGTATATGACAAAACGGAAAAGAACAGACCGATGGTTGTGAACTATTCATGATTATAGGCCAAAGCAAGGAGGTAATAAAACAATTTACGAGTGGTCGTTAGTTGGTTAAGGTGTACGATAGATAGTTGCATATTTTTCACATTACTATATTAAGCATTGCTCATAGTTGTAAGTATATAACCCATACATAACAGGAAAACGACGAGAGTTCCAATAATTGTGGAGTAGCCGACAAAAAAAATCCCGGGAGACACGTTTCAGATAGTTTATAGAATCATTGCTGGCGACGAAACGCGCCTGCGTGGCAATTGCGTACTTTCCTATTGGTCATAGGGTTACATTCATTGCACCTCTTCTAAATTTTCTCAAACAAAACAATTATATTATCATGTTAAGAGAAAAAAAATATTGAAAGCATCATGCTAGTATTGTTCTTCTTTGATTTGAAATAGGTTTACTCCGTATAATTTATAGTTGTACTATATACCGTATCTCATTTGAATTTAAATCAAATATGATATTTAGATAACTAGTTGATATTTCTGAAGGATAACAATAAAATAAATAAAAATTATGACCTGTTTCATTACCAACTCTCTCGCTCATCTTAGCACTTTGACTGTTATACAAACACTTAGATAATAATATATCATCAATATTCAATAGTTAAGGGTCAACCTCTCATGATTTATTAACTAATTTATATAACATCTTGCAATGAGAAATCGACAAGTTATAGATGTCACTTGTTAGTATGGCGCCAAGATTACGAAATCTCAATTAAGATTTTAATTACAGTTTTAGAATCTGAAATTGTGTTGTAAAAATTTTGTTTTCTGAAACGGATTGAAGTTCCTCGACTGCAAATTACACATTTCAATTAAAGGGTTAATTGATTAAAAAAAAACCCTAAGTTCCATATCTAAATTAAAAACCTGAATATTATGCAAGTAGCAAACAAATCAACAGTTGAATTAACCCCCAAAAGTCCAACAGTTTTTTTATCATTTTTTTCTCCAACCACACATTACTTAGAAATTCACTCTTTGATTGGTGGTCTAATCATGAAAAAAAAAGTTTACAAAATAAAATTCATAAATTTAAAGATCTAGATCAAAATATGTTGGTCAATATTCATAGCCAATATCCATAGGGATTAATTGTATATAAGATATCATAAATACATAGAGATTACTAAATTTCTCTAACACAACATACTTAACTATATATGAAAGTGTTTCATTTATAATAGTATGAGCTTGTACAATATAAAAGACTGTTATATCTAGCATATACTAATGCATTAAAAAATGTTAAATTAAGTACTTTTTTTTATCAAAAACAATTAAGTACTTTTATGCGAAACAATAAACATGAAAATATGTTGGTGAAATGTAAATAACTAGGATTTAACACGCGGGATAATTTTTTATTTTTATATCTAATATATATTATTAACTTAGGGTTTTTAAAAGTATTTAAATAAGAATTTAACCCGTGTTATAGCGCATAATTAATGACATCTTATGTTTATATTAATGTTGATCAAAATCAGTTCTGCCATCGAACCCGTCCCGCCATATATTACCATCACTAATATTTTAATTATTTTATAAGTTCAAATATTCATAATATTTTATACTTTCTCAATAATCAATATTAAATGATGTTTTCGCAATTAATTTTTTATACTGTTTTATGACAATTTGTTTTTTGGTCATTGATTGAATTGTGTCAAACTAAATAATAAACAATATTTTAATTTAAAAAAAATATGTGTGTAAAAAACTTTAACTATCTTCTATTTTAACACAAAGAGAGTACTTTTTATAATTCATTGCATGCGAATAAGTTTCTAGTATGTATTGATTTTGCACGAGTTGTTAGAAGTATAAGAATCTCAACTGATGTCCATTGTGAAAAATAATTTACAGATCAACTAATATATATATAAAACTCGTTGTTAAAAATTCATAAAAATGTTTGTTTTTCAAAGTTAGTAATTAGAGACACGTATAAAATTAATTTATCGATAATTATAAAAAAACAAAAAAAAAATGTTGACATAATAATATTATTATAAATATATGAAAGTTTTTAATTTGAAAAGTATGCCTCAAATTAAATTAAAATGGAAAAAGTTGTCGGAAAAAAAGAAAGAAAGTAAATAAGTTGATTTCATTAAAGCATGGGTTAAATAAGTTGATTTGTTTGCTTTTGCTTGGTGATTGAGAGAAACCTCTAACACAAACATAGGATTTGACAACAACATAGGTAGTTCCGTCTCCGAAACCAGCAAAACATCAAGACGACAACGTTTAAATTAATGAGAAGCTGAAGATGGGCTCACAAGATCCAAAGCCTGACCAAATGAAGCCCACCTCTGCTCAACGATCATTGTCACCAAGTCACGACCAGAACCGAGCTTTGTCAGCAAGAAACAAAGAGAAGAGTGTGTCGTACGGATGTGATCCCTCTAAGCAATCGTTTTGATGTTCTCACGTGTGAAGAGTGATACGTGACTATTAGGGTTTTAGATGTCTCTCAAGTTATAAACCCTGAAAAAGGTGAGAGCTTTGTAACCCAGATTCTAACGAGAGTAAAATGAAAGAAGAAGTTTTGGTTTTACATCTCTAAACAAAATCTTTCATTTCACTTGTTCTTTCAAGCTAACTGCGTTTCTCCCACCTGCTCGAAGGAGGGTCGACGCCATTATCTTCTCCCTCGAGAGGTTTAGCATCTTTCCACTTTCCGCCTTTAGTTACAGACATTTGAAATTATTTTCTTTTTGAAAAATGTTTCAGCTGAAATTTTCCAATGGGTGCCATTTCATTAAGTTGTATGTCTATTGGTCTCTCATCTTCGGATTTGGTGTTGTGTATACTAGAAAAAACTTCATCTTCTTCTATTGGTTAGCAAAATGCAGTTGGATTGAGTTAGGATTTTCACTGGATTTTTTGTTCTGATCTCGTTTCTCACATAATTTCGTGTCTTTGTAATTTCCTGGGTCGTTTTCTTACTCATCTTCTTCGTCTAGGTTATCCAAAGATGTTGATTTGTTAGTAGTTTTCTGAAATTGGGTGAGTGAATTTCAGGTTTAGGGTGTTTATTATACACATACACACCACAAATAGAATTATGTATTGTAGCTTACTATGTTAACGTTTTGTGACTTTAGCTTTCTTTGTATTGCAGCTTATTCTGTCAACGTTTTGTGACTTTAGCTTACTGTGTTGTAGCTTCTTTGCTTCTTTTTATTGTGGAAGACAGAACAAGTTTTCTTTGCCTCTTTGTATTGCAGCTAGCTTATTGTGTCTCTGTTTTGTGGCTTTATTAACAGGTTAAAATGGCGTACGATACAAGGAACTTACACGATCGGCTACTAAACTCTCTTCCGCCTCATTTGTTTGCTGAGCTACTCTGGAATGGGTTAACTAATGTAAACTTGGATGGGCTAGAATTCTTCATCAGTCGACATGTAGCACTGCGATTTGCGTTGTTTATGGGTATGTCTCGCCTCAACAACTACCGTGTTTCATCAAACGCGATGTTAACGGCGATCTTTGTGAGATGGGAAGAGATGAGTTGCTGCATCCAGATTTGTTAGATTTTGACTGGCTTTTACCTCTGGGTCCTGTTAGAGACCAGCGGTCTCATATATTATGTTGGGCTTATGCAGCTGTTGATCATAGTAGCGCACAGTTCACGATTGATGGTTTGACAGACAGTATGTCAGACTATCCGTTTGGGACCTTTGTAGAAGGTGTAGGCCACATTTTTTACACTGGCATGTTAACAACGAAGGTGCATGGCATATGTGCTACCAGCATTGGGTTGATTCCAGTACGGGTATTAATATTTATGTTTATATTAATGTTGATCCAAATCCATTATGCCATCAAATCCGTCCCGCCATATAATACCATCACTGATATTTTAATTATTTTATAAGTTTAAATATTCATAATATTTTATACTTTATCAATAATCAATATTAAATAATATTTTTGCAATTAACTCTTTTGTAATGTTTTATGACAAATTTTTTTTTTTGTTATTGGTTAAAGTGTGTCTAACTAAATAATAAAACAATATTTTAATTTAAAAAATAATAATAATGATATGTGTGTAAAAAATTTTAATTATCTTTTATTTTAACACAAAGAGAGTATTTTTATAATTCATTGCATGCGATAAGTTTCTAGTATGTATTGATTTTGCACGAGTTGTTACAAGTATAAGAATCTCAACTGATGTCCATTGTGAAAAATAATTTACAGATCAACTAATATATATAAAACTCGTTGTTAAAAATTCATAAAAATGTTTGTTTTTCAAAGTTAGTAATTAGAGACACGTGTAAAATTAATTGAAAAAAACTAAATATTGACATAATAATATTATTATAAATATATGAAAGTTTTTAATCTGAAAAGTATGCCTCAAATTATATTAAAATGGAAAAAGTTGTCGGAAAAAAAAGAAAGAAAGTAAATAAGTTGATTTCATTAAAGCATGGGTTAAATAAGTTGATTTGTTTGCTTTTGCTTTTCAGGTGATTGAGAGAAACCTCTAACACAAACATAGGATTTGACAACAACATAGGTAGTTCCGTCCCCGAAACCAGCAAAACATCAAGACGACAACGTTTAAATTAATGAGAAGCTGAAGATGGGCTCACAAGATCCAAAGCCTGACCAAATGAAGCCCACATCTGCTCAACGGTCATCTTCACCAAGTCACGACCAGAACCGAGCTTTGTCAGCAAGAAACAAAGAGAAGGGTGTGTCATACGGATGTGATCCCTCTAAGCAATCGTTTTGATGTTCTCATGTGTGAAGAGTGATAAGTGACTATTAAGGTTTTAGATGTCTCTCAAGTTATAAACCCTGAAAAAGGTGAGAGCTTTGTAACCCAGATTCTAACAAGAGTAAAATGGAAGAAGAAGTTTTGGTTTTACATCTCTAAACAAAATCTTTCATTTCACTTGTTCCTTCAAGCTAACTGCGTTTCTCCCACCTGCTCAAAGGAGGCTTGACGTCATTATCTTCTCCCTCGAGAGGTTTAGCATCTTTCCACTTTCCGCCTTTAGTTACAGACATTTGGAATTATTTTCTTTCTGAAAATTGTTTCCGCTGAAATTTTCCAATGGGTGCCATTTCGTTAAGTTGCTTTATATATGTCTATGGGTATCTCATATTTGGATTTGCTGCTGTGTATACTAGAAAAAACTTCATCTTCTACTGATTTTCTCTATTGGTTAGCAAAATGCAGTTGGATTGAGTTAGGATTTTCATTGGATTTTGTGTTTAAGCCACATGACATGGCAATACACCAGCACCAACGCCTCCAACAAATTCCTTATAAAGATTTCCTAGGATCTCTGGAGTAGCTTGTCTCGATCTTGCTGACTGTTCAGTTATAAAACAAGTATGTCCACGCACATATTTGCGAATGTAAAAAGAGGAGATTCTCCAATTTGTGTAGCTCGTACTCTTCACTTACATCCGAGAACCCAACACTTGACAACGTATAAGTGTGGCCTTGATCTATCAACATCGAAATCAAAATTGAGGAGTACTAATAGTATCTTCAATCTTCTCTCCAGTGCATATTTCATCTCGTAACGTTGGCCAACAACTAGATCCACACCAGACATTTCCAAATTCAAAAAGGACTTTGTATTTGAATAATTTTTGGTTGTTCACAAAATTTTTTATTCCTTTTACAAATCCTCACAAATTCATCTTGTTCAACCTTCTCTTCCTTCAGTACTTGCTCTTCATTATCATCATTATTTTCCTCCTCTTGTAAATTCACTCCGTAGTATTCATCTCATGAGCTTGCACCGTCTACATCATCACAATAATCAAATCTGTTTAACTCAACATCATCGTCCCCAATATCTCCAATTGGTTCATCTTCAAATATGTCTTCTGCACCTCTCTTACGACAGTATAGATATTCTTCCCCTTCTTTTTCGTACATTTCCTCTTCTATTGGTTTTTTACCTTCTCCCATCCGATTGTAGTAATCTTGGTCTTTAAATACGCTCATAGGCTCTCGAATATAATCATCACCTTCAACACGCCGTTTCTTAGCTTTGTTATCTCGATAGCTCCTTCAACTATTTCAACACATAGTCGCACCGACACATTTGTACACTGCCAGAGATATCCTTGGAATTGTCGTCCGTTGGCAACAATAATCGGCGGCGTGTCGTCCATACTTTCTCGCTTCGTTGGTAACAAATAGCTGAGCTTAATTGTATAGATCTGTGGATCCAAACCAAAATCCTCATATACAATTTCAACAAAATCTTCGAAACAGACTCCACCGTCTGCGGATAAGATCATACTTCCTCTTTCCTGATCAACACATAATTTCCATTTATATCTTTCAAATTCTCACTTCCCACACACAACTGCAATATCTTCCATGAGTAATCAAATATCGAAGGTAATTTATAAAAAATCGAAGGTCTTCCACCTGTATGTCTTTCAGCGCCGCCAGAAAAGAAAGAAGACCTACAAAGAATCCGAAGAAGACACAAATGGTCACATGTTAGGTCGTTTTAGGTCTGAAGGTAATTTAGGTATTTCATTTTGTTTCCCCTAATCCAATCGAAACTAAATCTGTCACCACTATCGGCAAACTTATTGGGTTGGAAATAAGTCTGTCAAACAACTCAGAATGTTGTGCCATTTTAGTAATATTAAGTCTGTCACCATAAGGTTTCCGAAACTGTATCACCAAGTCATTTTCACAATAATAAATCTGTCACATTTAGAAACTCTACCATAACGTCTGACAGGGTTTCATAACAAGTCTGTCAAATATGTCTAATTATAAACTATGCCAAATAACTCTGTACAATCGTAACTATGCCAAATAACTATGTACAATCGTAACTATGCCAAATAACTCTGTCACAACGTAATCCAAATCTTCATAATCTACCGCGTAAATCTATGTTTTCACCATAAATCTATAACTACTTTTTATGTCTACCATCAAACTAAAGAAATCTATCACATAACTCTATCACATTTTGTTAAATCTGTCATCCATACTTAAATCTATCGCAACTGTTTGATAGATTTTCATATATATATCCACCAGATATTTTATCTCTGTTATACAAATATGTCACACTTCTAAGTTTGTCACTATTATGATTCAACTCTGCCAGTGTGGCGCCAAACTTTTTCTTTTTTTGCCGCCTACTTTCTGCCTACGTGTAACCTAATAGTAATTACAGTTTTTGTAATTTCATTTTTGTTCTCAATCGAATAAAAATGTATGATTGGTATTAAAAACTAGTTTGAGTTTTTCACCTTTCTCATACATCTCTAGTCAACACACAATTTATATGTGTTATTAGAGTCACTCTCCCTTATTTTAATCATTTAAACAAGAAATGCCCCTACATAGATTTAATTGGTTGAATGGGGACTAAAAATAGAAACTCACGGCATTCCACACGTTTTGTGTTACCCATCCATTCCCGTAAATTATAAATTCATGGTTTAACAAAAATCTGTTTTAATACATTGATTAAGTTGTCAAACTAAATTTCGGGATTGAAATCCGACAGCGAATAATATTTGTTTTGTTCTAAATTATGCACTCTTTATTTTTATTTCAGAAAGAAACTGAAAAACGCTTCACTTTGCTCTTCGTGTAATTACAAACAAGATACAACTTTTGTCTCAAAACGGCAAACAAGTATCTCTATTAGGCTCTATTGAATCGTAGCGTATAGCTCCAAGCATTCTACATTTATAGAGTTGTTACCGAATATCTAGTGAAAAAAACTAATGTCAAAGACTTCAGAAGTAGAAATTTAAGACAGTATTTGCATGACTAACGCAAATACCACTTTGTTTAACTTTTGAAGATTTTACTTATATTTATCTGTCCCAGGTTTCCGGACCCGATCTCTAAGGCCACGTGCATTGTGGAGGTTCTCGTGTCCTCACAGGTCTCCGGACTTAGGACATCATACCCTTTGTGTGAGATCTCATACCTATACAGGTCTCCGGATTAAGGAACTAATGTATCAAAATCTAGGCCAAGTATGAACTACTTTAGACGGAATATTCAAATTATATTCAAATATTCAAATTTATCTGACCTATCCTTATAAGTCAAACGATGAAAACTATTTACTTTACTGATGTGATAGGTGAAACATCTCATCTTTAAATCATTGAACGATTAAAACTACAATAATTTTTTTTGTCAACATCCAATAAATTAATTGAGAGGCGCAGAAAGCCAAGTCGGGAGATAACATTAGCACTATAAAAAATTAGAGATAAAAAAAAAATGTGAATACTTACTTACTTTTCTCTACTTTCTCTAGTAAGATTTCAAAAGTCGGCCACTCTTGTTGGTGTAGACATCATCTTCATCAACTTGGAGCAGCCATTGACAAAGATAATGTCAGTCTTCAGGTTAGCAATTAGACATCTCATTGTCCATAGTAATACTTCCAACTCAAAGTGTAGTGGAGACAGAATCTTACGTAGATTACAAGCTCCCATATCGGTTCCTTAATATCCGACTTAGAGTTATACCACCATAACCCTGAGAAAGAATTATGATCTTTCCATGAAGCATCAATAAAACAACGATGTCTTTTAAAACCGCTTACTCCCGTATTAGATGGTATACTAGGGTAGGATTCTCTAACCACCTCTGCTTGCGCTGTAGTCCGAACCTGAACTTCAAGCTACAGTAATTGGTATCGAGGAAACAACCCTGCGTCTGATCTAGCGTATCTTACTATGTATATGGTATGAAGATTACGTCACCTACAAGTCTGAGGATTCTCTGTCTTGTTTACAGAAATATAAAGACAGGTGGTAGGTGAAAAACATTCGAGTACATAATACTGGTCTAAACCGATGGACTTTGATCTAACATGAACCCGCATTTTTATCTGGTATACTAACCTGTGGAGATAAAATTCTATAAATATAGAGAGAAGGATTTAAATTCTGATTCACTTATTTCTTGTATTATTTATCACTCTAAAGAGCATAAAAGCTTTTCCTTCACTCTCTAGACTACTCGTCTATATTCCGACCATTCTCGGGTCATACTGAAAGACCATTTCTAGGTCATTCTCAATTCTCAATCACTATCATTTATTTATTTTTTCATCTCAAAGTCCCTCACAAGCAACTAGATACACCGTGGATCATTCATTTTCAACTAACTTTACCACTAATTTCCGTTTTCTTACACTTTCTTTCATTTCTTACCATGATTCAACCCATGATCTCTCTTTTTGTTATTGTTTGTTTTCTGATTTGAGCGTCGGCAAAACTTCGGAAAACATCCTCTATCGTGTTTTTCCGACTCTAACATATTTTTTGTGAAGCCTAAAACCTTACCAACCAATAAACAACTCATGCGAAAAAAATCCTCAAAACATATACTGATATACGAATCATGAATATTCAAAATAAATATAATTTTATGTTTTGTTGTGTGTGAATTATATTATGCTAACAAAGTGATTAAATGTTATTTTTTTGCTTATCATGATATAATTATTATGGAAGGTTAAAGAAATACAAAGTTAAATAACAAGTTGAATTTTATTCTAACGTTTTAACTAGTATTGTTTTTTATGAATATGTTAACAAAATTATTAGCACGTAAACTGTTTATTTAATTTATTTTCCAATTGCAGCTAAGTCGGAAGCTAATTCTGGTAAAGACGATCGAGTCGCTCGATCATAGATTCGTTGAAGAACGATTGATTGGACAACAACAGATAATAAATATGTGAAAGGATAACCGTTTTAAATGGTTAAATATTTGTTTAACTAATATATATTATGATAAATCGATAACAAAACTAAAAACATTTTAATTTTTTTTTGTATCATGTAAAAAGTTTATTAACCCTACAAAACATGAATATTCGAGATAAATATGTAATTTTATTTATTAAATATATCATTTGAACAAAATAGTTAGCATGCTAATATTCTGGTTAACACAATCTCTTTTTCTTTATAAACGTCAATATAAATGAAATAGAATATGAAATGTTTGTACATACTTTCTCAATTGAAAATTATATTAATGATTTATATAAAAGAGTAAATGATTAAAAATGGTAAAATAGTCAACTAATATTTCTCTCACACACTTAAATTTTTTTCTTTTACTTGCCATCTACCTAATTTGTTTATTTTATTTTGCTATGCATTGCAATTTCTTTTAAATTAACTTCACGGTAATTTTACTTAGAATTTGTTCTTTTTCTTTTTTTTCTTTATTATCAATGGGTGATATTCACTGTAGTTTACTCACCATATTTTCTTATAAACATAAAACATGATACCATTTTCACTGACTAAATTAATAGAAGTGATTTAGATAATTCTGCATTTTAAAGTAGTTAATCTCTAGCCTAAACATATAAGACAATTTCTCTCCAAATGAGGACCACTAAACTATAACCACTTAGTTTTGTTCTTCACACAGCATATAAAATAATTTACAGGTTGACTAATTCATAGAAGACTTTACATTTTCAAGAGTCACATACGCATTTTCAATGCATATTGAAAATAAAACACGTTGAGCGATATAATAATAGGTTCACATACGCATTTTCATTGCACGCGGTACGCACCAAACCATTTGACCTGGTTTCATTTATAAAAAAAGAATATTGTAAAACGTGAGCTTCATTTATCTCTCTATATATGCATGAATTTACAAATTAAATTCATACCTTGCAATCAACCCAAAATGTATAAATTCGTCGTTTGCTTACTAACTTTGAGCTTTCTCTTGCTCTCTGGACTATCAAACACAGCATTGGCCCGAGTACAATATGAATCTTCAAATCCAAGTAATTTTTTTTTACTCCGAGCAATTTTGTATAAGTTTGATCCGATTTTGGTTTGATGTAGTTCAAATTTTTGGCCTTAGAAAATAGAGATGTTGAATAAAATTTGAATATTATTCAGTTTTGGTTATACTTTGGACTTTTGGTTTTAATTCCATGTATGCAAAATATATCTTCAAATCAAAGAATATCCATGGAATATGATATATAAGTCGTCAAATTTACTTTGTCATCGCAGTTTGAATTTACCGATTTGCTCGTATATGAAAATTAAAACTGAATCATTGTAATTTTCTTCATTTTGGCTTTTGTAATAATTATTCCGATACAGTTCTTGTTCGATTTGGATTGGTTCCTCTAGATACGAAAACAATATACTGGCTTAAAATATTCAAATTTGATTTGTTAATTGTTGTTTTTTTGCTGTTTGGAAAAAAATAGGAAACGGGGTTTGGGATCAAAAGATCTTCAACTATATGAAGGCTCGTGTACTTCCCAGTGTTTCAACGCGTGGACCTGGACAAACCAATTAGGACTGGCCAAAAAATATATATATTTATATATAATATTAAATAGAATAATTAATTCAAAATATTATCAAAATTAAATTCTATTAAAAAATTGGTATAGTTTTTAGAAAGCACATAGGAAATATGTTCTAAAATATTAATTTGGAAAAATTTATATGATATATTATGTTAAATTTTATTTTATGATTGATGAAACTCATGCTTTGTAACACTCAATAGCAATTGATTTTGCTATTTTGTTGACTGAAAGTACACATGGATATTCTTGGTTTTTTTTTTTCAAAAGATGTTTCAATTTTTGCATTTCAAATTATGGTTCATCGATATTGGTCATTGATCTTGATCTTTTAACGCTTCAAAACAGGTTTGTATAACTCAATTCGATATTCATAAATATATATTTTCTCAAGTTTTTTTTTTTTCCACTATCTGACAGCTCCTTCTTGTGAACATTATAATCAATGAAAAAACTAGTGAAAAAAAACAATGTTGAAAACTTCATAACTAGCGCTACTAACGCAAAGAACCACTTTATTCAACTTTTGACGATTTTATTTTTCAGAACAAGTAAGAACATCTAAAAACACCGTAACTTTTGAGACCTTATTAAAAACCAGCAATCACTTCAACACCCGAAAAACTCTACGGTCTCTCTCTCTCTCTCTCTAGGTTTCATTCACGAAGATGAATTCTTCTGCACCCATTCGACAAGCGTCGCAACACCAAACCCAGTCCCAGACTTCTTCTTCTCGTTCCACACCGGTCCAGCCATGTCTATATGCATCCATTGCACCTTCTCGCTCACAAACTGACATACCGCAAAATAGAGGATGGTTTAGCTATTTTCACCAATTTGTTTTATCAGAATCATGTATGTATGGTCTTTTAAAAGACTCTGTTTTCACCTGTTTCAAGAAGAGAGCTGCGGTGATGGAACCTCCTGCACGCCCACCTGTGTTGACCATATCCGCAACTCCAGACTTCATCATCTCCCAATAGCTCTCTTCCAATGGCATCCTCCACAGCTTCTCTCCACTCCTCTCCGATGCAGAAATCACTTCCTTTGCAAGCTCGTCGCTAGGTGTATAGATACCTATCAAGTAAAGAACACCAAACCATCATCATGAGCCAATTTTTGAACAAAAGCAAGAGAAATATGAATAGTTTCTGCAGGATTATTAAGCTATGTACCT
The DNA here is from genome assembly GCA_900406565.1 of Turritis glabra. Taxonomy (NCBI): domain Eukaryota; kingdom Viridiplantae; phylum Streptophyta; class Magnoliopsida; order Brassicales; family Brassicaceae; genus Turritis; species Turritis glabra. Next base: position 2,561,534 of record OVBN01000216.1, read on the forward strand.
GCCATTGATGTTCCAAGAGCAATAACACAGGCCCCGGTCAATGTAGCGAGGTCAACAATCTGCAAGTTATTTCACAATGTTTAATTGAAAGGATAAATTTAACAGAAACAAGCTCCTATGGCTTCTCTCATAAATATAGCAACGCAATACCTTGTCGACACCCTGGTTACAAGCATACACTAGAGCATCTGCAAGTGTTAGACGACCTTCAGCATCTGTGTTGTTGACCTACACACCATCGCTAACAATTAGCATGGCATAGGAAAACCGGCAAAAGCTCAAACCAGAGGGAAAAAACATCATCAGATACCTCAATGGTCTTTCCGTTTGAGGCTGTGATCACATCTCCAGGTCTCATTCCGGTTCCACTAATCATATTCTCACAGGCTGCAACGATGAAATGAACCTGGTTGTGGAAAGACCAATTGTTTAGTTGCTTTAACAAACTCTAGCTTCCAAAAGAATCTGATGGGAGAAACTAACCTCAACACCAGGAGGCTTAATCTCACCAATAGCTTTCGCAGCGCCAAGAACGGCAGCCGAACCGCCCATGTCGAATTTCATGAGCTCAATTGAACAGCCAGGTCCAGTCTTAATGTTGTAGCCACCACTGTGAACACAAGACATTCAAATCAACAACCACTAAAATAACAAGAAAAGAGACCAACTCATAACAGTGTAAACTTCTCATAATAGAGAAGAGGAATGCTCTAGTGATTGATCACCTGTCAAAGGTCAATCCTTTTCCAACAAGAGCAAGTTTGGTCTTAACAGAGCCACTGGAAGGTTTATAGACAAGGTGGATGAAATGAGGGGGATTAGCCGAGGCAGCAGCAACAGCTAGATAAGAACCCATTTTCAGTTCTTTGCATTGCTCCTCGTTCAAGATGTTTGCAGTAATGACATCACTGTACTTAGAAGCCAGATTTGCTGCTTCCTCAGCTAGTACAGCTGAAATGATACAAAAACCGCGGCCAGATTAGGACAACTCAGCGAATTCACACTACACAAATATGACAATGTTAAAGCCCATGAATGACAATCCATACCAGGAGTAAGCACATTGGCAGGAGAATTAGTGAGTTCTCTCCCGAAAATCACACCGTAAGAAACATCTTCAGCATACTTGAGCTTCTTCTCTAGCTCAGGACCAGTTCCAAATCCAATGATATCCACAGATTTCAAAGATGGTTTCTTTGATTCAGACTTATACCTGCTATCTTCAAACAAACCAAGCACTATGCCTATCCACAAGTAAAACAATTAAACCACAAAATCAGTTCCAAAACTGTAATAAACAAGACTCAAACTTCTCATGTTACTAATTAAAGTTACCTGAAGCTAAAGCTGATGCAGAACTAAGCTTAGATTCATCAGAAACACTTGAAGCAAGCACAATAGCAGCGCTACTAGATTGAGAAGCTTTTGAAACTGTAGCTACAGCTTCACCAAGGCTAAGGAAAGCCGCCGGGGATGAAACAGATTGTCCAAGACCGATCAAACCGACCCGTTTCGACCCGAGACCCGGAAGCCTAAGAACAGTTGATTGACCAGGTTTTCCGGTGAAATCTTCCTCGGACGAGACTTGAGCTAAGAGTCCACTCAAGTGAGTATCGAGCTTGTTCAAGATCGGATTCTCAAACTTTGAGTTACCGTCTTTGGTCAAATCTTTCTCCGTCACACCAACTCCGAGTATATCTCCTTTCCATTCAATTACATCGATCTCCTTTGCAGCGAACGAGATCTGCGAAATCGTCATCAAAAATCAAAACTTTGAACTCGATCGATCAAAAGAACAAAGCAAATCTACGGATCATTGAAATCGATACAAAACCCATCTCAAATCAGAGTAAAGCAAACAAACCTTGTGAGGTTCAGTGGAGTTGGGTTGAGTGAGGCCAAGAGTGTGAGCCATAGTTATGGCTATTGATGAACAATAGAGAGGTGTGTGATTAAACTCTTAAGAAGGAAGACGAAGGAGTAAAGTGACGGTCTTTCGAAGGCGTATATATATAGATGGTGCGGTGTGTTCACTTGTTAGGTGTGATTTACACATGTGCGATGAGTGTGAGTTTGAGTACTTTTTATTTTCATTTTTTGTTGTTGTGAATTTTTTAAGGCATGGTCGAAATAATAACCACCAAATTTTTAGTAGAAAGGTGCTATTCTCATCAGCCTTCCCAAACATTTCTCCATGGGATATGCAGGAGTTTTAGCCTCGATCATCTTGAAGTGTTTCTAGGCGGAGTGTTTCATATGGGTGTAAGGGTGTAGGAGCTCCCCGCGCCATTTTCTCTCATTTCTTTTCTACTACCGAGCTCGTCGCTGTCCGATTTCGAGTTTTGGCATTGTTCCCGTCAATAGTTGGTTGTTTTCCTGTAAGGCTCCCTCGAACTTTCTCGCGGCATAGTCATTCCTCATTTTTGTTTGTTTGAAAAATGTGGTGGTAACTTTCTAACTAGTGTAGTTGTCTTCCTTCATTTGGCACTTAATTTTTTTACGGTGGTAAATGGGGTAGTGGCGATGAGATGCTACTTGAGAGTTTTGCTCCATCGTGTACCTTTCTCATTGGCTTAAAGATTGTTGGAGGTGGATTCCAACCGTTCCTTTACTTTCTACAAGAAAGTCCATGATACATTGGTTGAGTCATGACCGGTAGAACTCTTCTCAATAGGCCTGGACACGAGGCAAATACTTATTACTTTCAAGATAGTTGTGACCTGGCTTGGCTTATGCAAGTAATTGAATTTTTGCCTTGTTACTTGACTTGTCCAAAACAAGTATTTGTTGGATCAAGTACCCGTCCAAAATTTAATTACTCGCAAGTTACTTGATTTGGAGTGGCGATCAAGAGTGTTTGTATCACCAGGATCACGGGTGGACATTGACGTCAAAAGGTCTTTGTTTCCATGTTTATTCTGTTGTTACACCTTGCTATAGTACTCTTCCATCTAGGGTGTAAGATCTTATTTCTCTAGCTATTCGACCACATATTAGGCAAACGGTTGATGATGAAGGAATAGAATTAGAAACTGAGATAGTGTGAAACTCCGGAGTGGCAATCAAGCCAGGTGAACTGAAGTTTGGTGCTGAGGAATGACACAATTTGCTAAATTTATGATGTGGATAGGACATCTGTTGATGTGATATGTGCTTCTCAAGTGCCGCCAAGTGTCACAGATGAAGAAGGTGTATATATTAAATTTCTGTTCAGACCTGAAATGTTGGATATCCATGTGTCTTATAGCACTTGTAAACAACATGAACAACACGACCGTACAATGTGCAAAACTAGTCTATCTTATATGAAGAATCATTAATTAGCATACTAACTTCAAGAAGAATTAGTTTGAAGCTGATTAGGCTTAGCATAATATTGAACATGTGGATGAGAAACCTGAAAGGCTGATGGGAAGGCAGTCTAGCAGCTTTCTGTTTGTCTTCTTGGTCAAGTAGATTATATAAACTACATAAAGGCTAGGTAAACTCTTTTTCATAAGGATTTGGCTTCTAACTGTGTCATAACTATAATTGAGACCCTTGAGTAAGTCAATAATTGAGATCCTTGAATAAGTCAACAACACGATTCATTTATTTCTCAGCTATCAAATCCTCAATAGTGTGAGAGGTAGTTTGAAAACTAGATAAATCTTTCTATAGAGACTAGTTTGAGTATGCTAAGATGAGAGACATAGCCGGTCTTTAGTTTTAAGTAGCCTAAAGCACACTTATAACATGTGTGGCCTTCTATATATTAACTATTAAAAAATATTAACATTTAAACATTAGAAAAAGGGAAAATTATCAAAAAAATATACACTTAACAATTTTTTGAGAGAAGTACATAATTTTTTTCATTACCCGAATAATACTTCGCTTAATAAATATTGTCGATTAATACTTCATTTTTGAAATTGTTAAAACGTAACTGGTTTTAAACACGCGTCTTTACTAAAAAAATGTTAAATATAGTTGGTGTATTTTATGAAAAATTTTCCTTAGAAAAAGTACTAAAAAGTATTAGATATAGTTGTTGGAAAATTAAATACAAAAACAATGATATCACCTAGTTCTGAATCGAACCAGCGACCTTCATATCAGAACGTGATCGAAACAATGGCGCTTCCTTAGCAGCTGCCGAATTTTCATTGATTGGCGTTGTGAACCGTTTCAATCATAAATTTTAACCACTAATTTGAAGCGATGAACCAGAGATTCGAAGTCGACTTCGATTACAAGATGCAAACGCAGTAATACAAGAAACGATTAATTCTGCTAAATTGAGTGTTAAACTTTGTTTCTTTCTTCATGTCCCTTATCTCATTCAGCTTGATTCTTCCCATGTTTCTTCTTCTTTCTAATATACCTTTCTTAGCTTACTAAAACGTCATTCGGTGATATGCAGCTTATTCTAAAGCGCAAATGAAAAAACTCGTTGTTCTAAGGTTATTGGTGAGCTTTTAGATCTGCTTGTAAGGGAGATTTATTACATTACTCTAAAAAGAAAAAAATATGAAAAAAAAAATTTCCTAGGAATATTAAGGAGAGAAATAAGGACAAAATATACACATATGGAAAATATAGCTAAAAGGGATAAAAAAATAATTGTATATGAAGATGGTCTTATATATGGAACCTCCAACATTATTAAGGACTACTTAGCCAATATGCCGAGGTAACATTTTCAAAATATGTCACTAAATTTTAGCCTATATTATGTGGCCAAACACACATGGTTTATGAACGGGCTATGCTTGATGAGAGATCCATACTGCCTTGTCGAAGAGAGTGAATATGTTGTCGAAGTTTGTACAATCTTGGCACATTGGACTTGTGAAAACAAGTATGAAAATCCTTCCAAATGTTAGATGCAGTTTTGAAGTATAAGATAGTTGTATAAATCTTCTTCGTCAAAATGTTAAGAAACCAAGACTAAACCATACTATTACATCGAGATCAAATTTTGCAATATGAATCACATTCATCAGCTTTTTTAATTTATCATCAAGAAATTTCATCTAATTCTTAGCCTCAATACTTGTAGTCTACAAGATTCCGTGATTAGTTTTATTGAATCCTCATCATAAAGATCAATCAGATTACATGATTAATTTCATCTAATAGATCCTCATGAAGAAGTAATTACGGATGATCAACACTATGAAGATGATACGAACTATGAACATTATCAGAAGAATCAGATACCTTAAAATGATGTGAAAAAATTAGGTTTGAATCTTATTACATCTTGTCATAAGTTTGACTTTTTTTTTACACATTTTAAAAATTCCGCTATAAAATCAATTCAATTATTTGCATTTATTACAATGGAAACCTGGACAAGTACACGGCATTTACTAGTCAAACATGGAGCCTAATCAATTCAACTATTTTTTTTTCTAATTTGTCTTGTCAACAAACGGTCTAATTAAAACATCGATTTTTTTGTTAACGTCTGACTATATGTATATATTGTACAAATGGCATAATATTTAAAAATCGGATAGATCGTCGGATGGCTATCATGGCTTATGGACAATCTTCTCCGTCATATATATTAGCTTTGTTAATTCCTGGAGACAAGTTTTAAATAATCAAAGAAAACCAACCTACATGGTGGAAAGCACATTAAAAAAGGGAAATAAGAACGCGAAAACAAATTATCTAAATTTGAAAGCTTTAGTTGATATCCACTTGTTCTCTATCAGCCTTGGATTCAGTTTTCTGGTTTATTTCGGTTCGTCTCTTTTGAGTTTTTGAAAATGTATATCCAAAAAAGAAAATGAATTCGGTTATGTTCTGTTTCGGAAAATTACAGTTGATCCGAATTTGGATTCAGTTTGGATTAAATTCGGTTTAGTTTTAGATTAAAAACTATAGTAAACTAATTAATTTTCGTGTAACAATATGCAATATACGACTTTATAATACAATAGTGACACAATGACAATACTAATACAAAACACGATATTATATGTTTTTGTCATTAATTTTAATTGTTAGTAAATTAAAAAAAATATTTTTCCTACTAAATTTAATTAAATAGTATTTTTATTGAATTTTGGTTAATTTGGTTGATTCAATTTGTTCGCAAAAATTTAAATTTGGTTCATATTCAGTTTGAATAATTTCATATAGAAATTTCTAAACAAACTGAGTTATTATAAAAGTTGGTTTGGATTCGGAATGATGGATTTCGATTGAATTCGGTTTAGTGTATCGCCTTTCTCTCCAATCTCCATCCTATTACTTCTCTCCTTATGAAGGGAGACTAAACAGCAAATTATTGACAAATGAGATGAACCATCAATTTCGCAAAGCCCAACGATACCAAAAATTGGCCCAATTGAGTTATGAAGCCCAGACAAGAGAGCGCGTTTATAAGCATGAAAAAGTACTCGAAGTTTGCTAGGGAGATACAAAAAAATATTACTGAGCATCTTCAAGAATCTTGCTTTAGAAAGAATATGAATTTATCTCTCTATACAGTACATCGTTTGTGTCCAACTATAACGTTGCAATGTAATTCAATTGTGGAAAGCTTGATAGAATTTGGTTATAGCTCCTTTTCTCACGTTATTACGTGTCTAATGTCGTTCTGTACATCTTTAAGGTGATTTCAATTCTTTTCAATGTTAAAAACCGCAAATTAATTACTAAATAGATGCTCAAAAGGATTTTCCCTAAAGATAGTCAAAACTAATTATTCATATCATTCATATAAACCAGAACAAAGATTCCCTATTATTTTCATCATTCAACTACAAACTGGATAAAGAATTGGGATATTTAAAATTTTCTTTGGTTTTCCCATAACAATTTACATCATGATGATAAAAAATGTACCTTTCGTTCTAATAACTATTTGTATTACAGTTTCTGTTTAATGCTCAACTACCACAATTTCTGATACCGTTCTGTTTCCTCTTCAGCACTCGACCGTTGATATATCAGGATTACCCAACATAACAAAATGTTGGTCACGCAATAAATGTTTTTCGATGCATCGCAGAAATCTTTCAATCCATATTTGTTGGCAAATTCGGTAACATTGGTCTGGTTTGTTGCAAAGCTTTTATGGAAGGAAAAACTAGTTGCATGCCAAATCTACCATTTAATCTATTTTCCCTCCTATGTGGAAAGAACCATGTTCCCGAATTGCTGGCCACGTTCCTTCTACCGGTACATAAATTTTGTTTACAATGATGGCTCTAACTATTTTCTATGTTATAGATGAAGCATGAATGCATTGTAGGATGGTTTTAATTTATTTTCAAATGATTTTTATTAAAATAATTGTATTTTTCAAGAAGAAAACTATTTTCTATGTAATTGAAATTATTCTTTAAATTCAAATTAATTCCAAAATATAATAAATATTGCGGATATACTCATATATACGCATATCTTTGTAATTAATATATTTTCCAATTATGTTTGTAACAACTTTAGGATACTCATTCTAAGTTAATGTACTAAGGTACTTGTATAAATATGGAGTTAGCCGTTCATTCATCGAGAACACAAAATATATTCAGAATCGTTATTGTCATGGTATCAGATCTTGACCTCTAAACTCTCGATAATTTTTTTTCAAACGATTCTCGATCTCTCTCTTTGAATTTTTGTTCTTCGATCTCAAATCTACCTTAAATGATGACTGACACCGAAAATAGTGGTGCAATCAAACATGTGGAGGAAACGAAGGAGGTACAGAGGTGTATGATCTCTCTGTACGACCTCACAGCGAGTGATAATTTGGGACACGTGATACCACATCCTCTGCTTCAAGGTGACAAATACGAAGAATGGGCTATCAATCTGGAGACTACACTTGCTTCAAGCAAAATTTCGGGTTCCTTGACGGAAGAATTACAAAACCAGAAGAAAGCTCACCCGACTATGATGATTGGAAATCAATCAACGCTCTCTTGGTCTCATGGATCAAGATGACGATCGATTCGAAACTTTGTTCGAACATCTCTCACAAACCAGTGGCACGAGATCTATGGGTGCATATTCGGAAGAGGTTTCGCGTGATAAACGGACCGCGGGTGCAGCACTGCGAAAGGAGCTTGTTTATTATCGTCAGGATGGCTTCTCGATTGAGACTTACTACGGCAAATTGACGAAACTGTGGGATGGTATGAATGTATACGGACCACTTCTAAGCTGTACTTGTGACCTATGTACATGCGATTGCTTAGGAAAGTTGGAGATCTCGCGTGAGCAAGACAAGGCCCATGACTTCCTTATGGGAGTTGATGAGGCGGTGTATGGTACGGTGCATTCCTCTCTTTTGTTGCAGGAACCACTACCAAGCCTTGAGCATGTTTATCTCAAGGTGACACAAGACGAAGACTCTCGAACCCAGCGAGGTGTTGTGGAACCTCAGATTGATGGAATGGCGTTTGATGTGCAACACACTCCACGATCTTGACCTGCTGATCATTTTATTTCAGCGCTATGTTCAAACTGTGGCCGTTCTAGTCATCTTACAAAAAATTGTTTCCAAATTCTTGGTTTTCCGGAGTGGTGGGGAGATAGACCTCGCAGTCGCAGCGGACGTGGACGTAGGGGTGATATTGTTGGTGCTTCTTGTGACAGAAGAGGAATGGACAGAGCCAATGTGGCTCAAGGTGTGACGCCACCAGTGACGGGTCATGCAAATGTTGTCATCACTAAAGCAGACCGTTTAGTCGTGTTCAACCCCACAGATGAACAGTGGCGCTAAGCGTCAAACGGGCTATCAATGCGACAAGAGTTGGTGCCAATGAACATCTCTCTGGTAAGATTTCTTTTCCCTCTTGGATTTTGGATACAAGAGCAACACATCATTTGATTTGCCGGCGAGATATTTTAGAAAATATGAGAACATCGGCTCAGACTCCTATCATTTTAGCTGATAATCGGATAGTAATGGCAGATGTTGTTGGGTCTGTGACTTTGAACAAGAATCTGCTGTTCTATATTGAGAATTTGGGGTTTGATTTGATCTCCAATTACTTAGTATATGGAAGAAAATAATTGTGTGATGTAATTGTCTGTCCTATTTTGTGTTCTGCAAGACCACATTACGAGGATGCTGATTAAGATAGGTAAACCAATTGGCGGATTGGTATATTTTCGGAATGCAAAAGTGGCTGTGGCGGCAAAGGCTCATCCAAAACAATGTGTAGAGCTGTGGCATCGACATTTAGGAAACCCGTCTCTGAAGATAGTGGAGAGTTTACTGGATTTTGTGTTTTCTCGTCATAAAGATTTTATGAATAAAGCGTATGATGTTTGTATCTGCGCCAAACAAATTCGTTCTTCTTTTCTATTGAGTATTAATAAAACTACTAAAGTTTTTGAAATGATTCACTGTGACATTTGGAGATCGTATCGCGTGCCTTCTACTTCAGGAGGTAGATATTTTTTAACCATTATCGATGATTTCTCTCGATATACTTGGCTTTACCTCATGAATCGCAAGAGTGAGAAAAACGAATTTGCAAAATTTCTTTGCACTTGTCCAGCGTCTGTTTGGAAAACGGGTTAAGAGACACTGCAACGATAATGGAAGTGAATTCTTGGCCTTAAAAACTTATTTTCTAGCTTCATGAGTCATTCATAAAACGAGTTTTATTGGTACTCCGCAACAAGATGGTCGTGTCGAACGCAAACATAGGCATATCTTGAATGTGGCTCTAGCAATTATGTTTCAAGGTCATCTGCCTATCGATTTTTAGGACGAGTGCATCTTAAATGATGCATATCTTATAAACCGAACACTTTCAACAAATCTTAATGGAAAAAACCGTACGAAATTCTTCACGGCAAATGACCATTATATGATCACTTACGAATATTGGGATGCCTTTGTTATATTCATAATCAAAATCACCAATGTGATAAGTTTATTAGTCGAAGTCGAAAATGCGTTTTCGTTGGATATCCACACGCTAAGAAGGATTGGCGTGTTTTCGATCTCGAAAAGGAAGTCTTTTATGTTTCTCGAGATGTGGTGTTTGATGAAGAAGTATTCTCGTATCAGTCCATCTCTGATACCTCTACATCACTTGCACCTGTTGATTTGATTTCTCCGACTGATTTGGGTGTAGAAGAGGTTGATCTCTTTACGTCGTCGTCTCTGAACACCTCTCTACCTTCGATAGTGCAACCTAAGCCTACAATTGCAATTGTAGTTACTCCTGAGATACACACGACCCGACAACTGTAGTTTCTCCTGCGACATCAGCCAATTCGGTTTCTTCTCAGCCAATTGCGATAACTTCGATCAGCCTGACAATTCCAGTTTAGATTTCTGATGCAGGTACAACATCGAACCAGTTAATTTCTGCTAAAAATCGACTGCTACCAACAAAAAATTCTGATGCTTTTCCATCTAATCGTGAACGAAAAGCTTTGGCCTATCTTGTTGGCTATGAAACTAATTTCTTGTGTACATCATCTGGTATTTTGTATCCCATTAGTGATGTCCTCACAAGTGATTAGTTTTCTACAGCTAATAAAGCTTTTTTGGTTGCCATCACGACTACAAAAGAGCCTCGAACATATGCTGAAGCATTTGATGATGAGAGGTGGAAGGGCTCTATGACAAACGGAGTATATGCTCTTGAAATTAACAAAACTTGGTCAATTGAGGATCTACCACATGGAAAGAAAGCTATCGGGTGCCAATGGGTGTTTAAAATCAAACACCACTCTGATGGTACTATAGAACGATACAAAGCACAATTGGTTATATTGGGTAATCATTAAACAGAGGGTGTTGACTACGATGAGACTTTTGTACCCGTCGTGAAGATGACTTCAGTTTGAATCTTTTTACAAGTAGTGGCAGCACGCCATTAGGAAGTACATCAAATGGATGTATACAATGCGTTTCTACCGCCTAATTTCTTTCCTAGCTCGAAAGGTAAAGTGTGTCTTCTACAAAAATCATTGTATGGTCTCAAAGAGGCACCGCGTGATTGGTGTGCTAAACTCAACTCGGCTCTCAAAGCATATGGCTCTCGACAATATATTTCTGACTATTCTTTGTTTTCCTTTACACGTGATGGCATCTCACTGTTTGTTCTCGCCTATGTGGATGATCTAGTCATCACCGGTAGTTCTCCGAAAGCGATATCTGACTTCAAATCATACCTTGGGACTTGCTTTTATATGAAAGAACTCAACATTTTGAAGTATTTTTTAGGCATCGAAGTTGCACACAGCCCTAAAGGGATCTATTTGTGTCAACGTAATTATACTCTCAACATTATTGAAGAAACATATTTTCTTGGCACAAAACCATCTGGTTTCCCGATTGAGTAAAACCATAAGCTTGCTCTCGCAGATGGTTTATTCCTCACTGCTCTGGTACCATGTCGACGCCTGGTAGGTCGTTTAATATATCTTGCCGTCACGAGACCTGATCTAGCTTATGCAGTTCACGTCTTATCGCAATTTATGAGTAAGATGCGTGAGGATCATTGGAATGCAGCTCTCTGTGTCGTCTGCTACCTTAATAGAACCCCTGGCCAAGGAATCTTTTTACGATATGACTGTGATTTGTACCTTTATGGATGGTGTGATGCTGATTATACTAGTTGCCCGCTCACACATCGCTCTTTAATGGGTTGGTTCATTCAGTTGGGTCACTCTTCTGTTTGATAGAAAACTAAGAAACAGGACGTTGTTAGTCGTTCTTTTTCTGCCAAAGCGGAATACCGTGCTATGGCACTAACCACACAAGAGCTCATTTGGTTGAAAGCTTTGCTTGGTGACCTTGGTGGTCGACTTTTTCAACCTATGACACTCTATTGCGATAACATGGCAGCTATTCATATCGCGGTTAATCTTGTCTTTCACGAACGTACTAAACATGTCGGAGTGGATTGTCACTTTATACGAAATGAGATTCAAGCTGGAAATCTTTCGACATCTCATGTTTCCACCTCGATACAACTCGCATATATATTTACTAAGGCATTGGAACGACGTGAATTCGATTTATTTGGGAACAAGTTGGGCATTACAGATCTTCATGCTCCAACTTGAGAAGGGTATTGCGGATATACTCATATATACGTATATCTTTGCAATTAATATATTTTCAATTTTGTTTCTAACAACTTTAGCATACTCATTCTAGATTAATGTACTAAAATACTTGTATAAATATAAAGCTAGCCGCTCATTCATCGATAACACAAAATATTCAGAATCGTTTTTGGCAATAAAAAGTTGCAATAATAATAATACTAGCACCTTTCTTATACATTTTGTAATATATATCTTCTTCAATACTTCCTAAAACATTCACTTCAATGCTCATTGATTAAATGATGAATGAAGCTGAAAGACATAGGCCTCGATTGATTTATTTTCATTGAACATAGTGGAAGAAACGAAGAAGAACCTCTATACATTGACATCTGTTATTTATTTTGACTCTTCTCAAAGTGTAGAGCAAAAGATCGGAACAGGTAGAACGTTTGTTGGAAACGTTGGAACATGTTACACTATGTGCTTGGTGCATAATTTAAGGACATGAGAATAGGGAAACACTCATTCTCTGGTTGATTCCAACACCATATATGTGAATAGAATTACCCTCTTTTTGTTTTTCTAGGACCAAATCATAAATAGATTTTAATTTAGACTTTGTATTAGGTAATGGAAGTTTTGAGCTCTAATTATATTTCATGAGATTCCATGTGATTCTCTTTTCTGGTGGACAATCCTTTTCTAATTTTTTCACTTACTACAATTGCTGGTTTTGATTGATCAGATTGTAGGACCAGACGACTCAAGGTGCATGAAAATGAAGGAAACATGTGGTTCTGAATTGTTTTAATGGCTCATCGGACTATATCATAATGTACCAAGATAAAGAGGAAGATTGGATGCTTGTAGGAGATGTTCCTTGGCACATCGATCTCATTTTAAACCATCCTAGTATTCTCAAAAGGCTAGCTATATGAATACACTTCACGATGAGCTACAAATATCAATTCATGATTTGTCTTCAATTTTTACCACTAGAATTGTATTTATGAAACAAATAATTTCTTTATATGAACTTAATTCAAACCAGCATATAAAATCTATTCGTTACCTGATTTTTTTTTCTCCCATTTGTTTTCTTAATTATTATTTTAGTTCAAGAGTACAATCGTAACTAGGAATGATTTTGTTTTGTGTTCTATCTAGCATCATGCTTTAATCATGGTTCATGTCCTTGTTTGATTGTTTGATCTTATCGATTTAGCCTCATAAGTGTGACAATTGTCCCTCATCATTCATTGATGTCAGGCGTGACCACAAAATAGAAATCATTGTTTAAAACTATTGTGTTGTAAATGTCAAGACAAATGAGACGACGTGACAAAAACATAGATAAAATGTAAAATATTATTTTATATAGAATATATCACTACTTATGCATAATAATTTATTTTTTACATTTATATAAACAAACAATCGAATTCGATGTAATATATAATTTTATAACTTCAATAACAAATCTCTCTTTCTCGTTTTTTTTATTATTCTGTATCACGATCATTCTACGGATATAAATTTTTTTATTATTTATATTTATAAATACCATAAAATAAAACATTTATTTATAACACATTGTATATTATTTAAAAAAAAAAATTTGCCTGTCAATCCACATTAAAATAATAATTACATTCTTTGTAATGAATATGAATGTATAAATTTAATTTTGTAAACATTTACAATACCACCACAAATTTATGGTGTTTTCGTTAGTGGTTGCAAAAAGTGATGCCTCAAGTTTTAACTCGGTATTATAAAATCGCAAGTATAATTATTATTTTTTAATTTGGATTGACAGGCAAATTTTCTATCTTTACTTTTTAAATAATATACAATGGTTATAAACAATGATTTTTATTTTGTGGTCACGCATGACATCAACCGGCCTGTCATTGGCTTCATCTTCGACTTTAACATGTGACATCGTACACCCTCAGTGGCCATTAGATAAAAGTATTACGCTTCTTACCTTGACTTGAGACCCCCTTAGTTGATTCTTAATGTAAAGACAAATTACTATGCGACCAAATATAATAATAATATAAAGCAAAAACGTTATTCATGCAAAAACGATGACAGCCATGTGCAGATCAAAGTGAAAGAGTGTGGGGTTTAATCTCTAATATTTTCTATAAAGTCATATGTAGTAGGTAGGAAATTTATTATCCGATATCCAAAATTCGATGCGGAATATGCTCCGATCAGCTTTAAAAAACATGATATTTTGATAGGCTGGATTCGGATTCGGATAATAAAATTTTGGAGAAATATTTAAGAGAAACAACAACTCTAAATTAATTTAAGAGAAATATTTTAGAATAGACAATTATAGCACACACTCCACAAATTTCAAAAAATAGCATTGAAATAATTTAAAATATTCGGTTTGGGTTTAATATTTTAGATTTAGGGTTTAGAGTTTATTTGTTAGGTGATTTTTACATTTTTTTGAATTGTTTCTCAAATTAATATATTTTTTATATTAAATTTGTGTTATTTTTAGAATTTTGAAAATGATACGCTAAATTTGAAAACAAAACTTATTTTTGTGATATTTGTGAGAATTGTCTTTAATTTAAAGCATGAGTCTATTGGACAAATCTTTTCATTTTTATATTTTTTTTTATGTTTTGACCCAAGTAAAAAAAAAAAAAGATATGGGCTTGTGTGTATCTATATATATACACACACATACACATCTGAAGAGGTGAGTAGCGTAATTTATCTAATGGCCACTCTAGTGCAGATAGGTTCAGTTCTTATTTGCAGTAATGCCCTTGGGAAGACTCTTCCACGTCCTAAGCCTTCTGCATGCACCGCAGTAGCGAAAATGACACCACGTAATGATAAGACAACCATAGTTCCTCGCCGTTCCGCAAACTATCAGCCTTCTATTTGGGACCATCACCATCTCCTCTCAGCGGAAAATCAATATGCGGTACGTACATATTCCCTAGACAATATTGATCTATGAATGATGTGGTATAGGACTATGTTTATAGCCTTTTATATTCAATACACTGAATTCAGAAAGATAAAAGCGTGCGAAAGAGAGATTTGTTGAAGGAAAAAGTGAGAAAGATGTTCGATGATGATAAGAAGACTTATTTCGACCAATTGGAGTTCATTGACGATCTACAGAAACTCGGGGTTTCTTATCATTTTGAAGCGGAAATCGAAAATTTTCTAATATCTTCTTATCAGAAAGATAGAATAAACGTCAGGGATTGTGACCTACATGCCACCGCACTCGAATTCCGACTTTTCAGACAACATGGTTTCAGTGTTTCAGAAGGTTATTATCATCATATATACTCATCACGAAAAATATCATTTCTTATAAAATCTATATCTTTGTTGTAGGAAAATGTGGTCTTATATATTACTACTTAATGTTTTTTATTCTAGATATCTTCAATGTTTTCATGGAAAATTGTGAGAAGTTTGAGAGTGGTGATATAAATGGTTTCATATCTCTTTACGAAGCGTCGTATCTTTCGACAAAATTGGATTCTAAACTGCAAATATTCATCAGACCTTTTGCAACACAACAACTCAGAGACTTTCTTGATACTAATGGTAATAAAGATTTTGGATCTTGTAACGCCGGGGAGATGGTGGTCCACGCGCTAGATATGCCCTACCATTGGCGAAGGAGAAGGCTAGCCACGAGATGGTACATAGATGCGTATAGAAAGAGACATAACAAGAACCTTGTCCTAGTTGAATTCGCCAAGACTGATTTCAATATCGTACAAGCTGTTCATCAAGAAGAACTCAAATACGTTTCCAGGTTATATTAAATTATTAGAAGTCATACAGCACACTTATATATCCTACATCTATTTAGAACATTTAAATTAAATATGACATAATCAAGTATGTATGCCATATATTAACTTACTAGCTATTAGTTAGTTTTTTTTTTACACTATGAATTAGTTTAAGATGAAAATTAATGAACTTTAACATGGTATGGTATTTTTTCAAAGCTCGACCTTTTTTTCTTGTCAACAACATTCATTTTACCGAATGTGAACTTTGGTGGTGATACACTACAACATTAGTACAAGCCACTATGTTACATGTTCATATCACAAAAAAAGTATCCATCTTTAAAATTTATTTGTTTTACACTTGCTTTATATGTGGCGTAAAGCTGGTGGAGGGAGACAGGTTTAGGTAATCAACTTCACTTTGCAAGAGATAGAATCGTGGAGAATTATTTTTGGACTATTGGACAAATTCATGAGCCTCAATATGGATACGTTCGACGAATAATGACTAAAGTAAATGCACTTCTTACAACTATTGATGATATCTACGATATCTATGGCACTCTTGAAGAACTTCAACTTTTCACTGTTGCATTTGAAAAGTAAAGATCCCCACATTTTAAAATTTTTACTTCAATTTCTTGTTTGTAATATTAATTAAATATTATATTAAAAAATTACTGATTGAATTGCCTATATAAAAATGTGTTGCAGTTGGGATGTCAATCGTCTTGATGAACTCCCCGAGTACATGAGGTTGTGCTTTCTTGTTGTATACAATGAAGTCAATAGCATCGGATGTGACATCCTCAGAAATAAACATATCAACGTGATTCCTTTCCTCAAAAAATCTGTAAGTATATATTATATATTTTTTTCCTCAACCAATATTTTTCGGTCAATTCATTGTTCTTACAATCAATTTATTTGCAAAAGTAAAATATTGTGATGTTATATTAAAACAAAAAAAAGAATATAAATTTTTTTTTCTCTTGAATTTTTTTTTGTAAGTTTTTATATTATAAATCTGGTTAACAAATTTATTAAAGCATAGAAACCATTCTTTACATAATTTTTCATATGTTAAACCATGGATAATTCCTTCTTTTTTTTTTTGTTAATACATTAATACCAGCTAAATTGGGTGACTATAGGTAGATCACGTTTTAAATATGAATTGTAATACCATAAGTGCACAGTTAAGTCACTTACAGCACAATTTTGGGATCGAATCCACAAATAATTAGCCTATAACACACTACCATGGATCATTCTTACATAATTTAAACCATGGAAACTTGCATATGTTGTACCTAATACTAATTTTTCAATTATCTTATATTTAGTGGACAGATGTATGCAAAGCATATTTAGTAGAAGCAACGTGGTACAAAAGTGGGCACAAACCAAATCTGGAAGAGTACATGCAAAATGCTTGGATTTCAATCTCCGCTCCAACGATTTTTGTTCACTTCTACTGCGTATTTTCCGACCAACTCTCTATCCAGGTCTTGGAGACTTTGTCCCAACATCGACAAAATGTGGTCCGATGCTCTGCCTCCGTGTTCCGTCTAGCCAACGACCTTGTAACCTCACCGGTAAAATAGTTTCTTCCAAGTAGTTAATGGAGGCACACGATTGGATGCGGAACGCATTGTTGATAACTAATTGACTGATTGATACAAAAAGTAATCGAAATGAGTATAGTTTATATAGGTTGTTGAAAGATGCAGATAGAAATTAGAAACGGAAGACTACAATCACTTGAAAATGAGAAGGTTCACAATTATCCAATTATTAAATGGACAATTGCATTTTGGTTTTTTTTTTTTTTAAATATGTATTTTTTTTAAATTGATTATTTTGAAGTCTTTAATTTTCTTTTGTAAATTATATTTTATCTTTCTAAGGTATTTTATAAATACTATATTATAACTAGTTTTACTATTCAAACCGATTTTCGCCAATCGTAGCAATCATTTAACCTTTCATGCCTGTTTATGCCAAAGCATTTTCTTTTACCGCTCTGTTAAAACTAGGGTTACAAAACACCCTCCTTATTCTTAAGAATCGCAAGCAAAAATTTATCTGAAAGTGAACATAAACTTTATATCTCACTAAAATATGGCCTTGTTTATATATAAATATGATATGTACATGTATGTAAATATAGGATGAATTGGCGAGAGGGGACGTCTATAAATCGATCCAATGTTACATGAATGAGACCGGAGAATCAGAGGAGAAGGCGCGTTCACACGTTTGGCAGATGATCAACAACTTGTGGGATGAAATGAATTACGAGAAAATGGCACATGGCCCTTCGCAGCTCCATCATGATTTTATGGAAACTGTGATAAATTTGGCTCGTATGTCGCAATGCATGTATCAATATGGTGATGGCCATGGCTCTCCTGAAAAGGCCAAAATCGTTGATCGTGTCATGTCCATACTCTTCAATCCGATTCCTTTAGATTGAACTTCATATATATATTTTTTGAATTAATGTTAAATTCATTCAAAAAAAACGTTTTTACAACAAGTGCGACATGAGTTTGAAGTAGAAAAAAACACACAATTTGAAACAAACAAACTAAACAAGACAAACCAAAACATTATCTTAACATCAAAATTTAGACTCTACTAGCAAACCATCAAAATTTAGACTCTACTAGCAAACCAAATGTTGATACCATGTGGAAGTTTGCCTCTTCGCTGAAGCGTTGCTAAACGGTTTCGAATTGTTCGGTCATATTACATTAAATATAATATGGTTTTTAGATAATCAAAGACATAAAGTTCCATGAAATTATATTTGGTTACGATTGTCAAATATCGACATTACAACTTTAAAAAGAACATGTACAAATAATTTCAGGTACTTACAAGTTTTAATGGATCTTATGAAATTGGGACCCAAAGCCATAGTTCCACCCTACCATGTCCTTGTGTCGTCCATAGGCATGTTAACTACTTGACCACCGTAAATCGGTTGGCTTTGCAAATGTTTAAAATAATTGAAGGTGTATATATACACTTTTTACTTCAAAGAAAAAATAAAATTGGAATGACACCTATAGAAATTTTTGTCTCAAATAATACAAGATGGTTATCAACTATGATATGATTTTTTTTTCTATCTCTGGTGACGCATGACATCATAGGTCAATGGCGTCATCTTCGACAACATGTGATATCTATCACCATCGTTCACCATGTCAACATGACGTCATTAGTAGATTCTTTTTATATCAAGACAAATTAATGTGACCAATAATCAAGCCGTACCATATATAAAATAAAATTAAAAAACGTGTTTCCGGACAGAAAAAACGACAACATAAAGAGAAGTTTGGATATCTTATATAATATATATGTTAAGATTTATTTTTTAACAAGTTCTATTATCATAACATTTTACATTTCCATTTTGCGACATGCGGTTTTTTTTTTCAGCTCAGAAACAATTTATATACTTTGACTTTTTCTTCAGTATTTAAAGTAAAAATTAAGCTTAAAATATTTAATAAATATATATGATATT
The DNA here is from genome assembly GCA_900406565.1 of Turritis glabra. Taxonomy (NCBI): domain Eukaryota; kingdom Viridiplantae; phylum Streptophyta; class Magnoliopsida; order Brassicales; family Brassicaceae; genus Turritis; species Turritis glabra. The sequence continues at coordinate 2,580,911 of OVBN01000216.1, forward strand.
CTAATATTTATTTCATATTATCTCTTTACTTTATTATAAATAATTCATATAACATTATTATTATATTATTTTAAAATATCATTTTGCTAATTGTATTAACTTGTGCTTCTAGAATAGTATTCATTTATATAAATTGAATAAAAATTTTGAAATGATTTATACTTAATTTCTGACTAATTTTTTCGACGAAGTTTTGTTCCATCGTACTCGAAATCCGGTCGGAAATACCTTTGTTTTCTTGTAGTGTTAGGTAACATTATCGTGGTGGGTCACCTCTCTCTTGTTCCCAGGAAGAAGTTTGAGAAACTAGAGGTGTTGTCAAGAACATTTACAACCAATTAGGTATGATCAAGGAAAATGGACTGCGGATGCCCATTGATCACGATACCAAGATGCCATTGGGCTACTGCTTATTGAGTTCAATGCCCCTGAGGTTATTATCTACTCGCAGCTTAACTCTGTTTAGCTAGTTAGATGTACCTTACTGATCAAGCAAATAATGTATGCCTCATATATTTCAATACTTTATTTCTCTCGTTAGAAAGGAGACAGAACTAGATTGTTCTCCAGAGTAGTGTTTTTTCTAAGAGTTTGTCTTAATGCCTGGGCTCTTCGCAGGAAGCACAAAACCGTAAGGAAATTAGCGGTACAATAAGTTTTAAAGTGTAATTTGATATAGTATTAGGTAAGTGTAATGATTATGGTGTTATATGTGTAATCTTATATAGCTAATATAATACGACTAGTTGGATGCTATTATAAAAGCGACTGTAATGTAGGAAAATTTTGATAATCAGTTATATACAACACCACATTGATTCTTTAGCAACGTACACATACAACATACAACATAAAACACAATTTTCGGTACTTTTTGTTAAAATAATAACTTGATCCAAATCCCCAAACCGTGTGATAACGATAAAAGCAAACTAATATGTAAAGTAATAATTTTTTTTTTTGTATTTGAATCTTGTTTGAAAAACTATATGCTGTTTTAGAATGTAAATTAAAAACCGATCATATGAAGTTATTCAACGTTTTATTTAAACCTGAAATTACCAAATCATAAAATATGCAAACAATATCATTTTTTTTTTACGAAGAGAAGATTTAGTATGCGAGAAAATCTTAGTGTTTAGGAACTAAGATTGAAGAGGTATTTATAGAGTTCAATGAGTAGGTTAAGTATAATGTTGTAATAGTAAAATATCTTGAAGATCAAGCAAATGGAATATATTCTAAATTCCTAAATAATTGGTAGTTTCTTTTTTCTATCTAAACAAACTTTAGAATATTCCTTAGTTTCGTACTGCGATCATAAACCTTCTTTGATGCGATTTATTTTTCTGATATGGAGAAGATTTTAAGTTACTAAAATCTATCCAATTAAGCAACATAATTTAAGTATATAATAATTTTTTTACAAAAGTTTAAAATCTTTCTGATATTATAGAGATTTAACTAAATACGAGCTGAATATTGAATTCCCACATAATTTATTTTCTGAATTAAAAATTGTAATAAATATAAAATCTTTGGGATATTCGAATATTAGATGAACGATCAAGATTAAATTCTTAAATACATACCCGTTTTGTATTTAGACCTGCGGTTAAATCCGATTTAGATGAAATTAAAAATTATATTAGTACCATTAATGAGAAATTAAGAATTTGCCTTTACACCAGTGGCATTTGAATGTAATTTTTTACAAAAACATGTCTAAAGACTTACTTCAACCTTAATAGTATTAGATATGAGAAGTGTTGCAAACTTTATATCATGCGTTTCAAGCCCACTCATTCCGTGGGATATTTCCTAGTATTATATATAGACATCTAAAAAGGAAAGTAGTGTAATACTTTTGTTTAATGGCCACTTTACTGCAGATAGGTTCAGCTCTCATGTACAATAATGCACTTGCGACGACTCTCCCACGTCCTCAGTCTTTCACGTGGACCACAATGGCCAAAATGACACCGGATGAGTCTCCCGTTGTTCCCCGTCGTTCCGCAAACTATCAGCCTTCTCTTTGGGACCACCGCCATCTCCTCTCGATCGAGAATAAATATGCGGTACTTAAGTAATCCCTATGAGTACTATTTTGTAGTATTGAGTACAATGTTAATAGCTATGTTCAGTTACACTGTATTCAGAAAGCTAAATGTATGCAAAGAGAGAGATATGTTGAAGGAAAAGGTGAGAAATATGCTAGGTGATGAGAAGAAGACTTATCTCGACCAATTGGAGCTGATTGACGATCTACAGAAACTCGGGGTTTCTTACCATTTTGAACAGGAAATTGAAAACATTTTAACAGTTTCTTATCAAAAGCATAGAATTGACATGGGAAAAGATCTACATGCCACCGCACTCGAATTCCGACTTCTTAGACAACATGGTTTCAATGTTTCAGAAGGTTGTATGATCATATCCATCCAAAAAGATCATAACTTATATACGTTAAATCCTTAGTGTATGGAAATTTGGCCTTACATATAACTAATGATTTTTTTTTTTTTTATTAATACAGATGTATTCGATGCTTGCATGGAAAACTGTGGGGAATTTGAGAGTGATGATATAATTGGTCTCATATCTCTTTACGAAGCGTCATATCTTTCGACTAAATCGGATACGAAACTGCAAAAATTCATCAGACCTTATGCAACACAAAAACTCAGAGACTTTGTTGATACTCAGAGTGATAAAGATTTTGGGTCTTGTGACGTAGGGGAGATTGTGGTCCAAGCATTAGATATGCCCTACTATTGGCGAATGAGAAGGCTAGCCACAAGATGGTACATAGATGTGTATGGAAAGAGACATAACAAGAAACTTGTCGTAGTTGAATTCGCCAAGATCGATTTCAACATCGTACAAGCTATTCATCAAGAAGAACTCAAATACGTTTCCAGGTAAATATTAGATTACTGGGAGTAATATAGCTATTTTAGATATCTTAAGTCTATTATGAACAATCAAACTAATAAAAATTAATATTAAATTACTAGAAGTAATATAGCTATGGAAATTAAATTCGAGTGGTGACACAACCGTCAAACTAATAAAAATTACTAGGTTAACTTTCCGGCTCATAAATAGATATTCAACATAGAATCTCGAAATGAAAATAAAATAAAATATAATAAAGTATATAAGCTAGGTTAAACCAGCATGTTGTTGTAGGAGGCTGAGATTCCGGATTGATCTCTGTGCGTAAACTCAGAGAAGTTCAAACAAAGTTGATGCTCGTGGGACTACTTGGATTTTTGGACTTCGGCCCGAGTCTTTTACTTAGGGTTGGCTTATGTGAAAACCCTGCCAATTGGCCTGTTCAACCTCGGATTAGTCGGGCTTGATCCGCACACTACTGCCAGTAAAAAAGTATATAATTTTACTTAGTTCTCTTTGTTTTCCTTTTGCTTTATATGTGGCGTTAAGCTGGTGGAGGGAGACAGGTTTAGGGAATCAACTTCACTTTGCAAGAGATAGAATCGTGGAGAATTATTTTTGGACTATTGGGCATATCCACGAGCCGCAGTTTGGTTACGTTCGTCGAACAATGACTAAACTAAATGCACTTGTTACAACTATCGATGACATCTACGATATATATGGCACTCTTGAAGAACTTCAACTTTTCACTTTCGCGGTTGAAAGGTGATACTTTTATTCATCTACTTCAATTTCTCATCATTTTATAAATTACTGATTGAATTGTTTATATAAAATATGTTGCAGTTGGGATGTAAATCGCCTTGATGAACTCCCCGCGTACATGAGGTTGTGTTTTCGTGTTATGTACAATGAAGTCAATAGCATTGGACGTGAAATTCTCAGAAATAAAAATATCAACGTGATCTCGTTCCTAAAAAAATCTGTAAGTATTTAAAATATATATATATATATATATATATATTGTCAACTGATAATAATTAACTAAAATGACATTAAATATTCAAACCGAAGGTACATAATGTTTACATAAAAAGTGTCATGAGGGTACTAATCTAGCATTACGTGTTAAACTATCTTTTCAACTTGTCAATCTATTGTTTTAATAATTCATTTATTTACAAATAAAACAATTTTTTAATATTGAAAAAAAAATTCTCTATTGAAAATTTGTTTATAAGTTTTTGTAGTTATAAAGCTAGTTAACAAATTTATTGAAACATAGAAACCATTCTTACATAATCTTTCATGTTGTAACTAATCAAAAAAATATATCTTAAATTTAGTGGACAGATCTATGCAAAGCATATTTAGTAGAAGCAAAGTGGTACAAAAGAGGACACAAACCCAGTCTGGAAGAGTACATGCACAATGCTTGGATTTCAGTAACGAGCCCAACGATAATTGTTCACTTCTACTGCGTATTCTCCGACCAAGTCTCTATTCAGGTCTTGGAGACTTTGTCCCAACACCAGCAAAACATCGTCCAATGCTCTGCCTCTGTGGTTCGTCTTGCCAACGATCTTGCAACCTCACAAGTAAAAAAACTTCTTCCAAGACTCATTAATTATAGCTTTGAATCTTAGAGTTATTGTTTGGAGGTAGTCGGAAGCGTGCGGTTGGTCATATATATGGATGGAACAAATAGTCGGAAAAGATGGTTTCAATAGGTAGTTGAAACATGCCATTAGACATTAGAAATTGGAAATTAGAAACATGCCAATAGGTTACGATTACGAATCACCTAAAAATTAGATGGTTCATCCGTTCATTAAAAGGACAATTAGGTTTTTTGTTATTTAATGCTTTTTAAAAATACTTAATTGGTTTTTGTTAATATCTTATGATTTTAATTTTTTTATATAAATACTACTATATTTTAACTAATTTTACCAATGAAACCACTTATCACCAATCGGGTTATTGGCATGTGCCCGTTTAAACCAAACTCGTCTTTTTTAATCTCTCTAATTCTAGCTGTTTTTTTTCTAACCGATACTAAAATAAATTTCGTCTTGTTTCCAGAGGGGACTACATTAATCCTGCTCTGCACTCCGGTTCAAAAAAACTACAGAGTTCGGTCCAAAATTTTCTAGTTAATCAAAAATAAAAGAAAAATATCAGAAATTCTACCGTGTCTACGCTAAGAATCACATGAAAAAATTTAATAGAAAGTGAACTGAAATTATATATATATCACTAAAACACGGCCTTGTTTTACATATGATGATATGAATGTGTGTATGTATGTATGTATAGGATGAATTGGTGAGAGGAGACGTCTATAAATCCATCCAATGTTACATGATTGAGACCGGAGCTTCAGAGGAGAAGGCGCGTTCACACGTTTGGCAGATGATCAACAACTTGTGGGATGAAATGAATTACGAGAAAATGGCACATGGCCCTTCGCTGCTCCATCATGATTTTATGGAAACTGTGATAAATTTGGCACGTATGTCGCAATGCATGTATCAATATGGTGATGGCCATGGCTCTCCTGAAAAGGCCAAAATCGTTGATCGTGTCATGTCTTTACTCTTCAATCCCGTTCCTTTAGATTGAGTTGCATATTACATTAAATACCATATAAATGTTTATAAGTAAGGGCATGTAGTCCCACGAAATTGTATTCTGCTCAGGCTTAATCTCCCTCTCTCTTAGTGTTTGAACACAGAAACAAGTTATACAAAAACCGATTAAGTTTTTAAAACAATTTACTTTAAACAATGGAGGTTTATAACTCTAAAACAGTTTTCAAAAAATGTAAATTTACAGAAACATACTACTGCCACCGTTTTAACTTAAGTGCCGTTTTAAGATTAATGTTTTATTTCAGTCGTTTTAGATTTTCAATGTAATTTTGATATTATCTTTCAAAATTAAGTGTCAGATTAATGTTTCATTTCGAAAATAAATGCATGACTATGTCAATGTAGTACTTAGGAGTTAATTCTACAAAAACTAAAATTCACTACCCTCAAGATACAAAACTTGAATTAATTTGGAGAAATTGATTTTTGGGTTATCATTTTATCTTAAAAGCTAAGAAATGCAAAGAGAAAAGGCAAGAACGTAAAAATTATCAGTAAAATAAGAGCAAAGCATTGGATAAAGATTTAATTATAATAGAAATGGATAAATAATTAGAAATTAATGCAAACAATGATGAAATATCCAATAATTACACTTCAAACAGATATATTTCAAATTTTAATATTAAGGATAATTCAAATGTTAGAAAGTTTCAAAATTTTCCATATAGTACTGTCAATGACATATATTATCATACTTTATTTTATATTTATATGATCATATTCGTCTAAAATATTGCGTAATAATGTTAAAATTTATCACATACAACGTGGATCATCATATAGTTTGTCTTTCATATATTTTCATCTACCTATTTCATGCTAAAACATGTTTTTGGGTAGAAAATTACTTCTTTTTTTTTAAATGGAATTACAAGGGTAAAAGATGTAAAACCCTAGAACTATATATGTTTGAACAAGTTAGTTTTATGGAACAAAACAATACAAGTAATCTAAGCACTACACCTAAAAAAAAAAAAAAAGGCACTTCTCATAGCTTGGAATGTTACATATTTTTCATGTGACTTGTGGGCGCCATGTATATAGGTGGCAACATGACAGCATGATACGACATGCGATAACACGAAGATCACACAAACATTTGAGACTTAACCTTTGCACATGCTAAGATAACGTTTTTGGTAAGATTCCTTGTAACATTAGGGCCATAGATATTAAATTGGTTTTGTTTTGTTTTTGTGATCGAGGGAATTTCATATAGAAATTCAGATTAGTCTTTGAAATATATAATACACCGAATTTTGTTTATGTTTATAAAGTTTACATTGTAAATAATAGAATGTAGACACAATTGAAAAGAATTTCTTATTCTTTTATTAGGAATCACTTAAATAATTTTTACAGATCTGTTTAATCAAGTTTACACGCAGTCAACATGACTTGTCGTCACTGATAAATTCCTAATTATCCAAACCGCTGATACAACAACAATTATTTTTGTTCATTCACCAGAAACTTTAATAGAGTTTTCCGCTTCATAACTTGTGATTTCTTTGTGAACGGTCAACCTAAACCTAAAGTCTAGATTAACAATATATAGGCGTAGCTAGGAATGTCAAATAAGCTGCTATGTCCAAATGAACATTTCGTTTTCCGAATATTGATGGTCAAAATTCAAATAGGAACATATCCAAATAGGACCAAACCCAAATAGGACCAAATCCAAATACCAAATATAACCATCACCAACTGGGTCAAGATAATACATGAACACAATTACACAAGAAATTTTATACTAAACTTCAAAGCTTTATTTATTTATTTGATGTATTTTCTCGCCAAAAACACGATTTTATGTTCTTCCGCATTTTTCCGCCAAAAAACGTAATTCTGCATCTTCTCGTCAAAAACGTGATTACACGTTTTTTTGCCAAAAACAAAATTTTGTGTCTTTTCGCCAAAACAGTAATTACGTGTTCTCCCGCCAAAAACGTGATTTTCTGTTTTCCTGTTAAAACACGATTCCAAGTTTTCCCGCCAAATGTAATTCTGCGTTTTTCCGCGAAAAACTTGATTTTCCATTTTCCGGCTAAAACCAAGTTTTTCAACCAAAAATGTAGTTTCCTCGTTTTTTCACCAAAAACGTAATTTTTCGTTTTCATGCTAAAACCACGATTCCAAGTTTTCCCGCCAAAAACGTGATTCCGCATTTTCCCGCCAAAACGTGATACCAAATTTTTCCGTCAAAAACGTAATTCTGTGTTTTCCCGCCATAAATAGAGCTTTTACTCTTAAATCTTAAAACTTTCCTCCAAATTAAGAAACCCTAATTTTTAAGGTTTATTGGACTGTCCATGTCCACATGAAAGTTAATTCATTTGTTTGCGGGTTAAATTAGACTTTAACCCATATAGACAACTTCGATTTTGGACATGACCATAACCGGACCATTATAATTTGGACTGGTCTAGACCATGGTCACCATGCCCATTTGACATCCCTAGGTGTAGCCACACATCTCGTAGCTGACCTAGTTTTCATATTTTTGATATCTCCAAATCTTCTATTTCTTGATCTGTTAATATCCTGAAAGATACGCTATTAAATCATATCTCCAATAGCAGCTCGCCACGTTATCTTTATTCCATGCTTGATGCTTCTCGCGCACGTCATTCCTTTATGTTCCACATGTTCTTGATGATCGAACAAACTCCTGATTCCAGATAATCTTTCTGTGTTCCACAGGTTCTTGTTGATCCAACAAACTCTTGATTACAAATCAATATTCTGTGCTTGACATATTCTTGTTGATCCAACAAACTCCTGATTAACAATCATTCTTCTGCGTTCCTTAGGTATTTTCAATCTCCCTCTTTTTATTTGAGTGTGACAACGAAACTTCTACTTCCATCCTTCATTTTGGCAATCAATTATATGATGTCCATTTGGTGCAATAACCTTACAATTACATATACTCACATTAGAAAGATAGTCTCTTTCTAATGTGGCAGCAATTTTATGAGTAAATGCACAAAAACTGATTGTTCAAGATATCCAACAGCTTTAGAATTTTCACTTCTCATTGTATGGTCAGATCATTGTGTTCTCCCCTGCTTGAGTTCACAAGCAGATAAAAACAACCACAAGGAACAACATCAACCTGAAACTCAATCAAAAACTAGAAAACTCGAATTAGTGCACAAACCGGGCTAAGCCGGGAATATCAAGGTAATCAATTTTCCTTCTTGTTATTAGTTTATTTATGTGTAACAAAAACATGTCTCTGAAGCACACAGACATCTGCAACCACTTAACAATCAAAAAAAAGAAATGACCCATGTTAAAAATTCATATCCACAATCTGAGAAACAACATATAATGAATTAGATTGTTTAGAGTGTCACTTAGAAATCTGTATCCACAACTTACCTCGGCATTCAAAGTTCATATAGCTCCACGATATACACAAAGACACATCACATAGTTTTCAAAGGTGACTTAACCCACCAGCTAACTGTGGTTAACTATTCTCTTGTGAGGAGCTTTCACACTCATTGTTCTTCTCAGGATAGTTACGCATCTTCATACCCAAATAAAATCATCATCATGATGGCTTCTTTACTCTTGTGGTGAAGAAGGATGATCTTATCATCACAAGTTTGAGAAAGTGACGGTTTGAAATATTGAAGACACTATCCTGTCTTCACGAACCACTTGATTTATATATATATATATATATATATATATATATAGATAAGAAGCCACCCTTGTTGGAACTCATCTAAGTAGGGCATGAAGAGCAGCTCTTTTCCTGAGTTAAGTTGCCGATAAGAAGTTTTCAGTGGACTGTCTAACTATTGTACATGTAACCAATGGATTAAAAGCTACTGTGACTTTGTGCAATGATCATGTTACATTAATCCCTTAATGACAAAAGCAAGTAAGTGTTCACAAGTACCAAGTGAGTTTTGCAGATTAGTGAAGCAATTCAAGTCAAGTGGTTTTATAAAGATATCAGCCAACTATTTCTCAGACGCAACATGCATAATTTTAACAAGTTTCCCTTCAATGAATTCTCTTATGAAATGGTGTTGAATGTCAATGTGTTTAGTATGAGAATGGTGAACAAGATTCTTGGAAATATTGATAGCACTTGTATTATCACAATGAACTAACAGGGTTTGAGAAGACATACTATAGTCATCAAGCATATGTTTCATCCAAAAAAGTTGTGTACAACAGCTTCCCATGGCTATGTATTTTGCTTCCGCTGTGGACAGGGTAACGCAGCTTTGTTTCTTGTTGTGTCATGCAATTAAAATGTTTCCCAAGAAGAAATAGCCTCCAGAGGTGCTCCTACAATCATCACAATAACCCACAAGATTCTGATTAGTTTATTTCGTGTAATAAAAACCATGATCAATCGTACCTTTGACGTATTTGATAATACGTTTGACAGCAGCCAGATGTAACAGACGAAGACTAGCTCGATACCGAGCACAAACATCAACACTGTGACACAAGTCTGGTCTTCTAGTTGTGACGTACAACAAGATGTCAATTATAGCCCTGTAAAGCTTCTCATATACTTTCTGACCTTTTTCATCTGTCGATAACTTGCAGGTTGAACCCATAGGTATGCGAGCTGTCTTACTAGTCTGCATCTCAAAGTGTTGAATCAGATTTTTGGCATAGGTATTTTGAGAGATGAAGATATTATCGTCAGATTGTGTGATCTGCAAACCCATAAAATAGTTCAGCTCTCCAACCATGCTTATTTCAAGCTCATTTGTCATCTTTCTGACAAACTTATTAACTAGTTCCTTGTGTGTTCTTCCAAACACAATATCATCAACATACATTTGCACAACCAGAATGTCGGAACCATAATTATGAATGAACAGTCTTGTTCACACTTCCTCTTTGAAAACCATTATCCATCAAGAACCGAGTCAACCGTTCATACCTAGCACGTGGAGCTTGCTTCAATCCATATAATGCCTTCTTCAGCTTGTAGATGTGATCAGGAAAATGCGGATCTTCAAATTCTTTTGGTTGTGTAATATACACCTCTTTCTGGAATAACCCGTTTAAGAAAGCACTTTTCGCATCTATTTGAAACAAACGAATGTTCAACACACATGTTATTCCAAAAAGCAGACAGATGGACTCAAGACATGCAACAAGAGCAAAACATTTCATCAAAGTCTATCCCCTCAACCTGAGAATATCCTTGAGCGACTAATCAAGCTTTGTTTTGAGTAACATTCCCCTGTTCACCAATCTTATTCATGAAAATCTATTTGGTGCCCACAATATTGACTTGTTCGGGGTGAGATATTAAATCCCACACATTCTTTCTCGAGAACTGCTCAAGTTCTTCATGAAAAGCACAATACCAAAAGCAGTGATGTTCTTTGGTTCAATCAATGATACAAAACAGGAATGTTGAAGCATTTCTTGAAACTTGAGTTGAACACCCCAAGTTGTTCTCTCCTCCATATTTCCAATCAGATCTAATGAGGAGTGGTTCTTGTGAACCCGTAACTTCTTAAGAACAGGAGGTGCTACTGAGGAAGGTGACTTGTCTGTTTCCTCATCATCCTATTCTTTTTCTCCTTTATCATGTTCTTGCTCAATCTGCACTAGTGGTTCAACAGCTCGTCTAGAACAGGCTTCAACGGAGTTCTCCTCTTATCATCAAATACGCACATTGATAGAAACTCAAACCATCCTAATTCTCTTCTTGTAGACTCTGTAAGCCATACTGTTAGTAGCATATCCCACGAATATCTCTTCATCGCTCTGTGAATCAAATTTTCCCAAATGATCCTTGTCATTGAGTATGTAACACACACAACCAAATACATGAATATACCTAAGGTTAGGTGTTTTTCCTTTCTAGATATCATAAGGGGTTCTCTCTGTACCTGGTATTGCATAGACTCGATTAATTATATAGAATGATGTGTTAAAAATTTCAACCAAGAATCTCTGCGACACATTATTGTCGTGTATCATGGCACGAGGCATTTCTTGCAACGTTCTGTTTTTACGTTCCATAACTCCATTATGTTGAGGTGTTCTTGGTGCTGAATATTGATGTCTGATACCATGCCTATTACAAAACTTTTCAAACTCTTCATTTTGAACTCACCTCCATGATCATTTCTTATCTGAATGATGTTTTCCTTTTCAGTTTAAAGTTGTAACTCCATAATTTTGAAACTCTCCACAACTTCTGATTTTTTCCTTAAGAATCAAACCCATATGTACCTTGAAAAATCATCAACTCGAACAAACACATATCCCTTCCCATTGATACTCTCTACTTGAACAGGACCCATAAGATCCATATGAACTAATTCAAGAACCCCTTTTGATATGATACCTGGTATCTTCTTGTGATTAACTTTGATCTGCTTCCCTTTGTTACATGCCTCACACACAGAATCTAGTTGTCACCAAGTTTAGGTACCCCACGAACAATTTCATCTCTCACGATTTTCACCAAAGTTTGAACATTCATATGTCCTAGTCGTTTATGCCACAATTCTAACTCTAGCCTAATAGCTGACAAACACACGTCTGATGTCTTCCACATATAGCAACTATATCCAGACCGAATGCCACACATGACTGCATTGCCATTCTAATCAACAGCGTGACAATCAGCTTTTGCGAAGATCACCTTCAGACCATCATCACACAACTGGATGATGCTGATCAGATTTACTTTCAAACCTTTGACATAGTAAACATCCACCAATGAGGGCTGATCTTTACTATCAATGCATCTCTTTTTGTTAATATATCATTTTCCACCATCTCCAATATAAGGATAGGACACTTGAATATCTTGCCATGTGTCTCAAACAACCACTATCATAATACCAATGTTTGTTAACTCTTCCATTGGTGGACGTATATGCAACATTAGTTGTGATGTTTTCATCTTCATTCTGCATAATTGTCAAATTGCAGCATATTTTAATTTCTTCTGATTCTTCACATTCTTGATTGTATTTTTGCTCATCTATCTCTTGATGTTTGTTGTACAAATCACGTTTTGCAAGCCACACTTTGCCGAACTTAGTGGGATCAATGAAGCATTTTCGTGACTTCCACAGTTGTCTGAACTTGTTTTTGAATTTGTAACAGCAGGATCTGATATGGCCAGACTTTCGAAGTGAAAACATTCATACACCTTTCGGCCTCTTCTAGATTTTGTCCAGACCTTCTGTTGCTCAGTTTTCTGCTGTAGAACAGTGACACACCTTTCAATATGTTTATTTTTCTCATTTATCACATTCGGATTCAATGCTTATATTTTGTGACTTGTTTCACTCTTAACAAAGTTGACAGGTTTGTCATATGACACTGTGTCACAACATACCCTCATTGTTGATAACCCAATTCTCGATGGTTAAATCCGATAATACCCATTGAACTTATCTGATCTAAACTCAGCTCTAGTATTCAGCATCCTGATTTTCTTATAATTCTCATTCAGCTCCCTTTCAAGCATCCTTGCATTTTTCTTTTCTTTCTCATATTCTTTTTGAAGGACTTTCATCTTTCTTTCAAACACTTGTTTTTTCGACAGTGGAAGCTTAACACCAATTTTTTCTTCTTTAGCTTCTTCCTCCAACATGCTGATTTAGCTTCCAACATCAACTTTTCTTTGGTAAGTTGGATCTTATCAGTATTTAACATAACTCAACTATCATACAAGATACAATAATCATCTTTAGGATCAAGCTCTTCGTCACGAGAATCAGAATTCTCGTCACTTGAACTTTGTTACTTTTGTACTAAAAGCAATAAAATTCAGCATCCTGTCATCTTCTTCTTCACTTGCAGAATCTGAATCACTGAAACTAAAGAATGATTTATATTTTCTTTTTTGTGCGCATGGGCATTCTAACTTCAGATGTCGGACACATTTACATTATGGACACTTCAACTCTTTGCGTTTAGCAACAGGGCACTCAGTCTTAAAATGCCCAAAACCACCACACATAACAGTGAACATCACGTCTCCTGCCTGAACTTTCATTCTTCTAAAATTTTTTCCCAGGTTTTTATGTATCACACCTGTTCCAACGACCTGAATCTTGAACATCTCTATAATTTGTGTTTCTACCTTTCTCAACACGTTTAAGGCTTTACCAAAAATTTTGGCAATCAGAGCTAGATCATCTCTGATTTCTTGCAGCGGATCTTTACCTTTGTCTTCACCAGCCTTGAATGCAATTCCCTTATTGAGATTTCGTTGATCTTCAGCAACCTCCATCTCCTTAGGTTTTAGCAATCCTACAAGGTCTTCAAACTTTAACGTGTCTGTGTTTTCTTCCACTCTCATAACAGTCTTGTGTGCTGCATATTTCTATGGTAGACATCTAAGCAGTTTCTTAATAAGCTTCTAATCCTTGTAAGTTTTTCCTAGGGTTTTGGCTTCATTAGCTATCGCACTCAACTTACCACTAAACTGAACAATTGATTCTAGAGGATCCACTTTTAGATTATTAAACTCTGTGGCAAATATTTAACCTTGTTCACTTGACATTAGAAGTTCCTTCATGCGACTTCTCCAGGATGTCCCACGCTTGTTTTGCTGATTCACACCCATGAATCAACTTAAACTCATTTTCATCCACTCCACAGAAGATATCATTCAAAGCTCTGGCATTGAATTTTGATAGATTTTTCTCATTAATAGTCCAACGAGCTTTTGGTTTGGTTATTTTAGTGCTAGCTTTTATGACATCATGAGGAGGTTCCCAACCATCTTCTATAGCCGTCCATGCATCTTCTCCTTGTCCTCTGATTAGCTGCATCATGCGAGTTTTCCAAAATCCATATCCTCTGTTATCCAGAATAACATGCTTTTGGAGAAGAACCATATATACTGGTGTCTGCAATCTTTCCTCAGGATCACAACCTGTATCGAGATTAATTCTCTGGTTGGTAATATGCTCTGATACCAAATCTAAATACTAGAATATAGATACAATGAAAAATAATCTCTTTTCTTTATTAGGAATCACTTAAACAATCCTTAAAAATCTGTTTAATCAGTTTTAGACGAAGTCAACACGACTCGTCACTGACCAATTCCTAACTACCCAGACCGCTGATACAGCAACAACTGTTTCACTCTTTGTTCACTCACCAAAAACCCTAATAAGCTTTTCCGCTTTAGAATTTGTGATTTCTCTGCGAACGGCCAACCTAAACCTAAAGTCTAGATTAACAATATATAGGTGCAAACACACATCTCATAGCTGACTTAGTTTCCATATTTTTGATATCTCCAAATCTTATATTTCTTGATTTGTTTAATATCCTGAAAGATGCGCCATCAAATCATATCTCCAATAGCAGCTCGCTGAGTCATCTTTATTCTATGCTTGCTGCTTTTCGCGCAAGTCATTCCTATATGCTCCACAGATTCTTGTTGATCGAATAGACTCCTGATTCCAGATCATCATTTTGTGTTCCACAGATTCTTGATTACAAATCAATCTTCTGTTCTCGATAGATTCTTGTTGATCCAACAGACTCCTAATTAACAATCATTCTTATGTGTTCTTCGGGTACTTTCATACATTTGCTTAAGATGAACTAATAGTAGGTTTCCTAGATAGAAAAACTCGTTCTCTAATATAAATTTCTACAGACATATTATACTATTCAAAGTCCTTGAGCTTTAACTAGACCACCAATCTTTGGCTAATTTGTTGTTATTTTGCTAAATCGACCTCTATTATTTGTATCTCTCTTATTAGAATGTGTAATTATTTGCCATTTGATGATTAATGATAGGATAAAAAAAACAATATATAGATGTACTCATGTACATAAATGAGACATTTTTTTAGTGATGCTACATAGTCTATTAATCGTGGGATCAATTATGGGAATGAGCATTATTTCCCACAATCATTGTCAGTTTAGGACTGATTGTCCGGTCTTACGTTTTTGGGTATAATTATTGTACGGAAAATATTATATTATCCTTCGCTAAATTGGCAGCAAAATTTAAACAAATTAATTATTATTTAATTGAATATCTCTCTCTCGCCAGCGTCTGCAATTGCGATTCAGAGAATAGATATTGAGAGATAAAAACTCCGAAAATGGAGATTATGTGAAATTGAGAGGAGGATCAGATGAAGAAAATGATTTTTAGTGTAACAATTGGGATATTCGATGAAGTTGGAGATGTGTATATGGATCTAGGTTTACTTTTCATTGAGTTGTGTTTCATTTTAGTGTTTGGGTTCCCCTTTATACTACCCCCTTAGGGTTTAATTTTCCTTAATCAATATGCATTTTATTAAATCTGATGAGTTTCATATATTCTTTTTAAGTTTTAGTTTCAATTCATGAATGTCGTAGAGATGAAAAGAAAGAGTAGATGGACATGGTAGGGGTAAAACAGTCATTTTATGAAGTCTAAAAAACCCTAAAATGCTAAGTCTGGGAAATAGTTCCCTTTTTACAAGTTTTGGCCCAACAAAGCCCTATATCTGTAATAATCCCTTAATTGTGTTCCATCAACTACTTCAATTTTATTATTATAATTATTATTTAAAATGATAAAATCTATTAGGTCCATCTTAGAAGGTTTTTCAAGTTCGATTTATTTTAAAAAGTATGGAGAACACACTTGTCATATTCCTTTTTAAAAAAAAAGCAAATTTTAAAAATTCTTCCTATAGGATCGATTAGCTCTGGGCGTTCGGTTCTTCGGTTCGGTTCAGGTCATTTTTTTTTGTTTTCGGTTAATTTGGATAGAGAAATTTAGTACTTATTCATGTATTTCCATATTTCGGTTGGGTTAGATTCGGTTTCGTTAGTTTCGGTTCGGTTAAGAATATTTAAAAAAGAAATTTAATTAAATAAAATTTGGTTAAATTTTGACAAATATAACTAAAAATTTTAGGATGTTTTGGTTATTTTAAGTATTGTGTTTATTTTGTTCTAAAATTAGCTAATATTTTCAAATTTATAATTGTAATTTTTTGTAATTAGGTTATATAAGTCTAAATATAATCAATATTCTGAACATATAATTATATTTTGGATATTTCGGGTACCCACTCGATTTTCGGTTCGGTTCGGTTGAGTTTCAATTTTTTGGGTATATAAATTTAAACTTTGTTCGGATAATTTTTCGGTACTATTTTATGGGTCAGTTTGGTTTGATTTTCGATTCTGGTATTTTGCCCAGTCCTAGGATCGATCGATCTTTTCATATAATCGAGTTTTATTCGGTTGTACTAATCCGCAAGTGTAGTGCTATTGTGTTAGTTAGTACTTTCAATTTAGATTTATCACTAACGCCATAAAATAATAAAATAACAATGATTGGACTTAAAATGAAATCTAGACGATTTTAACTATTACATAACTAGTGTTTTTCTGTTAAATATTATTTTTTATGTGGCTTTCTAATTTATCAAATGAAAACCGTAAATAGTTTTATTTCTGTCACTTACCTGCGAAACATTTAATTTTTTTCCTCCCTTGTTATTTATCTATTTGTAGAAATATAATTTATCAAACAGAATAGTATTTTTGTCATATGAACGTGTAGTGTATATTATCTTGTTAATTTATATTTGTTTTTTATTTTATATTAGCTTTCAATTAGTACATTAAATAATAATACACCCGTTCACGAAAATGATGTAAATGAAATGTACAAAAAAATCGTGAATCCCCCCCCCCTCCTCAACTATATTACTTTATCGCATTTATACACAAAACTTTTGATTGTGCCTAAAACTACATGAACCATACTTAAATTTGAATTTTTTACATGACCTATACTATAACGGTGAAAACCCCCCAAATCGTGAGACGGAGTTTATAAGCCGTTAACGGGTGCTAACGTGGTCGCTGACTGGACGACACGTCATCATATGAAACGACCGCATTTTGAATCAAGCAAACTTGTGTTTGTGTAAAGAACCAAAACGTCGCTTTTTTGATTTGGGGATTTTAATCTCAAATTAGGGTTTTTTATTTGTCGGGTTCGGTGAGAAATCGAATGACAGAGAGATAGACGAGTGAGACTAAGAGTGAGACAAAGAGTGAGAGAGACGAGTGACAGAGACGATGATAGATGAACAGTGAGAGAGACGAGTGAAATTTGGTGAATCAAATTTGGTGAATCTCCGAGATCGATTAGAAGACGAAGAGAGAGTGAGACGAAAAATGAAGTAAGTCGAGTTCAATATCTTTGTTCTTCGTTCTATTGAGCGATCAAAATTTGTTAGAATTAGTCTAGCATTGTTATATTTACTTAGTTATGATGATTTACATAGTAGCGATCGAAATTGCTTGATTAGATAGTAATATATAGTAACGATGCTTTAATGTCCACCATGTGTTCGACAAAATGCGTTGATGAGTTATAATGTAAGATTTTTTGGACAATGATGCAGTGATGAGGAGGAGGCCCATGCACATTTTGCTTGTTACCACAGTGGAGAATTTGTAAAGGTTACAGGGCAGATCTACTATAATGGTGGAGGTGTTCGGTTTATTGAATCAAAACCAAGTGACTTGTTTATAGAGTTGATGAATCAACTTCCGGTGAGTTTGTATGGCCAGAAAGTTTGGTATAAGTTGCCTTTTGAAAAACAAGTGGAGCGGAAAGCAATTTCTAATGAAGATGAAAATTTTAAGAAAATGTGTGTTGCCGCAGTATGGACCAAACACATTGACATCTTTGTGGAGCCTGATCATGATGAAGTTGAGTCTGATAATGAACGTAGAAATGAGGAAGAAGCCGATGAAGAAGCAAGAGTTGAATGTGAACAATTTGATGAAGAATTAAGAGTTGAAGGAAATGTGGCTGCTTGTGTTGATGAAGATGACGAGTACGTTGAGTATGTGACACCAGTAGAATCATATGGTGAAGATGATGGTAATGATGGTTATGTCAGATACATCAAAGGTAGTGGTGAGCTGAAGTTTAAACAAGTCTTCGATAGTTTAAAGACATTCAAAAAAACAATTGTGGAGTATGTGTAGAATTCAGTAAAGAATATCAAGTATGTGAGATGGGAAAAAACTAAATCAGAACTTAGATGTGCAAGTGGATGTGCACGTGAAGAAGAAAAAGAAAATGAAGGAGAGAACCCAGAGATTCAAGAAGGTCATCCAGAAGATGCACAAGAGATACAACCATGTTCATGGAGGATTTATTACTCATATGAAACCACATTACAGAAGTGGTTAGTAAAAGTTTACAATGACGACCACAGTTGTATGAATACTGGGTATAGCAAGATACTTACGCAAGAAGTTATTGCTAGGCCGTTTGTGAATGATGTTAGAGATAATCCGAAATTGATGCCTAAAAAGATTCAAGAGGAAATCCAGAAGCGTTGGAGCTTGATTGCATCTAGTGATCAATGCAAAAAGGCAAAGGCAAGAGCGTTGGAGATGATCCAATAAGAATATGATGACCAATACTCAAGACTCAAAGATTACCGGCTTGAGCTATTAGAGTAAGATCATTTATTTCAGTTTTTTAATTTTTCAGTTTTAAGACTTATATAACATGTTTTGTTAATTAATTATTAAATGTTTTGTTAGTTCCAATCAAGATTCAACTGTGGAACTAGAGACATTTGAGACAGAAGGTGGATTAGATGTCTTTTACAGATTTTATGTTTGCTTCGGTAGGATAAAAAGAGCATGGCGCAGCTATTGTCGACCAATATTTGGTATTGATGGTTGCTTTCTCAAGTACTTTACAGAGGATCAGTTGTTAGCTGCAGTTGGAAGAGATTCCAACAACCAGATGTACCCCATTGCATGGGCTGTTGTGGAAAAAGAGAATGAAGACAATTGGAAGTGGTTCATCGAAAAGCTGCAGATTGATTTCACCCTCGGAGATGGTTCTGGTTTTACTATTATTTCAAATAGACAGAAGGTACTACTTTTGATTGGTATACGACAAATGATTTGATTCTTTATTGCTAGTCTTAATGGTGATTGTAATATATGCATTTCCAGGGTTTATTGAATGCTGTTTATCAGCTATTACCACATTCTGAGCATCGAATGTGTGCAAGACACATATATGCTAACCTAAAGAAGAGCCATCCACATAGAGCTGACATGAAAGGTTTATTTTGGAGGGTTACAAAGAGCTACAACAGCGCACAATATGAGAAAAACTTGGAGAGGTTGAAGATGTATGACATGAATGTTTATGATTCAATGATGCAGAAGAATTCAAGAAACTGTAGTCTTTGCTTTTTTAAGCCAACAGCTTGTTGTGATGACGTAAGTAACAACATCTCCGAGTCATTTAATAATCCCATTAATTCTACAAGAGAGATGCCATTGGTGGAAATGTTAGAAACTATCCGGAGAAGAGCAATGTTGTGCATTGATCTTAGAAGGAAGAAGGCAAATAATCATAAAGGAAAATATAGTATAAAGGCGATGGAGAGGGTGCAATTGGAGCTGATGAAGATCATAAACTGCAAGGCATAGCCTACTGGTCCGGGTGAGTTTGAGGTTAAGGAGAAGAAATCAGCATTCAAGGTTCACATGGGCATGCATTCTTGCACATGTCGAGATGGGACATGTCAGGCATTCCTTGCCGTCATGCTTTGAAGGTGATTACAGACAGAAAATTGAATCAAAAGGACTATATTTCATCGTGGTATTTGACTTCTAGGTGGAGGAATGAGTACAATGCACATATAGATGCGGTTAGAGGAATGAACTTCTGGAAAAAGTCCGGTGAGACTGAGATGTTGCTACCTCCGAGACCAACAACACAAGGTAGAAAGCGAATCCCAAAGAAAATCAAGGAGAGGAATGAGTCACCACAGAAGAAGAAGAAGAGCAAGGGCAAAAAGCTTAAAGTTTCTAGAGAGAAAAGAATAGTACATTGTGGAAAATGTGGTAGAGCAGGGAAGTGCCACAACTTTGGTGTTGCAGTTTATAGACCACCAAAGAAGGGTAAAGGAAATACAACAGAGGAGGGATCAAGTCAGCCAACTCAAAGCCAGATAATTGACTAAACTGGTGTTTTAGAAGGTTTTTAGTTTTAGGATGTTTTGGAAGTATTTGTAAGCACCTTTAGAGGATTCGGATTAGGATTATGGTTTTGTAAGCTCACTTGGTATAAATTGTTACTTTTATTCTAGTTTCGTATTAAGGTTAAGTGCATAATTTTCACATTACATATCATAAAAAGAACTCTACAAAGCAGGGAAAACGATCAAAAACACTATAACACAAACACAAGTTTGCATGATTCAAAACGCGGTCGTTTCATATGATGATGTGTCGTCCAGTCAGCGACCACATCAGCACCCGTTAACGGCTTATTAACTCCGTCTCACGATTTGAGGATTTTCACCGCGCTATAGTATAGGTCATGTAGAAAATTCAAATTTAAGTATGGTTCATGTAGTATTAGGCACAATCGAAAGTTTTGTGTATGAATGAGATAAAATAACATAGTTGGAGGGGGAGGGGGGAATTGGCCTTTTTCCCCATATATCGGTTTGACTGTCTACTTGATTTGTGGCAATGTCAATATGTTGATATGAGTGATTAATTAATGGAGAGTTTTGGTGTGTTGAATATGTTTTAGTTCTTAATTTTATGATTCCTGCTAAATTTCACATTTGTCAAGTGTAAATTTATAAGCACCATACGCATTTTGCTAAAAGAAGATAGAAATTACTAGACCAACAACTTGATCTACAGTAAAAAAAATTGACAGCGATATTTATATTAAAAATATGTATTAGATTGTAATTAGCTGTTCCATTTTCTTATTTTTATAGCTAAGATTTGTGTGACGATTATGACTAGCAAGAAACTATCTTCATACACTGCAAAAATTAAAAACCCTAGGCACTCTCTCTCCCTCTCTATCCTCAAGCTTCTTCTTCCTCAAAGTTTTTGAATAAGGCGGCTATCGTTGATATTGATGTCCGAGCGGCTCAGTTAGGGATTAAATGGTGTGAGGTTAATCTTGATTCCATCCAACTTCCTCCTAGAGACGACTTTGGGATCTTAAGGTGAGATTTTCCATTAGATCTCTGGTTCTCGGTTTTTTTAAGAACGTTAAACGTAAATTGTGCAAAGCTATAAACATAATATCTAGGAACGTATGAACAATGGAACTGATTTCGTTATATACTTTTTTCTGTGGTGGTTGGTATAGTGATGATGGAGCTGTTAACTACGATGATGACCAGTCATAATTCGACACTGGATTCGGTAACATTATCATGGTCGATCACCTCCCTGTTATTCCCAAAGAGAAGTTTGAGAAACTTGAAGGTGTTATCAATAACATTGACAAGCAGTTAGGTGTGATTAAGGTGTAGGAGCAGAAAATAGCAACACTACAAAAATGCAATAAAAACTAGAAATCATAAACGTTAAGAGAAGAGAATGAATGGAGGCAAGACTATAATCTCTTTCCTTACCTCTTTGAATCAACCGCAATGAGACCAGAATATGAAATTCAAGAGTCTCATGATACAACCACTCACAACCTGTTTTGAACACACGACTCTAAACAAACTTAATCACTATGATTACTCTCGAAATACTTACTTAAGAAATAGAGAGGGATTGCTGGAGTTTTGAGTTATTGAAGTTTGTGATCAACTAAGTAAAGAAGACGACTTGAACTTGTGTGTTTACGACTCCTTGTGACTCGAAGTTGTTGAGAGATCACGTCACCCACCTCTCAGGATTTACAGATTTGGTTCATCGGTTGTTGAACGGATTCAAATCAAAGCTATCCAAAAACCTCTATAAAGTCACACGAGTTCAAGTCTTCTTCACTTAGTTGATTACAGACTTCGAATACAAATATCTCCAGCAATCTCTCTCTCTCTTTCTCTCTCTCTCTCTCTCTCTCTCTCTCTCTCTCTCTCTCTCTCTCTTTCTAAGTAAGTCAGTTCAAGATTATCGTAGAGTAATACTTCGTTAGAGCTGTGTTCCGAGTGATTGTGAAAGCAGTTTAGAGTAGTTGTATCTGGGACTCTTTGAATCTCTGATTCTCGTCGCACCTGCACTACAGGTGATTCAAAGAGTAAAGGACAGAGATCATAGTCTTGCCTCCACTCGTGTCTCTTCCTTAAAGTTTATGATCTTGTATTTTAATCGTATTCCGTGGTGTTGCAAAGTTTTGTTCCTACAAAAACAAACAAGACCGAGTCTCACCGAGGTCACGAAACAGAGCTTCAAATTCGACTCTTGTTCAACTCGACCCACCACCTCTTGGAGCTCCGATATGACCTAGACCACACCATTATAGCCCATTTCGTATTCACACACTTTGATTTTATTGAGCCTAATTGGCTTAAGTTAAATTCGGGCCAACATAAGAAAAATAGACTGTGGATGCCCATTGATCCCGATACCAAAATGACATTGGGCTACTGTTTTTATTGAGTTCAATGCCCCTCAGATTATTATTTACTCGCAGCTTAATATCTGTTTAGTTAGTTAGATCTACCTTACTGATCAAGCAAATAATGTAGGCCTCATATGTTTCAATACTTTATTTCTCTTATTAGACAGAACTAGAACTAGATTGGCTTACATAACTAGATTGTTCTCCTGGATATTGCTTTTTCTAAGAGTGGTTTATCTCAATGCTTGGACTCTTTGCAAGAAGCACAAAATGCTAAGTAAAAGTCTCATGGCTACAAGTTGGACAAGATGATTTCGAGCAAAGGGATTTCGATAATTTGGTTCTGATCTTCTTTCAATTTTTTTTCTCTCTTTGTATATAAGCTATTTTTAAACCAATAAATTTAACATTTCTATCAAAAAAAAAAAAAAATTTACGTGAACTTTTAATTTACAATTATTATCGTGACAAACATGATTTTTCGCTTTACCATATTTTTTGTATATCTAATTTTTAAATAGATTTATATTTTCGTTTTGTCATATGAACGGGTTATAGAATAACTTGTAAATCTATATTACATCCGTTCACGAAAATGCCATACAAAAACATATATTTTTAAGTAAATGAAATAAAATTTAGCCACATTTAACCAAGGATGATATATCACACTATTATCATTCTCCTAGTACAGATATTTTATATTGCTACCCACCTCTAATTCTATTTATTTAATAATGTTTTTAACGAACAAGAACCACAAGCATGGCAAATAGTTCAAAAACGTGCCAAAAAGAACCGATAAGTGGTCGTTGTCATAGCAAAGCAATAATTTACAAACTCAAGATCTCAGCCGTTAAAAGTCAGTTACCGACGGCTATGGATCCGTGAACTCCTAAAGCTCATGAGGCCTTATGGCATGCACTGTTTCTCTTCACCGGAATAATTAAGACTTAAAGAAAGAAAAAAGCTTTTTTTATAAAAAATGACAACTTTGAAAGACGATCATCCCGAGTCAAATTTATCAGTCAGTGAGTACTCTTAACTCTTAAATTTAGGGTTTTTTTATTATTATTATACTCTGTTTTTTCTTTCTCAATTTTGGTTGGTAAATGTTTCTATTTAGCAATCCTGTGGCTTTTCTTGTTGAACAATTCTGTTTCTGTACTAAGGGCTGAGATAAAAAAATGAGAATCTGATAAAAGCTGAGGTTTTTATAGATTTGGTGAAACCCTGAGACGATTTTGATCTAGATTCTTTCGAAAATTTCCAAAAAGTTTTGATTTTTGAGTGTTAGATGCAGATGACTGTTGACTGATTCCGATTCTGAAGGCCTTCATTGAC
This sequence comes from Turritis glabra, assembly GCA_900406565.1. Classification (NCBI taxonomy): domain Eukaryota; kingdom Viridiplantae; phylum Streptophyta; class Magnoliopsida; order Brassicales; family Brassicaceae; genus Turritis; species Turritis glabra. Next base: position 2,605,196 of record OVBN01000216.1, read on the forward strand.
ATGGTTTCTTTGAATCTTTGGTACATAGTGAATAGTGATTCTCATTTGCTTCTTCCACAGGACTTCTAATGGATGAAACAACAGAACGCCCATCTGTTTCATTTTCATATTCACAATGGATGTCAAATGTCAAGAAATCGACCCAAGAAGCTTACGAATCAAAGCCTATTTCACATTGGATTTTATTGATCTTAAGTGGGGCGGCAATGCTCATAGCTTTCCCGGCTTCTAGTCTACTGTCTCGTCTTTACTTCTCCAATGGTGGCAAAAGCAAATGGATCATCTCTTGGGTTGCTGTGGCTGGATGGCCAATCACTTGTCTCATCTTACTTCCTACATATATCTTTCAAAAGATCAAACCAACACCTCTCAATGCAAAGCTTGTTCTCTCTTATGTCGTGCTCGGTTTCTTGAGTGCTGCAGATAACCTTATGTATGCTTATGCCTACGCGTATCTCCCTGCATCGACTTCTTCTCTTCTAGCATCTTCGTCGCTTGCCTTCTCTGCTTTGTTTGGCTATCTCATTGTTAAAAACCCGTTGAATGCTTCGGTTGTTAACTCCATTGTGATAATAACCGCTGCTATGGCTATAATAGCGCTGGATTCAAGCTCTGATCGGTACAGTTATATAAGCAACAGCCAATACTTTGCAGGTTTCTTTTGGGATATAATGGGATCTGCGCTTCACGGGCTCATTTTCGCATTATCCGAGCTTCTCTTTGTGAAACTGCTTGGAAGAAGGTCCTTTCACGTTGCTTTGGAGCAGCAAGTCATGGTTTCACTCATCGCTTTCGCGTTTACCACTCTTGGGATGGTTGTGAGCAATGATTTCCAAGGGATGAGTCACGAAGCTAAGAGTTTCAAAGGCGGAGAGTCTCTGTACACTCAGGTTCTTGTCTGGAGTGCAGTCACGTTTCAACTAGGTGTTCTTGGGGCGACTGCCGTCTTGTTTCTGGCATCCACAGTCATGGCAGGAGTCCTTAATGCCGTGAGAGTTCCCATCACGAGCATTGCCGCTGTCATATTGATGCATGATCCAATGAGTGGCTTCAAAATACTGTCTTTGATCATGACGTTCTGGGGATTCAGCTCTTACATCTACGGGAGCTCGAGCTTGAACTCAAGTACTCAGGCTTCCTCTTCATCCTAATATGCTACCTTTTCCCCTGTCTCTCCATTCCTTGAAGTAAATTATTCCTTGAATGTGATCAGATACAGTTCTTGTAATATAAGATTATGTTCCGGGTCAAGTTGTAGCTGCTGGGTCTTATTACCTCTTTGTGCACAAGTTTTCTATGGAGCAAGAACATTTGAGATAGAGGTAAACACAAACAAGCTTATATGTACAATCGATACACATGAAGGAACTTGGAGGAACCATGGAAAAGAGCAAAACACTGAAAAAAAAAGGCAAACAAATAAAACATTCAAAAGAAAAAGAACATTTTTGCAGAGATTCAGAAAGTGATGTTTCATTGATTAGGTTTCGGTTCAATATCTTTAAGAAGACCAACTACTTGCTGCATACTTGGCCGCTTTGAAGGAAGATCAGCTGTGCAGAGGTATCCGATCTTGAGAGCTTCTTCCATCTGATCTTCGGAGCCTGTCTCTTGGATTTTTGGATCAATAGCTTTTGATCCTTGATTCTTCCTCACCAAACTTCTAACCCAATTCACCAAGTTGGTATCTTTCTCATCAAGATAATCATCTTCAATCGGCTTTTTCCCTGTCATGAGTTCAAACAGAACAACCCCAAAGCAATAGACATCGGATTTCGGTGTTGGCAGCTCGTGTTCGGGTTGCAAGAACTCAGGAGGGAGATTACCGGGTGCGCCATGAGTAGTCTCATCGTCCAAACTGTTTCCAAAGACTTTGGCTAAACCGAAATCAGATAATCTTGGTTCCCAGTTCTGGTCAAGATAAACACTACTAGCTTTCACATCCCTATGGATCATTGGCGGTGAACAACCGTGGTGAAGGAATGCCAATGCTCGGGCAGTTCCAAGTGCTATCATGTGCCTAAACCGCCATGTGGCCACTGGGCCTTCAGGCCCTATGTTTTGGATTCCAATGTCAGTTTCTTCTTCCCATGTATCCGTGCTCCAATCATCTGTTGTCTGAACTCCAAACGGCAGATCATGAAGCAGGTTTTGCAAGTTACCATTTTCCATGTACTCGTAAATGGCGATCCTTTGATCACCGGCTATGCAATATCCAGTTAATGGAACAAGATTTGGGTGCTTGATCCTTCCAAGAAACTCGAGCTCTCTCGCTGCTTCTTGGTCACTAAGAGTTGAGCCGTGGACCAAAACTTTTACAGCTACATGAATCCCACCGGGGAGGAAACCTCTGTAAACAGGACCAAATTTACCGTCTGCTAAGAGAGTGTCTCTGTCGAAGTTGGAAGTTGCAGACAAGAGATCCGAAAACGTGATGTTCAACAATGGCTTCTCAAAGATAACCACAGGAACTGCATTTGCTTGCTTCACATCAGCCACCCATATAGTGGAATCTGTTTGGAAAGAGAATGGACCCGAAATACTTTGTTCCTCCTTTAATGAGACATCTTTGGCTTCACCGGATTTGGGTTTCCTTCTGCAGCCAAATGCTACAAAAATCAATGCTCCTATGAGTAAACACATCGTAGAAAGCGTCACTGCCAAAGCCAGCTTGAGTCCTCCAGTGACCGATCTTCTTCTCTTGAAGAGCGCCGGGTTTGCAGCAATAGGGCAGCTATTTGTAGAACCAAAGAAGGATCTGATCAGAGTTTCGGTTGAGAACTTTCCAGAACAAAATGTTAAGTTGTTGAAAGAGAAGTTGAAACTCTCCATCCAAGGGAGCTTCTCAAGGATAGACATTGGTATCTCTCCCGTCAAATTATTACTCGAAACATCGATAGCCACAAGGTTCTTGATACTCAAATTCGGGATATGTCCTGAAAGATGGTTTCCTGAAACATCTAGTGTGCTCAAATCACTCAGCTCTGAGATCTCTCTAGGTATGTGACCAGAAATATTTGTGTTTGATAAGTTAAGATACTCTATACCAGAAAGCATCTCAATCCTCGGAAACATCCCACTGTTGAATCTATTCCAAGCTAGATTTAAGTGCTTAAGCTTCTTTAGCAATGTCAGATTCTTGAAGATATATCCACTGAGCTCATTCTCAGACAAGTCAAGATAAATCAAGCTAAACCAGTTGGAGTCTATCTGAGAGGAGATATGACCTTGAAACCGATTTTTGCTGAGATCAGCGACCTCCAGAGTCTCCTTGAACACACCTGTCACCGAACCTTCAAACTGATTCCCTGAAATGTTGAGAGAAGTGATAGATTTCATATCAGCAAAATCTGTATCCTTGCCATGAATCTTGTTTCCTGCGAGGTTCATAGTTTTGAGCTTTGGAAATGCAGAGCCAAACCCATCGGGAAGAGAACCTTCAAGCTGGTTAGAGGAGAGATCAATGGAAACCAGAGATTGGCAACCAAGAAGTCCTCGTGGAATCGACATCTGAAAGCCATTGTGATCAAGCTTCAGGACCCTCAAGCTAACAAGAGAATCTACAGCTTCAGGTATTGCACCAGAGAAATTGTTGTCAGAGACGTCAAGTGACTCGAGCTGCCCAAAATTCCCAACATTGCTAGGGAAAGACCCAGAGATCTTGTTGAAGGAGAGGTTGAGGTTCTTCAAAGTGTTCAAACTCCAGAAATCAGATGGTAAAGCAGAGATTTTGTTGTTGCTAAGATCCAAAGATTGAAGCTTGCTGAGTTTACCAATGGTGTTGTCAGGGATTTGACCAGATAAACCCATTCCAGAAGCAATTAACACAATCACATGCTCATTCTTGGAATCACAGAACAAGCCTTGCCATGAACAGAAAGGAGCAGAGAAGTTATAAGCTTGAGCAGAGCTTAAACCCATTTGTTTGAAGAATTCAGAAACAAAGAAACCATCTGTGTTAGGTTCTTGGCAATGAAATTGCTTTAAGAACAGAGGAAGAATCAATGCATAACCCCAGAAACCAAGACCCATTGAAGAAAGCTCTGATTCAGCACCTAAAGCTAAGAGCTAAACAACAAAATCTGCCCCAAGAAAAAGGAAAAAGAAAGCAAAATCTCAGTAAAGCTACTTTGGGGTCTTCATGCAAGAAACACAGAAAGCTCAAGCAGCTGAGGACAAGAAATGGACTGATATGAAGGAGAGATCTGAAGATAGAAAAAGTGTTTATTTAACTCTGTGGTGCTTCTCAAGAAAACGAGAGACCAAAGAACATAAAAAGAAAAAAGAGGATTTTTGTCATGGATTAATATATATAATATTAAGCTTCCTCTTCCTCTTGACTATGACAAGACTTTTATCTTTTTTTAATTTTGATTTACCAGAGTGAGAGAGAAGAGGAAATGTAGACAGTTAGGAGCAGAAAGGAGTTGAAGCTTTTCATAAATGAGAGAATTCATTCTCTTTCAGAAACAGTATCATTGGTTTCTTTTTCTAGTTGAACAAAGTATCATTCATTCTTCTCACTGTAAACCCGTTTCACTTTTTGTTTTTTTTTCTTTTTCTCTAGGGAAAAAGATTTAAAGATTTAACCCAAAAATGTCTGTCTTTTTTTTTTTTTTTTTCTTTAAACCTGATAGCAGCATTCGATAATATTTATTTGATAAATCATCCTCCTAAGCGTAGCACCTAAGATTTGAGTTCGAGTATAGTAAGTTAGTAACATTGAAATAATTAATATCCATCTAAGCGAGTTGAATCAAACACATTTTTATAAAAGATTAAGTTTTAAAGCACAATTTAATACAACTAAAAATGGATAGCATGTAATTATTAAAGTTCGGGTGATACATGAAACTTTTTTTGTACAAAAGAAAAGGAACATTATCTTATATTGATAATAGTTCTTTAATCTTCTTTTTCTTCTCAAAAGATATCCTCTATGTACTTATTGGGAAATCTACCTCCATTGATGGTTTAACATGTCATGAAATTAAAGGTGAGTGCAAAGTATATTCCTTACTTTTTCTTAGATTGTCGGTTGTAATTTGTGGATATCAGTTGTTGTGACAAAACTAATATCTACAAACTATTTTTTTAATATGACAAAAATAAAAATTGATTTATGTGCAAATTTGACTAAAAATAAAATCTGTGGTACTACTAGTTTGTGATTAAGAAAATCATAACTATATTTTATTTTTTAATTTCATTATTTCCAAATAGAGCTGTCGTGACAATCTATTTTTCCTTCAACTTAGCAAAATCTATTTTAACCTCACAAAAATACATTTTTTTGCCTATAGTATTTAGAAACAGTTTATAGTATAGAAATTTATAGTATTGAGAAACAGTTTATAGAAATTTTTAGATTTCGTGAGGCAATCTATAGTATTTAGAAACAGTTTGTCACATTGAAGGTTTTCTAGTTTCCACCTCTATTATTGGTTTCCTAGCTAGAAAATACAAGTATTAATTATAAACTATTTTATGTTAGAACTATAAACTATATTAAAATTGCATTAATCAATAAAATAATGCGATTTGATGAATTATAGATATAGAGCTGTGAATGGCACGTGATCGATGTTAATTCAAGAGCTATTATATGATCATGTCGTGTGAATCCGATGTAATCATGGATTTGATCTCGGTAACTGCTGGTATGATAGCAACACAAGTTGTTTGAATATTAAATGTTTCGTTGCCCTATTATAACAAATGGCATGCTTGGTTCGTCGTTGTTGCCATAAAATTATGTACTTTTTGCAATAAAACAGACGTAATAATAATTATAACATATACGAAACGTTTTTTTTTTATGTACGAAACGTTTGTGAGATATAATAGCAATGATAATAGAAAAATAAAAGGGAGAATAATGATGGAGATGATATCTTTATACTTGTTGTATTTTTAGTTATTTACAATCGAACATATTAATGTTTGAATTTATAAAGTGAATTTAGATAAGTCTACTATACTTCAATAGTGATGTGGAATCCACTTATACTTTTTTCATATGTCAATGATGTTTCGTGACACACTCCCTTGGAAAAAAAAATCACGAGCTTGTGACTTTTTTTTGTTTTCTCGGTAAAAAAAAAATTCTAGAAACATTCAATGAAAAATGTATAGTAAAGTAAAAACAGTACAATTATACAAGCACCTCATCAAAATAATCTAGATAACATTTTAGATAATAACATGGTAAGAACTTACTGATGCAGTTTACGTGTTTCACGTTCATGTAAAATTCCAATCGGAGCAGGTTCATTTGTAACCGCTGTGTTATTTTTATAAGTTATCGTTTTGGTATGTAGGAAGACATCACCATATATAGCTCATTTAATATACTCTGCAAGTGCATGATTCATCATAGTTACAGTTTTAACATGGAAGTAACAAATTGTAACAGAGAACTAGGATTTAATCTCTTGGTACAATTTTTTTTACATAATCATAATTGAATCAATTTAATTTGACATGTCTAATATTCTAATATCTAATATTCTAATATTGATAGTGTTAACAAAATAATAAAATGATGATTTATCGGTATTGTATCACCGAGTTAATGATATTTTAAATTTATATTACTGTCGATCCAAACCTGTCCTGCCATATAAGTTTAAATGTTCATAATATTATAAATTTTTTATAAAGTTTAAATATATCAATCATAATATTTTAACTTTTTAAAAGTTAAAAATTTATTATATCAAATATAGTTAAACGGTTCAATCAAATAACTGATTTAAACCGATACAAACTTTTAAATTTGGATATTTGTTAAGTTAACTTTTCTGCTCACTCGGATTTGGATTCAATTTGATCTTATTTATAATATGACTATTAATCATTGTCTAAAAATTTTAACCGATGTCGAACGTTGAACACACATTTTTCATTTATTAAATGAGTAATATATGTCCGTTTTAAAAAATTCGAATCACAATATATGCAGAAAAATAGATTTTTATTAACTTTATGTATTATATGATGATTCAAAGCAATTAAAAAATCAAATAAACATGATAGGAGAATTATAATTTTAAATTTTAACAAAATTTTATAAATATCTATATTATTAATTTTGAAATGTTATATGAATATTCTAATTTTATAACTAATGTTAAAATCTTTTCATTGTATTTAGTTATATGGATAGTAGAGAATTAATTGTAAGGACTATTTCGATACATTGATATAAACATTTATCTATTCCATGTTTAATCTTAGTGAGTTTCCTAATTTATTCTTTAAATCAATGACATTTGTTTGTAATATCTTACTAAAATAAATGTTTATCTTTAAAATATACTTAAAAATACTAGATTCTTGATTTGGGATCTCGAAATTTAGTTATTCCAAACTCTTACCTTTCGAACCAGCGAATTTCGTAAAAACAATTTGCTTGGTAATTATAAATATAACTAAAATCGGTTGTAAAACTGAAATTTGAGATTAAAATTTAAGAAAAAAAAATATCATAACTTTGTTTATTTGGTGTCAATTAAGGTCTGAAAGACTTAATTAACAATTTAACATGTTCAATTCAAAGACGATGTTAGATCAAGTTAACAAGGGTAAGATTGAAAGTGTTTAAGAAAGTAAGCAAATAAATATATACTGCAATTTTTATTATGAATTTAATATTTGAATAGAAGAAAAAAAATGGTTAAGATAGTCTACTTCGGTAACAGCTAGAAGAACTTATAATTATTTTTTAATACCCAAATAACCTAATATTCATATTTTTCTTAAATTATCCTTTTTTATAAATTGGATTTTATATTGAGTTTTTGCCAAATAATTAGTATATAAAAAGGAACTAATTTTAAAAATTATATTTACAAAAATATTAGAATTTTGAGATTTTTTTTTAATTTTAGTCAAAAAATAAAAATAATTTACCCTCTATATACTAAACTCTTTTGACAAAAACTTATTTTTAATATATCAAAGTTTAACCGGTTTTCTGATTTGTGATTTGCCTTCGATTGTTTTGTTGATTTTTTTAGGTCTAATTGGTTACCACGTTTAAACGAGGCGGTTAAAGAATTTATACTGATTGTAGAAAATGCGGTTAAAAAACAAGTGGTTAAAGATATCGGAAAGAAAATGTGGTACGGTAAAAAAGAGCGGTTGTGTATTTAGTTTGATTGGTATCATTATAGCGGTTTATAAATTATAAAAAATTGAAATTAATTTAGTTAAAATATGAAAACAAAGAGCAAAATGATAAAATAAAAATTGTGTAACATCTATATGAAAACGTTGGTTATTTTTAATGGTTGGAATTGGTGTTTTCAACCATCAAAATTAAATTTCAACCATTTTCTCCAAATGTTTTTTCAATCAATCGCTTTTTCTAAACGTTTTATTGATTGGTGATTGTTAGAGCGGTTCGTTTACAAACGACGTTAATAAATGAAACCAAAGTTTTCATGTTATTGTTAACCATTTTTGTGCCTTTTAGATAAAATATTAATTATAGTAATTAGACTTGAAATTAAATGAATTTTGAAAAAAAAAAAAGGAAAAAAAAAAAGAAGAAGAAGGTAATATGAATCTTATGGTTTATTTGAATCAATCTGTTGAAAAAAAAAAAAAAAAAATCTTATGGTAGTTGGTGAATGGTGATGAAAAGTAAGAGAAAAGGTGGCGTACAAGTGACGTGTAACATCACTCACCTTGTGAGAGTCAAAGAATTATTGCATTAGAAATGAAAGAACATTTACTCGTAGATTTTGCCTTTAATGAAAAAGAACGATTTACCGACATAATATTTATTTCCTTCAAAAGTTATTTATTGTCCATTCATTCTCTAAAAATGTTTTTAAATTAAAGAAGAATATTATATTACACTAGCTAACCGATCACGTCTATCTAGATAGGGAGCTAATCGCGCCAAACCTACCCCACTAGAGCTCATGCAGAAAACTAAAATGAAGATGATCAACCCTTCACACGATTAAGTATCCAAAATCTACAACCGACTGCGATAAATTTTACAAATATATCATCAGACACTATGAAAAGTGATTTGAGAATTGAACTATCCTTTATTAGATAACACTAAAAACCAAAGAGAACCACATATTACTTAAAGTGGTTGTTCTATAACCTAGCTAAATGTTTTCTGAAATCATTTTTAAGCATTGGTTGATGCCCTCCGCATATGGTTTATCTCGAGAACCTAAGCGCTAAGTGACTTCTGCTTTGTTTTTAAGCTCTATATATAGTTCTGCTCTTTTGTCTATAAAATTCAAAACTATCTACTCAAGACTATATATAATATAACATATATTTTGTTTGAATAAATTTTACATTTACTCCAATATATATATATATATATATATATAACTAAATCCTAAACGATTGTGACTATTTTCTGTCGCCTTTATGAGATGCCCAAAAACACATGCATAAAGGTGTACTTGAGACCAAAATTTTGCACTAACACATACCCTAGGTTTTAGCCTCAGATTAACCAATGCACTGAACCCTACGCTAATTAAATTATATATGTATATATTACAGTCATACATGTCGATTGTAAAATTTCACTTACAAAAGACCTGGGATGTCAATGCCAATTTGAGGTAGATCGACCTTGTAAAAATAGTAACTACACGCATCAATCATGAAATAAAAATAGATTAAGTAGTAATCATAACTGAAATTGATGTTAAAAGTGTGAGGAGAAAGAAACTAAAAGACTTGAGTTTGAGAGTAAAGAGGCAAATGATGGTTCGCTTGACAACGAGATTGACCCACAAATGTGTTTGCCCTTTTTACATGAATCATAACACTTGTTCATGTTTCCGGCAAAATCATTTCTGCACTCACACGCATTGTCACTTCCTCGTTTTTCCATCTATGCATTGCATACGTATGCATATATGTGTGTGTTTTTTGTTCTATATACATTTTCTGGAATCCCATACATTGAGATTCTAAAATTAGTATAGAATGGATTTTGGTTCTTTAGGTTATGAAAGACTGAGCTAAATTAATCAAAACTGGGTTTTAAATTCTTATTAAGATAGTTTATTAAGTTATATTAAAATCATGACATGCAATTAAACCAAAAATGAATAACTAACTAGACATGAATTTAAGTGTGAATAAGTAATTAAAATTCATTTATTTTAAACATTTAACTTAAGATACAATAATATAATAATCATTTGTTTAATTTCTTAACAAATTAATCAAAAAATTGGGTTACATAATTATAACTATAAGTATGAAAGTTATTTGAAAGATCTAATCAATAATACTTATGTGGCATTTGTTTTCTATATTTATTTATAGAGTAGAAAGAAATCAGGAAAAATAAAACAAAAGAATAGTGGATCAACATCTTCTCTTGAAGCACAGTGGGCCTATTAGGCCCAATAAAATAAATTCAAATTATGGGCTCTTATAAAAATAGCATTGAAAGGTGTGAGCCGGTAAATGCAAAGCAGAGGAAAAAGTGAATTAAATAAAAACAGACTTTGGGAGATGGGTCGTCGCTCCCACACACTGTGCCTTCGCACGTGACTTCATGCATGTTATGCTACCCACACCGTTTATCACATTCATAATCATACATATGCCTCTTCTTCTCTTTTTGGTCTTGGTCAACTTAGTTAAATACCAACACACAATTTCAGTTCACAAAAATATTATAGAAAATGACAATTACATCCAGTGTGATTTATCGTTACATGTATCTTTAAATATACAGTAAAAAAATAATCGGTGTAGTCGAACCCCAAAGTTTGTAGTAATACTAATTTACCTTTTTTTGCTGTACAATACCTTTGTAGTAGGAAAAGAGTGTCTAATATGATAATCTACAATTGACCCACATAACAAATTTTCAAATCACCTAAACATCGTCATTTGACCGTCCTGTAATGACATTTTGGGCTAATGTAAAGTTGAAGCCAATGACGTGTATCTAATTAGTTATTGCAAAGCCCAAAACGCAGTATACATGCCATTATTGGCTCTCGCGTCTAACACCAAATTAAAAATACAACCTTGGCCGATAATCTTAAAATTCTTGTTTAGTGTTTGTCAACTTCTTAATTACAAATTGAATATATCATACATATCATAAGTAAAGTAGTATGAAAATCAAGTTTAATCTATTGAAGATAATTGACCACCTAGTTGACCTTGACGATAAAGGTAAATCAACTGTCCGACTAGCGTCAAACTTTTTCTAAAATATTGCTTATTACATAAAAATTCGTCCAGCAATATTTACAAGAAAGAAAAAAAACACAGAAATGAATTGAGTTGACATATTGACCTAATACCTGAAAAAGCAAAAGCAAGAGGTGTGGAGGTGGTTAAGTGGTTCTGAGATAACTTAAGTATAACTAAAGAAGAAGACGACAAGTTAACCAACTCATTAACCAAAATTTATTCCTCCATCTAATCATATGGAATATGTATTTAACACATGTAATAAGTTTTTCTTTCGATTAGAAAAATGTATATAACACATGTATAACTTCTTCTTTTCTTTTTTGCAAATATATGTCATAGGCTAGCGGTAATTCTATTTCTACCAAAAGAGATAGGGCAGGTGTATACCGTGTATTGACTCGTTCAACCCTACTAGTATTTTCCAAAGTGATAACCTAATAATTTATTTTTTCTTGTTAATATATATATATATAATTTTTTTTATAATTAAAAGTGATCTAAACTTTTAGCATCAGATTAATTTTTTTAGAATGAGTGTAGTTATCGACTAACACATTCACTAGATTTTCTAATGGATATAAAATATAACATAAAATAATTTAGTAAATTTTATATTTGAAATCTATCATAAAACAACAAGGCAACTCTTCTTCAAATATAAATTACTAGACCACTACTACTTAATTATTTTTTTTGTTAATTCATTATAATATGTATGATTTCATATTCTATTATATTATTATCACTAACAATAAGAGTACTCAAGGGTCAATAGACGTTTATACTCGTTAATAATGTTTGCTTTCAAACTTTAGCTACGGTTGTCTTCTAGAGTTTTATTCAGTTGACTAGTTTATTTAACAATAATTAAAAATAATCAATAATAAAATTAGTATTTTGGGTTTTACTGTTCTACTATCATTTTTAGGTTTGTTAATCTGAAATAATATAATAAAATTAAAATATATAATTTAGTAGTTTGTGTTAGTGTTATTGATATAAAAAAACTGATAAAAAAAATTAAACAAAGAGAAAGAAAAATGGGTGCACATTGACGTCCTAGGAAAATTCGTCCAAGGAAATACAGTTTAAATAGAAGATAAGATGACTGCCTTATTTTCTAGTATCACCGGGGCCACAAAAGAAAAAAAGAAACGAGGTATCCCAATAAGACGAGTGCTTCGGAAGTACAAACAATTTAAGTTTAATATTTTCTCCCTTTTTTATTTTATATTTTTAATTTTTTTTTTAATTAGATAATATTTTTAATTTTTATTGATTTTGTCTATTTATATTTTATAAATTATTTTGTTATTAGTTGAATCGTGTTTATGTAAATAATAAATAATATTTTAATTTTTAAAACAAATTAAATAATTTTTTAATTGATATACAAATATTTTAACATTAAATGTTAAAGAACGAAAAGAGTAAGTAGTAATAGAAACAACTCATATTGTTGACTATTAGTTTTCCTTAATTTAGTTAGAGAATTTAAAGTATGGTTTATATAATACTCCCAATCATGTTTTGGACCGAAACACGAAGAAGAAGCCGATGTTGGTGTGCCGTCCACGACCCGCATGACCCTCCTTGACGTTGAACTTGCAATACTAATATAAATAATTTATGACATATACACATGATTTAAATAAATTCAACATAAACTCCTATTAAAAAAATGTTATATTGTAGAACGACGTTAGCTAGGCTCTATCTCTTCTCTCGGTTAGCGAAGACGAAAAGGACCGGAAAAATGTAATTCATTTGCTGAACGAAACTTAAGAGATAAATTACGTCGTTGCTTTGCAAAGAAATATACATATTGTATATGATATCCTCCTATTCCTATGTTTGTTTTGGTTATGGACTTGTAGTATTATAAAATGAAATATTTTTGACCCGTATCAAATCCTGCAACTAAACATATATTATTGGTAAACCTGAACCATAATAAATTAACATATGAATTAAAAATATGTTTCGAATTTAACCGATACTTTGTCTTATTCGAGTAGATATTAATGTCGCCAACGTATGCCAATTCTTTAGCCTTATGGTGTGCAATAAATCAATTTGGTCCTCTCTCTTATCTCGAAGAACATAAATTGCATACATTATCTTCTCATTTACTCGTTCTCAAGAAAACATTTTTATTTTTTTCTAAGGCATAAACTAATCCTCTCATATTTTTCTAATTATATAATTTAACTTGGACGTACTAACAATAACTAATTAATAAGGTTTTATTTCTTTAAGTTTTCCTATTATAAATTTAGAATCCTAATATCTTTTTGTAATTTGATAAGGACAACACATAAATAATCAAAACTTGACATACAACAAGTCACAAATGATTGATATTTATTAAATCATAATCGTTCCACTAACACGAACAATTATTATAAAAATCGATGAAATATTTGAGAAAGTTTGAATTCGTTTGTTTTTACATTAAAATACATCGAATGATAACATCCATCTCACTCTAACACTTCATATTATCGTCGAAATCTCAAATTTCCTATTATTTAAATTTATAATCCTAATTCTTTTTGTAAATCCCATTAGGACCACACATAAGTAATTAGAATCTAACATACAATAAGTCACAAAATGATTGTTTATTATTATTATTTCATCTGATTGTGAATTGTTCCACTAACTCGAACAATTGTTTAAAAACTCGATAAAATATCCGAGAAAGTCTCTTCTTATCATTTATATCCGAGTTGTGTTTTTTCGAAAGTCAATAATTAACAGATAACGACATCACACTTGATATTACCCGAAAAAAAAATACAAACTATTGATATATATTGTTTTTGCTATCTCCCCAAATTCAACTTGACGTGTGTATAAAATAAAGTAAATAAAAATATATATATTTAAATAAAATTGAAAAAAATTAGCAATTAGGTGTTGATCATCTGAAAATGTTCTCCCGATTTAGCAATCTACTACACTAAATATCAACCGTTGGATCAAAAAAACAGGACCTTAAGAACACTAACATCCAACGGTTCTTTCTGATGTATAAATGTAGAACAACTGTTGTGTGTAAACGTAATGAAAAAAAGAAGCAGAGAGAGAGGAGAGAGAAGTCAATTCAATTTCTCAAAAAAGTTCAAATACTTCTTCAAGTCATCTCATAAATGTTGATTTCCCATTAATCAGAAACAGCTTCTCTCTCGTGCCCGGAGCTCAATTTCTTCAAACTCAATAAAAAGATCGAAGCTTTAGTTTTCTTCTTCGTTCTTGAGTATTTCTGATGAATCTTTCATGGCTTCTTGTCTTGTTATGATCAGAAAGATTCTCCATAGCTAATAATTTTTATTGATTCCTTTTTGTAGTTTTCCGGGAAAAAACAGAGACTTTCCTGGAAATTTTTCATTCTCTGTTTCATCGTCTTCACCTAAATTTTCTACAAATTCTTCCATTGATGGGAATCTCAAAAGATAGGATTAAATTCAACGTTGGTGGAAGAATCTTCGAAACGACGGCGACGACTCTTGCAAACGCAGGTCGTGATTCTTTCTTCGGGGCATTATTCGACGACGAATGGAATCTCTCGCCGCCGGGAGATTCCATTCATTTCGTCGACAGAAACTCAGATTGTTTCGCCGTTCTTCTTGATCTTCTCCGTACCGGAGACCTTAACGTTCCTGCAAATATACCAGAGCGTCTTCTTCATAGAGAAGCTTCTTTCTACGGTTTACTAGACCACGTACGGACCGCTAAATGGGGACCGTTTGATGGCAACCGTCTCCGTTTCTCGGATTCTGTTAAAGGAATAGCTCCGGGAGACGGAACTGCCATCAGGGCGGGTCCTGATGGCGGTTGTTGCGTCGCGCACGGGAGTGTTGTCCATGTGTTTGATTGGATGTTGGAAGAACACTCTCCGATCAACCTTGATTACCAGAGAGTAAACGATGTTGGATGGATTGATTCAGACAACATCGTACTCTCTGCTTGTGAGAGATTAGGGAGAGGAGATGGAGGCATGGGACTGTTCAGTTCATCATCCGGTGATCTTCGGTATAAGTTTCAGGTCTGTCATGATAATCAGGTGAAGAGTTATACAGCTGGAGCTTTGAGTTTTTCCCCGGATTATGAGATTTTCGCGAGCTGCAAAGGTCGGAGTAATGAGTACGGAATCGGAGTTTGGGATCAGATAACCGGAAAACAAACCGATTTTTTCTACGAGAGTCCCGGTTGGTCACTTGGTGATGCAGACAAGCTTCAATGGTTGAATGGTAAGAATTGTCTTCTTGTGGCTACATTGTTTCCAAGAAAAGACAACTGTTACATTAGCTTGTTGGATTTTCGGGACAAGAACATGGTTTGGTCTTGGTCGGATATCGGGTCTCCCATGGCGATAGACGAGAAGAGAGTGAGAGATGCAATAGCTATGGAAGATAGCAATTCGATCTGTGTGGTTAATGAGTTTGAGGATTTGGGGTTTATTGATCTGAGGATGTATGGAGGAAGTGTGAGGTGGAGTTCGAGAAGTAAATTGATGAAGAGTAAGATGCCTGACGAGCCTTGTTACCCGAAACTGGCCTTGCACGAAGGTCAGCTTTTCTCTTCGATGAATGATTCCATCTCTGTGTTCTGTGGACCAGACTGGGTCTTAACTTCTAGGCTAAGAAGAAGCTATGGTGGCTCAATCTGTGATTTCTCCATTGGTGGCGATCGGCTTTTCGCATTGCACAGCGAAGAGAATGTGTTTGATGTCTGGGAGACTGCGCCTCCTCCGATCATCTGATTCACTTCCTCAATACCGTGGTCTGCTTTTGTTCAAGTTTGCTTGTTTTAATTGTGTGTTTAGAGTCCTTAGAAAACTACAGAGAAGAAATAGCAATAGACAAAAACAACTATAGCAATAGACTGATCTTAGTTTTGTTCTATACAAAGAAAGTGTTGCTTCTTGCGACCTGCTACTAAGAAATGACATCGATTTTATACGATTTTATGGCTCTTAAACCAATCATCAGTAGCCAATACTCGATTCAGAGTTGTTAGTTTCAATTGTTTACCAGTTTATTCTTTATTGTAATTTTGGTTTATTTAGTCCTCTTTTGACCTAATATAGCCTATTTAGCTGTCCAAAATCTCAATCTCAGTTTCTTTAAGGTTCTTTTAGGATTCGTTCCCTTAGTGAGGACATGTGAGTGGTTGCAACTGCTATTGTCTTTTGAGGGCAGTTAAAGTTCTTATCTTCATTTTCTTAAAGAATTTAGCTTTACTTTTTGGAAGCAATTTTCTTATTCCCATTTACACTTTCCGGGAAAGTTAGTGGCATAAACAATATGAGTTATCACAGTAGATAAGCTCTGATCTTCAAAGAATCTAGTTCACTTCTTTTCATCGCTTTGTAAAATCAATCTCTACCCTCTCTGATCACATTGTCTGTTTGATTTCCATTCCTAAAAGCTATATTCTCATTCAAGAATATTGGTATAATATGTTAGTAGAAAAGCGTACCTAACCGTCGAGAAAATCAAAGATTCCTTCAAGGCGAATATTCAATCAGCTGAGTAGTCTCATGCATTGCTTTATTGAGGAACTTTATTGGCAGAGAGTCTGCGGGAACTAACAGGTCACAGAAGCAATGTAGTTTTCCTCTTATTATTAGACATGACATTTAGTCAATATCGTTGTCATCAAGCGCAAGTTCCATCCATGCAACTACATTTGTATACTGCACAACGCAGCGCACAGTAAAAAATCAGTGACCAAGAAAAGAGTTTTATGTATTGTGGGTCGAGGTTTCAGTTTTGGACAGTGTTAAAATGTTCGAAAAGCTTCCAGCTTTCAGGATTAGAAAGAAGATGTCACCTTTCCTCAATTCTCTTTTATAGCCTTGTGAGCTGCAGCACGGTGAGATTTGACTTCCACATTAGGAGCGAACTGAAGTATAAGAACCAGCATGACCTGCTGAAGACTCTGCTTCTCTTTATTGATTCTTCTTATTCCTTGAAAGCTTCACTGCATCATAGACACCCACCCATAAACCTCTAATAGCTAGTTAGTTGCTGCACTCTCAACACTTTCCTACAACAACCTGCTTTGTTTATGGAGACAGAATGAAACTTTATCTATGTTGTCCTGACTCCTGATCATCACTTTCTTTCTTGAAAGCTTCCCTGAAATCACAGAAAAAGCTCAAATTTGCTACATTACTACAGAACTCAAAAGTACCAACTTTGTCAAGATGTTCACTATCCTAAGGAGGCAAACTAAAACAGATGTGTTACCGTTTGCCGCTTTCGGACCAGTTTAAACATGAAGTGTTACTGTTTTACACATGGACTACGCTACGCAGGCACCACTACTTTAAACATAAGCAATCTACAATGATTGAAAGGCTCTGAATAGAGTCAAAAGCAAGAATAGGAGCTGTTTGACGACATTGACGACGTTGCTGCTATACCTGCAACAAGTTTGATAAGAACATAACTGAATTCTAGAGCTTCTAAACAAAGTAGGAATCCTCAACAAATCTCGGGCTAACTACAGTACACCTACTTTACACTAACAACAATGCCATATCAAAGTTACCATTCAGGTGGCTTGGCACAGTACATATCAGAGGCTATTGCAAATGTGCTACAGATTGAGTATGTATGGTTCGAGTTTTCATATGATTTTGGAGAATTTTTGTCAGAAACATGACCAAGAAAACAGCCAGACGCAGAGTTCATAAGACATAAGACATCGCTGTCTGATCTTACAAAAATCATGACTGATAGTTTAGAACAACAAAAATATAAAAACTAAAGTACCAGTGATCCCTCCAGAACAATGGCTAACATCAAATATCATAAAATCTATACCTAAAACCAAAGGAAAACATAGTCTTTGATCTAATAAAAAGAAAATAACAGGTATCCAAAGCGAGAATTTACAGCCTAGCCCTCAACCCGGAAAGCCACCACCGGAAAAGATTTGTTGAGGATCATCACACGATTCTCCCTTGAAAATCTCAAACAATTGAGATCATCTTCAGCGTCTCCTGTATGTACTCCATATTTATAGGAGAAAGTTACATTGCCTGGCTGATTGGTGAACAAAATTGAGTTCCCACTCAAACCACAACCATGAGGAAGCTCTTTAGACGAGCAAGAGACATTTCCAAGTTGTCCAATAAACAATACACGGTCTCCCAAATCGCTGACTTCAACCCATGTACCAGCCTCATCTAGCCTACTTACTCTACATTTTGATCGACTAATATCCAATAGACCAACAGTTAGGAAGGTTACCTCAACCAGGAAAGGTTCATCATTGCCTGATGGAACCAGACAGTATACTGTCAGCTCCTGAGGTGAGGGTAACAGGAGAGTCACCTCCAGCGAATAAGGATCGATAGACAATTTTACTGGAATGAAAAAAAGTTGCATAAAATCTGCCTCTAAGAGTGACTAAATCCTGGCATAAAGTATCTGGGATGTTCGTAAGCTGCCTCCACCTCATTTTGGCACTTGTTAACACCAGCAAAGCGTTAGAGTAGTTGAGAAGCACAACAAAGTCTCCTCTTTTTCCCTTCTTTTCTAGCGGAAGAATAGCCACAGCGTCTGAAATCCCGACCAATCATTTTGTACTGATGGCCTAAAGAGAGAACCTGGCAGTCGAGCATGTTCATCAAGGTTGGGTCAGATCCTGGAATCTTGACTTTCACTGAGCACTGAAGAGGAAATGGAAGCTCGAAAAGATCCTCGGACTCATCTCTTGTTATTCCTCCCAGCAAATACTCAGCATCAGCAGTAGTAGGAGATAGGACTCTAAAGAGGAACAAAGGGACCTCCTCGAGGGTGCAAAAATCTTTGCTTTTGCGAGGGAACTCGCTGAAAGCAGGAAGAGAATAACTTGGGCGTAATAAGGAGGAAGGTAAGGGGAATGTGGATCGCCAAGAGCTGCAAACAGAGCGAGCATGAACAACATCGAAACAGTAGTCCAGATTCTTAGAGATAAGGAGCAGTAGCTCTTCCGGGAAATATGAGACCAATCCGGCATTGTCGAAGATGATATCTT
Organism: Turritis glabra; assembly: GCA_900406565.1. Lineage (NCBI taxonomy): Eukaryota > Viridiplantae > Streptophyta > Magnoliopsida > Brassicales > Brassicaceae > Turritis > Turritis glabra. The sequence continues at coordinate 2,624,444 of OVBN01000216.1, forward strand.
CATCTGATGAAGACAAAAACTGCTCCAATTTCGAAATCTGAAAGAAAAATTGCAACTTTTTTTTTAGTGGCTAATTTAGTTGAGTAGTCAAATTAAGTTGAGTAGTCAAATCCACAAGTTCGAGTACTCAAATTTAGTGGCTAATAACGATTCTTATTATTGCAACTCATGATTCTATATTCTTATCATTCATTATTCTCTCAAATACCTTATTGTTTAATCATTTTTCTCCACCCCACTACCAAAAATCATTTCATTGTAAGCAGTGGCGGATCAGGAATATTTTTTACTGGGTTCAAAATATAACTAATTTTTTTAATATAGATATAACGCATTCTACAATAGCCTTACCAAAAAAAGTTATAACTTTAAAAAAAAAATGTTATACAATAATGTTTATAAAAAAAAATCCTACAAAATCACCCTGTGGTCCTTCATATCCTAAAATCGTGTCATCACAGTTTCATTGGTAATAGTCTCGAAAACATCTTTCTCGACAAAACAAACTAAACAGTCATTTAAAAATTGATCTCCAATGCGATTGCGTCGATGTGTCTTCACGATCTTCATTGCTATAAAGCATCTCTCAACAGTTGCAGTTGCAACAGGCCAAATCAAAACCAACTTCAAAAGTCTATACACCGAAGGATGTGACATATGCTTCCGAGTTTTCACCAACATACAAGCAAGTTCTCCAAGACTCTTCAACTGAGTAAATCTTTCATCATTCCGAATATTATCAACGTAGATATCTAATTCTCTTTCAAGAGATATGTACTCTCCAGGAGTAAAATAATCTGGATAGAACTTAGATAACCTCATCAACTTTGAGTGGTCAAACTCTGGTCAAATTCAGAGAACAAATTAATGGGAGATAAAGAAGCAGCACAAATAAGCAATTCAGTATTCACCTCATTAAAGCGATCGTTGAACTCCTGAAGCTGTAAATCCAAGACAACATATAAGCAATTGACCTTGTAGTGATGCATATTTGATACTCCTGATTTTTTTTTCTGGATTTCCTTGAGTCAACAAAATCTTCCTCCATGTCAACATTTTCAATATCATGTTTCTCACAAAAAGAAGAAACATTATTTATGAGAGAATCCCATCCATCATCTCTAAACTTTTGAAGTTGTCTCTTTGTTGATTTCACCAATGACATAGCATTCAAAATGTCTTGATCTCTTCTTTGTAGTGTTATAGACAAGTTCTCTGTGAGCCCAAAAATGTGTATCATCATTTGCAAATAGAACACAAAATCAAAGCTGTGGAAGTACTTGAGGAGACCATGTGCTTGACGTCTTTTCAAGTCTTCTATGCCTTCATTCTGAATGTACTCAAGCACCTTGACAACAGAAGAAAACAACTCAATCAAACGCAAAAAAATTTTATAGTGAGAATTCCAACGAGTATTCCCTGGTCTTTGAAGAGAAACATCTTGATTCAACCCTGTTCCAGTACTGATTTCGCCATTATTAATTCTTTCCTCAATCTTTTTTCTATAACTCTCTCGGAGCATGTCTTTCCTTTTACAGGAAGCTCCCACCACATTCAACAACAGAGAAATCATATCAAAAAAAATTTCCAACATAAAAATGTTTTTTTGCAACTGCTACAACAACCAGTTGAATTTGGTGAGCAAAGCAATGGAAAACCGGCCATACCCCCCCCCCCCCCCCCCAAACTTTGTTGCTTTATGAGTTTTCTCCCCAAAACTTTGATCTGTGCTTTAACACATATGAACTATATATAAATTTGAATTTACCCCCTATACTTTCCTTAGTCGGCTGGATTTCACAAACTCGGTTTACAGTGTTAAGTGTTCCGTTAATAACGCTAACTAAGCACGACACGTTAACGTTGAAAACGACTGCGTTTCATTTAAGACACAATGACATCGTTTCATTTTCAAAAAACGACGCCGTTTTCTGAATTAGGGATTTCTGTCAATTAGGGTTCATCGGCTTAATCATTTTTCCTGCAAAAGTCGAGACATATTGAGAGAGAGAGAGGCAGATGGATAAGGACTGAGACGAGAGACGAGAGAGGGTTCTTGGTCGTTTTACTGTTACGGTTTCCATTAGCAACTGTCGAGAGATAATTCTGGGTAATCGGCTTTTGGGACGTCTTCTTCATATCCAATCATCGAGACATATTGAGAGAGACGAGAGAGGGTTCTGGGTCGTCAGCTTTTGGGACGTCTTCTTCATGTCCAATAATCCGACCATGAGGTAATTCGAAGAGTTTTGTCTTCTAATTTTCTTTAAATTATGTTAAATTTTGTCTCAAATGGTGTTAGTTGCCTCTTGCTTTGTTAGATTTTAGTTGGTATGATAATTTTTGTTAAATTTTAGTGGAATTAGAGAATGAAAATTTTTTATGCCCACCATGTGTTTGATAAAATGTGCAAACGAATCATAATATTTTTTTTCTGCTAATGATTATAGTACTGACGACGAAGATGACATTATTACGTTCACCTGTTACTATGATGGAAAATTCAAGAACGTTGATGAAATCCTACTACGATGGTGGTAGTGTTATGTTTATCAAAACAAAGGCCATATACTTGTTTTCAGAGATGATTAAGCAGCTTCCGGTGAGTTTGTATGGACAAAGAGTCTGGTATAAGTTGCCATTTGATGGGCGGATGATCGGAAAGCAATTTCCAACGGTGATGAAAACTTCAAGAAGATGTGTTTCACTGCTGAATGGTTCAAGCATGGCATATACATCTTTGTGGAACCTGATATAGCTGAAGATGTGCCTGAAAATGAGAATGATTGAGGAAGAGATGATGGTTTGGAGTTAGAGGAAGAATTAAGAGTGGAAAGAAATGTGGCTGAGTTTGTCGATCTTGACTCAGAGTATGATGAGTATGCGACCCTAGTGGAATCAGGTGGTGAAGATGATGAGACTCTTGACTATGTGACATACACAAAAGGAAGTGGTATTTTGCAGTACAGGCAAGTTTTTGATAACTTAGAGGCATTCAAATCAGCGATTGTAGATTATGTTTTGAAGTCAGGCAGAAATGTTCATTATACGAGTTGGGATAAAGACAAATCATAAGTGAAATGTGCTGCAAGTGAACATGGAAGTGAAGGAGATAAAGAAACTGATGGAGTGGTTCCAGAAAATGTAGAAGCTGAAGAAGAGAGACCACCATGTGCCTAGAGTATTTACTGCTCCTACGAGGCACCTTTGCAGAAGTGGATGGTCAAGAAGTACAATAGTTCACACAGTTGCATGAAGACTGGATATAGTAAAATACTCACACAAGAGGTTGTTGCAAAGCTGTTTTTTTCTGCTATAAGAGATAATCCCAAGTTGATGCCTAAAGCTATTCAAGAGCAAATCCATACATGGTGGCAGCTGGTTATAACAAATGATGTTGCTAGAAAGGCAAAGAGAAGAGCATTGGATTTGATACAACTAGAGCATGATGAGCAATACTCAAGGCTGAAAGACTACCGTCTTGAGCTAATACAGTAAGATATTTGCTTTGTTGAATTTTCTAACTTCTTTTTTTTTTTTTTCATATTTCCATTACTAACTTTGTTCTTTTAATCTTTTCAATAGCTCGAATAAAGATTCAACTGTGGAGATTGAGACATTCGAGAATGAGTTGGGACTAGATGTATTTTTCATCGGTTCTATATCTGTTTTGGAAGGATCAAGAAAGCTTGGAGTAAATATTGTCGACCAATATTTGGGCTTGATGGCTCTTTTTTAAAGAGCACTACAAAGGGTCAATTTTTGGCGGCTGTTGGAAGAGACGCAAATAATCAGATGTATCCCATTGCATGGGCTGTAGTGGAAAAAAGAGAATGAAGACAACTGGAAGTGGTTTATTGAGAAGCTAAAGAATGATTTTAACTTGGGAGATGGCTCTGGTTACACTATCATCTCAGATCGTCATAAGGTAAAACTTTCATTTGATTGATTATGATATTCGAATTTGATGACTAATCTTGTATAATTGATTTCAGGGTTTATTGCTTGCTGTTTCTGAGTTATTGCGGTATGTTGAGCATCGGATGTGTGCAAGGCACATCTATGCAAATCTCAAGAAGCATCACCCACATAGGGCTGACATGAAGGGCTTGTTCTGGAAGCTTGCCAAGAGTTACAATAGCGCACAGTATGACAAAAATTTGGAAAGACTGAGACAATATGACATGAATGTCTATGAGTCGGTGATGCAGAAGAATCCAAGAAACTGTAGTCTTGCATTTCTAAAGCCAACAGCCAGCTGTGATGATGTAAGTAATAACATCTCTGAGTCTTTCAATAATGCCATCAATCCTACAAGAGAAATGCCTTTGGCGGAGATGTTAGAGACTGTTAGGAGAAGATCACTGTTGCGCATGGATACTAGAAAGAAGAAAGTAGGCAAGCACCAAGGAAAATACAGTATTAAAGCGATGCAGAAAGTGGAATTAGAGCTTTCTAAAGTCAAACACTTTCAGGCATGGCCTGCTGGTCCTGGAGAGTATGAGGTTAAGGAGAAGAATTCATCATATATTGTTCACTTGGGCATGCATTCCTGCACATGTCAGAGGTGGGAGACGTCAGGAATTCCTTGCCGTCATGCTTTGAAGGTGATTTCAGACAAGAAGTTGAATCAAGAGGATTTCGTATCACGTTGGTATCTGACTTCTAGGTGGAGAGATGAGTACAGTGCATATATAGATGGGATTAGAGGCATTAACTTCTGGAAAAAGTCTGGGCAGACAGAGCTATTGCCACCATCGAGAGAGATAACTCAAGGTAGAAATCGAATTGAGAAAAGGATCAGAGAGAGGAATGAGTCACCAAAAAAGAAAAAAACAAGGCAAAGGAGCATGTGAAGGAGGTAAACCCTCTTGTTGTTAGCCGAGAAAGAAGGATCATGCATTGTAGGAGGTGTGGTCAAGCAGGCCATAACAAAAGAAGGTGCCCAGAAGGACCTGTGAAGCTTCCATAGAAGAGTAACGAGAATACGACAGAGGATGGATGCATCGGATCAAGTCAACCACCTCAAAGCCAAGTCATTGACTTTGACTAAACTTTCAGGTTTTGTAATTCAAATGATTTCATTATGTGACTAAACTTTCAGGTTTTGTAATTCAAATGATTTCATTATGTGACTAAACTTTTAGGTTTTGTAATTCAAATGATTTTATTATGTGAGTTTGAGTTTTGTGAATAAATCTTTTTGTTACAAGTAATTATGTGTCTTAAATGAAACGCAGTCGTTTTACACGTTAACGTGTCGTGCTTAGTCAGCGTCATTAACGGAACACTTAACACCGTAAACCAAGTTGTGGAATCCAGCCGACTAAGGAAAGTATAGGGGGTAAATTCAAATTTATATATAGTTCATGTGTATTAAAGCACATATCAAAGTTTTTGGGGAAAAACTCATAAAGCAACAAATTTTGGAGGGGTTTTGGCCGTTTTCCCGCAAAGCAATGGACATAATATGCTGATGGGGTTTTCTTCGAAATTAATGACCTTAGTCCATTGAACTCACCCGTCATATTACTTGCTCTATCGTAGCCTTGTCCTCTCACATTTTTAATGCTCAACCCATATTTTGCAAACAAGGAATCAATAGCAGCTTTCAAAGATGTTGAACATGTATCGCTCACATGTGTAATACTTATGAATCTTTCTTTGACCATCCCATTTTTATCAACAAAACGAATCACTACCGCCATTTGTTCTTTATCAGAAACATCAGCTGACTCATCCACCAATAAGCCAAAAACATCATGATCAATTTATTCAACAATAGATTTGACTAGCTCTTTAGCAAAACAATTAACTATATCTTTCTGAATCTTTGGAGACATCATTTGATTATTCCCAGGAGCATTTTCTAAAACAACTTTACTCACAACTTCATTTTGTTCAGTAGTGTATTTCAAGAGCTTTACAAAATTACCTCTGTTAGCAGATTTTTCTGACTCATCGTGACCACAGAAAGATAGTCTTTGCTGTAATAAGTATCTGGAAGCATCAATTGAAACATTCAACCGAACTCAATACTCATTCTTCGTAATATTATCTTGCTTCGCCAGAGCATGCTTGACTGAACAACTTTGATTCATCAAGTTTTCACACCTCATGACTGCATTCTTATGAAAAGCACTTATCCCATGTCTTGAAATTCTTTCAAACTTATTCCAACTAGAGAATCCTTTAATGCCCCATGTATCATTTTTTCCTCCCTTACCAACATTATCTCTGAACAAGTAACAACAAACACAAAAAGCTGCTTCTTTCTTCACACTATACTCTAACCAGCTTGAAACATATCAAACCAAGCTGCGTTAAATAGTCTCATCACACCTCCTATCGGTATTTGTTTAAAATTATAACCTCTGGGTTGGCAAGGACCTTTAACCAAATACTTGCGAATTACCTCATCTCTTTGATTTGGATGATAATCAGTTATTTTTTTTCGATGAGCATGATCTGATGGCAAATCATCTAAATTAGTGCAAGATGAAGGTGGATCTTTTCTTTTCAAAAACTTCTTCAATGATGTTTGATTTATCTGAAATGAAAATAGCAAAGAATTGAATATTTTAATAATATAAATTGCACATAGAAAAAGTGTACGGAATTCTAATAATTTCTTACGTATTCTAATAATTTAAGTTACTGACTTGAGACTTCTAATAATTCTGTTGCACAAAATCTAAATTGGTAAAGCAATTCAACGACGTGATAATGCCGGTCACATGCATAATATGATAACTTTATTTTCCTTTAGTTAGTCTTTTGTCTTTGATCATAATCTAAAACGATTAGCCAAACAGTTAATTTATGTTATTCAAAACCACAAATTTTATACTTACTAATTTTGTTTAAGCAAATAATTCATTGGTTAAATAAATAAAAATAACGATGAAACAAAATTTTGATTTGAAACTTGGACTTACTTGAACGAAAGGATAGAAGAGAAGATGTAAAACTCAGAAGAGAAGTTGAAGAGGCTGAGAAAAAATTATCTCGTCACGTTCAAGTTAGGTTGTAGACTTAGATTTGGAAGCAAGAATGAAAAATAAATAATTGGGTTTTCTATTTTTTACTTTTAGTAAAGTAAAAATATAAATGGCCTTTTAAACTTGGGTTCGTAAATGTTAGAAACAAATAAAATAACTTTTTAGTTCGTGGGTTCAATATAAGATGTGCTAAAATTTTTATTTTTTTTTGTGGGTTCAAAACAATAAATCCAGCTTAAAATTATCAAATTCACAGTGTTTAAAAAATTATAAAAAATTAATGTGGTCTCAATTGATCTACATCAATGTATGTGGGTCCCCCCTTGATTGTAAAGGCATTCACAAACATAATTCTAAATTTAAAACTAATGTGACCAAAAATAAGTGTGTATTTTATTTTATTTGTGATTGCATAATTAGAAACTTGTCAGCAAGTGGATTCATGGGGAGTCTAGCCTCAATTTTTCAAAATCTAACGCAAATACATTGTAAGAGCATGATCTTAGTGATTTTTAATAGGTTATTAATAGATTAAAAACCATAAAATAATAATCTGATCAGTAAGAACCTAAAGAAATGAGATTCTAATTTTAGAGTTTATATAACCTAAAAAAATAAAGTTCTAATTTTAATAATAAAAAAATCATTTAATATCCATACTTAACAATTACCATTGATTATGCTCTAAGTACTTTTATTTTTGACTTATCAAACCAAGATTTTTTCGGACGTGACATGTAAGCGAACCATTCGTATTTATGTATGAGCGCATAGGGATTTATCTAACAATAGTTTGATTGGTGGCCAACATTAAATCATTATCTATGTAAATTTTCCATAAACAATTACGAGAAAACCACATTAAACCTTGTGTCATTGTTTACGATAACACTTTTCAGTCTGCTTACGTCTTTAAAAACTTCAGCACCATTCAAATTACCTTTTTGTCCTGTCGTTCTGATTTCCTACTTTTTTTATTATTCGATTTAATGTCTGCCGGACACAGTAACTAACAGCAAGCAAGCTTTCACTTCCACACCTTGCCCTCAGTTTTTTTTCTACTGCAAATACAAATACGTTATCTCCTTCTCCGATTCCCCTTCTCTGGTTCCCCTTCTATCCAAAGACAGTCTTCCCTATCGGTCAAATTCTCTTACCGGTCAAATTCTCTTGTTCACTGTTTCCCTTTTACGATTGACCGATCGTCTTCTCTATACCTTCCGTCTATCCGATTGTGCGTCTTTTATTATGTCCGGTAAATCAGAAATTATAATTTACCAGATTTTCCTTCTCGGCATTTCAATTTTGCTATTCTGAAGTTCATTATTACTCCAAACTCCACTAGTTCTTCTGTAAGTGTCTTTGTTATCTTATATGCCCTAACATCTACAATCTTCAGATCTTACCCATCTTACGCTTCTTTACATCTCCTTCTGCAAGGTTAACTTTCAATGTCTTCACGACCGCATCGGAAAGGCGTTATCACCTCAGGTTTGATCTGCACTTATTACTGTCTCTGCTTTATCTGCTCTTTTTGTTTTCCCCTGCTTGGGTTACTAGTTCCTAACCATAAGCTCGTTCTACCATAAACTAATATGCCCTGTTGGTTCCTTTGTCCTTGGGTTCATTGATTCCAAGCCTTTTATGGTTCCAATCTTTAGGGTATACTGTACAATACACCCTAAGTCTATGGTGCTTGGATTTCCTATTTCAAGCTTTTGTTGGTTCCAACCCTTAAGGGCTAGTGTACAATACACCCTAAGTTTATGCTTCGTGTGCCATGCATGTTCGTATGTGCTTGGGTTCCCTAGTTCCAAGCTTTTGCTAGTTCCAATCCTTAGGGTATAATGTACAATACACGGTAAGTCATGCTTCATATACTCTGCATGTTCCTATGTGCTTGGGTTTCCTGGGTCCATGCCTTTCACTACATTTTCCCGTAGGGTATATTGTCCCCTGATATACACTGATTATAGCGTGGTTCGTATACTCAAGTGTTTAGTTAGCCTTCCATAGCTTTGAACCTCTTACTGTCATCTCTACCATTCTGCCCTAACTGTCATGTTGGTCAATGCTTTGCATAGTTTTTTTTATTCCCTAGTGGCTGCAGCTTTTGCCGTTGCCCAATTACCTGTTCCTATGTGTTTGGATTCATTGATTCCAAGCCTTTTATGGTTCCATCCCTTAGGGTATAGTGTACAATACACCCTAAGTCTATGCTGAATATGTTGTGCATGTTTGTATGTGATTGGGTTCCCTGTGTATTGATTATCAGGGGTTTAACCGAGTTGTTGGATCAGTTAAGAGGGGCTACTTGGTTTTTCAAGATAGACTTGGCGTCGGGATATCATCAGATTCTGATTGGTGAGACGGATATTCGGAAGACAACTTTTAGATCTAGGTATAGACACCAGTAGCGTTCATGAAGTTGATGAACAGCGTGTTCCATGAGTATCTGGATGAGTTCGTGATCATCTTTATCAATGACATTTTGGTGTATTCGAAAAGTCCCGAGGAGCATGAGGCGCATCTGAGAGTTGTTCTGGAGAAGCTGCGGGAGCAGAAACTGTTTGCTAAGTTGTGCAAGTGTAGTTTCTGGCAGGGAGAGATTGGGTTTTTGGGACACATTGTGTCTGCAGCAGGAGTTTCTGTGGATCCAAAGAATATTTAGGATATCAGAGAATGGCTGAGGCCAAGGAATGCTACTGAGATTCAGAGTTTTCTTGGATTAACAGGTTATTACCGGAGGTTCGTCAAAGGTTTCGCGAGTATGGCTAAATCTATGACGAAGCTGACTGGAAAGGATTTTCTTTTTGTGTGGTCTCCTGAGTGTGAGGAGAGTTTTGCGAACCTGAAGGCGATGTTGACGAGTACACCAGTATTGGCATTGCCCGAGCCAGGTGAGCCTTACATAGTGTATGCATACGCTTCTAGAGTTGGTCTGGATTGTGTGTTGATGCAGCAGGGGAAGGTGATGATTGCCTATGCTTCTAGGCAGTTGAGGAAACATGAGGGCAACTACCCTACCCATGATCTTGAGATGGCTGCGGTGGTGTTCGTCTTGAAGATTTGAAGGTCTTATCTTTATGGCGAAAAGGTTCAGGTGTTTACATATCATAAGAGCCTTAAGTGCATTTTCACTCAGCCTGAGTTGAATTTAAGGCAAAGGCGCTGGATAGAGTTTGTAACGCCCGTCTCCCGGGAAGTGGACTATTGACGGGAAGTATATATATATGAGGTATATATAAATGTCAATATGTCTTTGATCCGTTTAAATCCGTGATAAATGTGTTTTCTCGCTTTTGAGGCTTTCAATCTTAAGAGCTCCGTGGAAAATATTTATCAAGCGGAAAACGAGTTTTGGAGCGGTTTATGGGTGTGAACCCCACGTGGTGGTTTTTAAGTCAAAGAATGGCTTAATTAATTCTTCTTTTCTTCTTCTTTTCTTTTTTCTTCTTCTTTTCTTCTTCTTGCGTTCCTCTTCTTCTTCTTGGGGGGAAGTTGCAGAGAAAGAGAGAGAGAGGGAGAGAGAGAGAGAGAGTTGGAGAGAGTGATCTTGAGAGCTTGTTGTAAAGAAGAAGAGGAAGGGGGAGAGGTTTGTGGCTTAGTTTAAGAGTGGAAGGAGACGGAGATCGAGCTTGCTAAGGCGTGGGTAGAGAAGAGAGTCATCCTTGAGCTTGTGGAGCTGTTCTTGAGCCGAATCTTCTAAGGATCTAAGGTGAGTGCGTGACCATGGCTTATCTAAGCTTATGAGATGGTTTTATCTACTTGGTGTGGTTTGTGTGATTTTGGTGATGTTTAGGATAGATTCTTGTTGAATCCATGAGTTTTGTTGCTTGTTTCCTTGTGTTTGGGTTTGGGTATGAGCCTAATTGCTTAGGAAAGGAAGAATTGAGGTGGGAAGGGATCGATTGGCGTGTGAAGGAGTGAAGCAAGTCGAGATTCGATTGGTTGCAGGAAGCGCCGATAGGTTTTGGCAATCTGTTGCAGACTGATCGCGTGTGCTCCAATCGGTTTTGGCAATCGGTTGCAGACCAATCCCAAGCCTTCAGTGGTGGGTTTCCAATCGGTTTGGGCAATTGGTTGCAGACCGATCCAGTGCTTCCCAATCAGTTTTGGTGATCGGTTGCAGACAGATCCCTAGACCTTTCTGTGTGACTTTTTGCAGGTAAAGATAAAGTGTGATTGTAGAATCAAGACAATGAAGAGGGGGATGATTAGGACTCGGTTATTGTTGTATGTGTCGAATCGTTTAATATGTTTAATAATTTGAATACTGTTGTTGACGGTTTGTTAAGTGTTTAATAAGATCGAGTCTTATTGCTTTGGCTGCGTTTGTTGTGTTTGTTGAGGGTTAATATTATGGGGTATTAACTACTATAAAAAAAAAATCGGGTGCGGTCGTTTCAGTTTGGTATCAGAGCGTAGACGGTTTTAGGATGCTTTAGGAAAATTAATTGGAGTTTAATTAATTTTCGTGTTGCTTGTTGCATGCTGTTGTGAACCGTGGTATTGTATGCTAGAATTGATTAAGTGGTATTTAGTCAATTTGTTGAGCATGGGGTCTTAGAATCATCCTCTTTGAGCCTTCGAGATTGCACGGTGAGTATCTTTACTATGTTGAGTTGCTTAGTATCTTAGTCTCTGTTCTTGGTTGTTCAGATGGCTAGAGGTGCTAGAGGTCGTGGTCGTGTTCCAGTGGTGGCAGAGAGTGTAGCACGGAGTGCTACGGTTGAGCGAGTAGCGGCTCTGCATGTGTATCGAGAGGGGTCTGAGGGTGTGGCCGGTATGAGTGCCTGAGATGTGGCTGGAGTTCCAGCGGGTGTTGCAGCAGATTTTGCTCAGGCCCGAAATGATCGCATTGCGGGTTTGCGTACTTTGCTGTTGGAGCGGTTACCAGAGAGGGTACCAGTGCAGGCTCCTGTTGTGTCACCAGTGGTTGAGGTGCAGCCGAGAGTGGCTGTTGCGGAGGAGCTCCCATCTTATCTGAAGATGATGGAGCAGTTGCAGAGGATTGGCACGGGATTCTTCCCGGGAGGTGCCAAACCTGAGGACGCGGATGCATGGCGGATGAGGATGGAACGGAATTTCCATTCGATTAGCTGTCTTGAGGGATACCGGGTTGACCTAGCAGTTCATTACCTGGAGGGTGATGCACATCTCTGGTGGAGGGGTGTGGCGGCCAGGACGGTTCAGGCGGAGATGGCCTGTGAGGATTTCGTGGAGGAGTTTAACTCCAAGTATTTTTTTCAGGAGACGCTTGACCGGTTGGAGGGTCGGTTCTTGGATTTGGCTCAGGGGAACAGGACCGTCTGCAAGTATTAAGCGAAGTTTAACCATCTCAGTGTATACGCAGGTCGAGCATTGGAGGATGAGCGAGCCCGTGTACGAAGATTCTTGTTGGATCTTCAGGCTGAGTTGAGGAACCGTTGTCTTGTGCGGGTTTTTGGCACGTTTGCTGAGTTGGTGGAGACAGCTGCTCTGCTGGAGGAAGGTCTGAGAGATGAGGTGGTGGTTGCTAGCCCCAACTTTCAGGCGAGGAGGCCGCAGCAGCAATCTGGTCCGAGCAGAGGCGGTAGGCCAATGCAAGGACATAAACGGAAGATGCAGAGTTCTTCCAGTGTTACACAGGGTTGCGAGTTGCCCTCAGAAGGGCTTGACGCGTGTAGATACACGTGTGTGCTATCACTGCACGGAGACGGGGCATATCAAACCGAGATGTCCCAAGTTCCAGAGAGAGGTAGCGGTGGCACTGCCAGCGAGTCAGAGTGCAGTGGTGCCCCAGGTGTATTCAATCGTGGAGACGGGAGGCCCCAGTTCCAGGCCGATCATAGGTATTTTTGTTAAACGTACCTGAGTTAAATTCTCGTGTAGTAGAATTTATTGTCTCCATGATGGGGTGTCAGGGTTCTGAGCATATGAGAAATATGCAGGGACCCTGGTTGTGGGAGGTGTTGAATCCCACGTGTTGTTTGATACTGGAGCATTGCATTGCTTCATTACTCCAGGAGAGCAACCGAGGAGCGGTTGGGTTTTGTTAAGGTTGCTGGAGGAAAGCTACTGACTATTCACGGTCGAGTTGTTGACGTGGGTGTTCAAGTGGCTGGAAAGTCTATGCCAGCGGATATGGTCATTTGCTCGGTGGAGTTTTATGACATAATTTTGGGCATGGATTGGCTCGAAAAGTTCAGAGCGCATCTGGATTGTCACCGATGGCGAGTTGTTTTCGAAAGGAAACAAGGGAGGTTGGTTTATCAGGGAGTGAGACCGACTTCTGGGAGTCTCGTGATCTCGGCCATGCAGGCAGAGAGTATGATAGAGAAGAGTCGCGAGGCGTATCTGGTGACGATTGTTACATCAGAGACTGTTGGAGAGGTTGCGGTTGGGGATATTCGGGTTGTTCAGGATTTCTAGGATGTTTTTCAGTCGTTGTAGGAATTACCGCCGTCTCGGTCTGATCTTTTCACGGTTGAGTTGGTACCCGGGACAATAGGGATATGTAAAACACTGTACAGGATGGCTGCAGCAGAGATGGCATAGCTGAAGAAGCAGCTGGAAGAGTTGTTGGGTAAGGGTTTTATCCGACCGAGTACTTTATCGTAGGGAGCGCTGGTGTTGTTTGTGAAGAAAAAGGATGGGAGTTTCTGATTGTGCATTGATTATCGGAGACTGAACCGAGTCACTGTGAAGAACATGTATCCTCTTCCACGGATTAATGTGTTGTTGGATCAGTTGAGAGGGGATACTTGGTTCTCCAAGATAGACTTGGCATCGGGATATCATCAAATTCTGATTGATGAGAAGGATATCAGGAAGAAGACTTTCAGATCTAGATGGACACTACGAGTTTGTGGTGATGCCATTCGGGTTGACGAATGCACCAGCAGCATTCATGAGATTGATGAACAGCATGTTCCAGGAGTATCTGGATAAGTTTGTGATCATCTTTATTGATGACATTTTGGTGTATTCGAAAATCCCGAAGAACACGAGTTGCATCTGAGAGTTGTCCTCGAGAAGCTACGAGAACAGAAACTGTTTGCTAAGTTGAGCAATTGTAGTTTCTGTCAGCAAGAGATTAGATTTCTGGGCTCTATTGTGTCTGCATAGGGAGTTCCTGTGGATCCAGAGAAGATCCAGGCTATCAGAGAGTGGCCAGGCCGAGGAATGCTACTAAGATTCAGAGTTTTCTCGGCTTAGCAGGTTATTACCGGAGGTTCGTCAAGTGTTTTGCGAGTATGGCTAAGTCTATGACAAAGCTGACAGGGAAGGATGTTTCTTTTGTTTGGTCTCCTGAGTGTGTGGAGGGTTTCGCGAACCTGAAGACGATGTTGACTAGTACGCCAGTATTGGCATTGCCCGAGCCGGGTGAGCCTTACGTGGTGTTTGCAGACGCTTCGAGAGTTGGTCTGGGTTGTGTGTTGATGCAGCAGAGGAAGGTGATGGCCTATGCTTCGCGGCTGTTGAGGAAGCATGAGGGCAACTACCCTACCCATGATCTTGAGATGGCTGCGGTAGTGTTCACCTTGAAGATTTGGAGGTCGTATCTTTATGGCGAAAAAGTTCAGGTGTTTACAGATCATAAGTGCCTGAAGTACATTTTCACTCAGCCTGAGTTGAATTTGAGGCAGAGGCGCTGGATGGAGTTAGTGACAGATTATGATCTCGAGATAGTTTACCATCCTGGTAAAGCTAACTTGGTTACAGATGCTTTGAGTCACAAACGTATGGTTTCGGCTCGGAAGCTGGACATGGAGTCGTTGGTGTGTGAGCTTGGTTCTTTGAGGTTGTGTGTTTTATCTCAGGAACCGTTGGGTTTGGAGGCAGCTTAATCAGGCGGATCTTCTGAGCAGGGTTCGGTTGGCTCAGGAGAATGATGAGGGTTTGGTTAATGCTTCTAGGGAAGCAGGTTAAGAATATCAGGTCTCTGCTAATGGGACTATTCTGGTGCATGGGCGGGTATGCTTACCAAAGGATGAGGGTTTGAGACGAGAAATCCTGAGTGGGGCTTATGAGAGTATGTTTTCGATTCATTCGGGAGCGACTAAGATGTACCGAGATCTCAAGCGATATTATCACTGGGTCGGGATGAAGAAAGATGTATCTAACTAGGTCGCAGCGTGTGATACGTGCCAGATAGTGAAGGCAGAGCACCACGTTTCGAGTGGATTATTACGAGTTTACCCATTCCAGAGTGGAAGTGGGATATGATTACGATGGATTTCGTAGTGGAATTACCAATTTCTCGAACCAAGGATGCTATTTGGGTCATTGTGGATCGTTTGACCAAGACTGCACGTTTTCTGGCCATCAAGTGATATGCTCAAATTTACCCTAGAGTTATTCTCTCAAATTAAGAGATCACTGTAGTACTCAGGGATCGAATCCACAAGGACTTTAGTTCACGCAATAGATTAGCAGTTTAGAAATATAGCTAAACAGAAGAAATTTGTAAATTAAAAATAGCAAGAGAATTAAAAATCGGGTTGTAAGCTGAAATGGGAGAAAAACTAAGCTTAGGAAAATTCTCAGGAAATTCAGAATTGCAGAACAAAACAATTATAAGGATTGTAATTAAGAACCATTCTAGAACTCAAGTCACCAATGTAAAATCAACCAACTTTCATTGCGAAGATTATTTATGCCTAAATTTTAGAATCCCAAATATCTTTGCGAATTCTTCAAGTTAAACAAGCATTAAAGTTCATGTTTGATATGTTCACAAAATCCCTAAACCAAATCTCTTTGCGAATAGGGTACTTTGCCCATCTAAGATAGTTCAGGCAATCAATTACACTTTCGTGTCAACTAATCAACCTAAGATCAGATTCTAGGTAGGTAAGCTAGAATAAGTAATAAACACAATCTACGTGAAAATCTCTATAGATTCAATCCTAACAATCTAACAACCTAACAATTCATGAATTCTTTTGAAAACCCTAAACCTAACAGGGAGATTACTCACACATGATTAATGAAACACAAATCATGAATGAAATAAATTGCATTAAGAAGATCAAAAGAAGAAGAAAGGAGTTTAGAAATCTTCTCCAAAAGTCCCTGAAAAGGTGGCTGATCAAAAATCAAGCATAGGTCTAAACAATGACCTTAAAATCATATATATAGGCTAAAATACAATTTGGGATTTATTTGTAAACAAGGATAACTTCTGGGCCAAATTTGCAATTCTTCAAAACTTCAAAAAGATGTGAAATTCGATTGCTGTCAGATATTGGTATCGACCGACACCAGAGGTGGTGTCGATCGACACCCACACCAATTTTGCTCTCCGAGTTCGTTTCTTCAGCGTACCTTCTCGGCTTGCTCCAAAACGCTCCTAGACCTGCAAAGACTCTAAAAGACTAGAAAATACTGTAAAGATTCTATAAAGACTCTAAAAACGACACATATATCATTTAAACTGTAAAAACCATGATATATCAACTCCCCCAGACTTAGTCTTTGCTTGCCCTCAAGCAAAACATAAACTTAACCTGTGAAAGAGGTTTGAAAAACGCAGAAACTTTCTCTCTCGTTAGACTATTGCATTGAGCATTCAACCATAATCCATATGCTTAGCAGATAAATCCAAATCGAACCACCACGTACTTCTCCGTAGACATTTCAAGATCCCAAATTTAACCCACAACTTTGCAACATTCTCCATAGCCTTCATCGTTGGGTCTCATCAATGAAATCAGTGCCAAGAACCTTCTAGACTCATTCTCGTGCAATACCATGACAAACCAACCAATTTTCACACTCTTTTTGTACTCTTTCTCTCCCCCAGACTTATTATTTTCTCAACATCTTTTGTGTTGTTTTTATTTTCTTTTATATATCAAAAGTGTAGGCGAATAATGGTATCACAGGAAATTTTCATAACCTCGCTTCCAACTTTCGTGTGATCATTCCTTTCAAAGTAAAATAATGGGGTCGTTGGAAATTTTCCTATCTCTTTACTCAAAAGAAAATCATATCATCTTTTCTGCTTTTAAACACACACTTTTTACTAAACAAGGGAGAGGAGTACCATCACTTTTGCTTTCAGGTTTTTGTTTGTCAGGTAGGAACAGGGAGTCAAGCTTTATGAACATCAGTTGCATTGATGAGGTAAAAGGAAGAGCTCAGAAATTAGCTCCAGCTGTAGTAGATTCTGTTGTAAAGTATGGATCGCTCTGGTGCATTGATCAGTCTTTGGATTTTCCATTAGTCGGATTTGAACTAAATCTGCAGCATTAATCACTCAGACAAATAGACTAAGAAAAGAGGTCGTTATTTTCTAACCACAGTTTTGACTCAATAAAACAACAGAAAAACTGACACAACTGACTCTCAAAAACAAACACAAAGTCAGCGACTACCTCCCCCAGACTTAAGTAACACTGTCCCCAGTGGTACCAAACCCTGGGTTGGCAAAATGAAATAAAATAGAAAAGACATGAATAATAAAAATAAAATAGGAAAACGTACGAGTGGGTTGCCTCCCACTAAGCGCTTGTTTTCAGTTATTAGCTGGATTGTGGTGGAGCTCCGGTATCAGGTGGAGCAGAGGGTGGCAATGAATGCTTCCGCGAAATTAGTCTCATCATCCATGGTGGTGTATAGGCATTGGGTACGTGAGAACGACCAAGGAAGTGAGGAATAGAAGCAGGGCAGGACTTAATCTTTGGTTGTACACTCCTCTTTCCTGCACAATCATCAAAAGAAGAAACAAGTGCTCTACGATAATCTCGTGGTTTGGTTAACTGCAAAACAGTTTTTGTACCTTTGAAATTAGGATGTGCGTAGCTTTGCTTTCCCGGAGGTGAATAGAGTGTGGGATATGGAGTGTTTTGTTGCACAACTGGTCTCGGACGAGCAGCAAGAGAATCAACCCGAAAACAGTGTTTTGGTGGTAAATTTGGGTCAACTCGTGGAGTGTGTCGAGCGACACTAGTGGTGGTGTCGATCGACACTATATCCTTATGTCGAGTCTCTGTGTCGAGTGAAAGATGGCTGGATCGACATTCATCTGTTTCATCGAGTGATGTGTCGACCATCACCCTGGTGGTGTCGATCGACACTACGTCCTTATGTCAAGTCTCTGTGTCGAGTGAAAGATGGCTGGATCGACATTCATCCATTTTATCGAGTGACGTGTCAACCGACACCCTGGTGGTGTCGATCGACACTGAGTCTGTAGCTCGGATCTCAGCACCTTTTCTGCAACTCTTCTTTGCAGTCCCTATCTCCATCTCAAAAACATCACCCTCGGGCAACTTGTCACTGAGTAGAACCTCTTCCTGAAACCTAGTACTAAAAAGATGACCACCACACCAATCCTCAAGCTCAATTGCTTGCTTATTCACTTGCTCACTTGGACCCAACTCCTTGACATACCCAACAGTAATATCTGTGGAGATCTCTACAGAGAATGTCTGTCCATCAATGGTGTGTCCTCCTCATCTTGTCCATGTCAAAATTCATTATCACATCACCCACATTCAGAGCAATGCGTCCCCTTTTCCCATCAATCAGAGCCCCACCTGTAGCCAAAAAAGGTCGTCCCAAAATCAAAGGATCCTTGGGTTTTTCCTTATATTCCAAGACCACAAAGTCTGTAGGAATCATACATTCACCAATTTGCACTGGAACATCTTCTAAGATACCTTCTGGAATCCTTTTGGATCGATCCGCTAAGATGAGAGAGATCCTGGTCGGCTTGAAATCAGTCATTCCCAGGCGTACATCAACAGAGTTAGGCATCAAGTTAATACCGGAACCAAGATCGCAGAGAGAATGCAAAAATCGTCCTATGAAGATTGAGCAATCTAGCACAAAACTTCCCGGATTAGATAGCTTCTCTGGAATCTTACTCTGAATCATGGCACTGACTTGTTCAGAGACAGCCACTTTCTCCTTTGTTCCTTTCTTTATCTATGGGGTCTCATGCGAGATATGCGCAAAGATGTCCCTGGTAAATAAAGCTCCTTCCTCAGGACTCAGACCATTAGTAACCATTCTCTTCACATACCTCTTTAGAGGACGTGAAATCATGACTGCATCAGTTAGAGACATCTCAATCACCACCTTGTCCATGATTGCTTTGCATCGAGCATCCTCTATCTCCTGTTTAGATTTCCTAAGACTCTTTGGGAAAGGAACCTTAGGCTTATAGACTCTTTCTCCGACTTGAGGACGATAATTGATAGATTCTGGTTCAGTTCGCACAGGGTGTCGATCGACACTGACCTCTGGTGTCGACACTCTGGTATCGAGCTCGATCAATTTCTCTCTGCCTTGCGTCAAATTCTCTTGAGTTTTGGCTGGTGTCGAGCGACACATAGTGCTGGTGTCGACCGACACTGAGTGTGAAACATCAAAATCCTCACCATTCCCCAAAATTTTACTGAAATCATCTCGATCTTCCACCAGAACTGCATTGCATGCACTTCTGTAGTTGTTTTCAGTTCTTCCGGGAAGGAATCCATCTTGTCTTTTTACAGACTCAGCGGTCTGAGCAACTTGAGTGTCCAGTTTCTTGACATGGGTGCTCAGTGTTTCGAATTTTCCATTCAAATCAGTGTACAGATCATCGATCTTTCCATTGAAGTCCACTGTAATCTTCTGCTGACCTTCCAAAATCCGTTCCAACATAAACTTAACCTCACTCTTTGAATTGGGTGGAAGGGGGGCTTGGTAAGAAGAAGAACCATAGTTCCTGGTGAAACTACTCTTCTGGTACTCAGGCTTCTGGTTTTCTATGAAGGCACTCCTTTGTGTATTTACATATTTCGGACCCTGAAATCCAGCTCCATTGACATAGTTGCAATTCTCTTCCACTGGATCAAAAGTCTCAACCTCAGCAGCAAACTGAACTGATATCTTACCCACGAGAAGATTGTGCACAGAATCCAACTTGGCCTTTACCTCAGCGATTTGATCACCCTCAGAGTTTGCCGCTTGTTTCTTCCTCTCAAAATCAGCATTCTTCGTGCTATTGCTAGAAGCCAAGTTTTTGATCAGTACAATAGCATCCTCGGGATATCTGGTGTTGAAGTTACCATTGCTCGTAGCATCCAGAGCCATCTGATATCTCCAATCTACACCTCTGAAGAAGATACCCAACAACTGCACCTCACTGAACCCATGATGCGGACAATCTCTCTGATAAGCTCTGAATCGCACCCAAGCAGCCTTGAGTGCTTCAGCTGGTTGTTGAGAGAAGGTGGAGATTTTTGTTCTCGCGTCCTCAGATCTTGCATCATCATAAAAGTTGTTCAAGAAGGCATTCTTGGTTTCCCACCAAGTCGTCAAAGATCCTGGCTTCAATTGCTTGAGCCAGTAAGTTGCTTCCCCAGCAAGAAAGTACGGGAAGAGCTTACAGAATAGGAAATCATTGGACACCCCATTAGCCTTGATGCTCGTAACTAGGTCTTCAAACCTCTCGATGTGATCCATGGGCTTTTCATGAGGAAGACCATGGAAAGGATGCTGTCCCACAAGAGTGTAGTATGTGGGTTTTAGCTCAAAATCATTCCTCTGAAATGGAGGAGGTCTGATCGCGGATCGGTTGGCATAGAACTGATCCGGCCTGTTGTAGTCACCTAGTGTCCTTCCACGAACCACTGCAGCAGCAGCAGCTGCAGCTTGCACATTCGGTGCCTCAATAGCAGGAGGGTGTAGAGTGACACCCTGTTGGTGTCGATCAACACCGACTGCGGGTTCTGCTATCACGTTTTCCTCAGCATCCAGTTTCTGACCCTGCTCGTTGCGCACATGGCCCTTTTGATCCCGCAGAATTCCAGCCTCATCCCTTACCAGAACAACGAAGTTATCCATCGCAGCTAGTTTCTTAGCTTTTCGGTTTGTCCATTTTATCCTTGCTATGTCTTGGTTAGAAGGATTTGAAAGCTGAAGATCTTTGTTGCTCCTGGTTTTGCGATTAGGCATAAATCTGAAACACAAAGAAAAAAGAAAAAGAAAAACAGCGTAAGTAAATAAGTAGTAAAAAGATTTAGACTAAATTATAACTGAAATCTAATGGTGAATCAAAAGTCCCCGGCAACGGCGCCAAAATTTGATATGCTCAAATTTACCCTAGAGCTACTCTTTCAAATTAGGATATCACTGTAGTACTTAGGGATTGAATCCACAAGGACTTTAGTTCACACAATAGATTAGCAGTTTAGAAATATAGCTAAACAGAAGAAATTTGTAAATTAAAAATAGCAAGAGAATTAAAAATCGGGTTGTAAGCTGAAATGGGAGAAAAGCTAAGCTTAGGAAAATTTTCAGGAAATTCAGAATTGCAGAACAAAACAATTATCAGGATTGTAATTAAGAACCATTATAGAACTCAAATCACTAATGTAAAATCAACCAACTTTCGTTGCGAAGATTATCTATGCCTAAATTTTAGAATCCCAAATATCTTTGCGAATTCTTCAAGTTAAACAAGCATTAAAGTTTAGGTTTGATATGTTCACAAAATCCCTAAACCAAATCCCTTTGCGAATAGGGTATTTTGCTCATCTAAGATAGTTCAGGCAATCAATTACACTTTCGTGTCAACTAATCAACCTAAGATCAGATTCTTGGTAGCTAAGCTAGAATAAGTAATAAACACAATCTAGATGAAGAACTCTATAGATTCAATCCTAACAATCTAACAACCTAACAATTCATGAATTCCTTTGAAAACCCTAAACCTAACAGGGAGATTACTCAGACATGATTAATGAAACACAAATCATGAATGAAATAAATTGCATTAAGAAAATCAAAAGAAGAAGAAAGGAGTTTAGAAATCTTCTCCAAAAATCTCTGAAAAGGTGGCTGATCAAAAATCAAGCATAGGTCTAAACAATGACCTTAAAATCATATATATAGGCTAAAACACGATTTGAGCTTTATTTGTAAACAGGGATAACTTCTGGACCAAATTTGTAATTCTTCAAAACGTCAAAAAGATGTGAAATTCGATTGCTGTCAGATATTGGTATCGACCTACACCAGAGGTGGTGTCGATCGACACCCACACCAATTTTGCTCTACGAGTTTGTTTCTTCAGCGTAGCTTCTCGGCTTGCTCCAAAACGTCCCATAATCTCCAAATAAGTCCAAAACGCTCCTAGACCTGCAAAGACTCTAAAAGACTAGAAAATACTATAAAGATTCTATAAATACTCTAAAAATGACTCCTATATCATAGTTAAAAACTGTAAAAACCATGATATATCATCAAGAAAACCGATGGAGCTTCGGTGTTGGCTAAGAAGTATGTGCAGGAGATAGTGAGACTTTATGGGATACCGGTGAGTATCGTGTCAGACCAGGATCCTAAGTTCACTTATGAGTTCTGGAAAGCGTTCCAGGAAGAGATGGGCACAAGGGTGCATTTGAGTACTGCTTATCATCCTCAGACGGATGGGCAATCCGAGAGAACGATCCAGACTCTAGAGGATTTGTTGAGGATGTGTGTGCTTAACTAGGACGGTCATTGGGTGGATCGCCTGAGCTTGGTAGAGTTTGCTTATAACAATAGCTACCAGCCGAGTATTGGGATAGCTCCATATGAGGTGCTGTATGGGAGGCCATGTCGTACACCGTTGTGATGGCCCCAAGTGGGGGAGAGGAGCACATTGGGTGTGGATTTTGTTCAGGAAACTACGGAGAAGATCCGAGTTTTGCAGCTGAACATAAAGAAATCTCAGGATCGACAAAAGAGTTATGCCGATAAGAGGAGAAAATAGCTTGAGTCTGAGGTGGGAGATATAGTGTATCTCAAGATGGCAATGTTGCGAGGTCCGAACAGGTCCATTACCGAGACTAAGTTGAGTCTGTGGTATATGGGTCCATTTTAGATTGTTGGTCGAATTGGACCAGATGCGTACCGGTTGGAGTTACCGGAGATTATGCAAGCATTTCACAAGGTTTTCCATGTGTCGATGCTGAAGAAGTGCTTGCATAAGGATGATATGGTGTTGGGTAAGATTTCGTTAGATATTCAGCCTAACATGACCTTAGAGGGGAGGCCAATGAGGGTTCTCGATAGGTGGGTCTAGGAGCTTTGTCGGAAGAGGTTTCCGATGATAAAAGTTTCGTGGGACTGTAACGGTGTTCAGGAGGAAACTTGGGAACTAGAAGAGCGGATGAAAGCTAGATTCGAGAAGTGGTTCGAGAAATAAGCAGAGGCTTGAGCTTTTCATCGTTGGTTCCAGTTTCAGAGTGAGAGTTGTCTGCTGTGTGTATTCATTTTCTATTTCGTTTGTGTGTGTAAACGATTAATACATTTGAATTGGTAATAAGATGAGTATTTCTTATTGGTTATGACTTGTGATGTCATGAGTTTATTGAGCAGAAAGTTATAAAAAGAGGTTTATGAGAATATAAACTGGAAATATCCTTCGTATTTGGATATGAGAAACAGTTTCATGTGTCTGGGATGTTTTGAGTTGACCTGAAGTTTGGTCAGGGTTGTGGTGATATTCCGGGTTGGAATATGTGTGGTTGTGTATAACATTGCGATGTTCTACGCATGCCATGTGAGGTAGTTTCGGTCAGAGATGCTTATAAACGTTTAGACTTGATTGCTCTAAGGACGGTTTGGTCCGGTACAACTCGTGAGGGGATGATTAGTTTCCCAGATATACCGATAACTTGAAGGATATGTGACCTGAGGGTGCGAGTGGTATGAGAGATATACCGATCGCACGGAGGACATGTGACCTGAGAGTGCGAGTGGTATGAGTTAGTACCGATAGCTCGAAGACTTTGTGTCTAAGAGTGTGAGTGATACGGGTTTTTGTGCCGATAGCTCGAGGAAATTTGTGACCCGAGAGTGCGAGTGGCATGTGGTACCAAGAACTCAAGGGACTTTGGGCCTGAGGGTGGAGTGGTACGAGTACGAGTTGTATTGGAAGCAATGCATGTCTAAGACGTGGATATAAGCACAGCGACTGAATGTAGACCTCGGAGGTTGATAGTGTTCAATCTCGTGTTTGAGTTGTGTTGACCGGGCTGGTCAAGGTTAAGAGATTCGTTGCGACGATTGTGAGTTGGGTTCATCGCGGATGAATTGTGCCGTAGATTCGAGGACGAATCTATGTTAGTGGGGGAGAATTGTAACGCCCGTCTCCCGGGAAGTGGACTATTGACGGGAAGTATATATATATGAGGCATATATATATATGTCAATATGTCTTTGATTCGTTTAAGTCCGTGATAAATATGTTTTCTCGCTGTTGAGGCTTTTAATCTTAAAAGCTCCGTGGATTGGTGGGTGTGGATCCCACGTGATGGATTTTAAGTCAAAGAATGGCTTAATTAATTCTTCTTTTCTTCTTCTTTTCTTTTTTCTTCTTCTTTTCTTTTTTCTTCTTCTTTTCTTCTTCTTGCGTTCTTCTTCTTCTTCTTAGGGGGAAGTTGCAGAGAAAGAGAGAGAGAGAGGGAGAGAGAGAGAGATAGTTGGAGAGAGTGAGCTTGAGAGCTTGTTGCAAAGAATAAGAGGAAGGAGGAGAGGTTTGTGGCTTAGTTTGAGAGTGGAAGGAGAGGGAGATCGAGCTTGCTAAGGCGTGGGTGGAGAAGATAGTCATCCTTGAGCTTGTGGAGCTGTTCTTGAGCCGAATATTCCAAGGATCTAAGGTGAGTGTGTGACCATGGGCTTATCTAAGCTTACGAGATGATTTTATGTGCTTGGTGTGGTTTGTGTGATTTTGGTGATGTTTAGGATATATTCTTGTTGAATCCATGAGTTTTGTTGCTTGTTTCCTTGTTTTTGGGTTTGGGTATGAGCCTAATTGATAAGGAAAGCAAGAATTAAGGTAGGAAGGGATCGATTGGCATGTGAAGGAGTGAAGCAAGTCGAGATCGGATTGGTTGCAGGAAACGCCGATCGGTTTTGGCAATCTATTGCAGACCGATCGTGTGTGCTCCAATCGGTTTTGGCAATCGGTTGCAGACAAATCCCAAGCCTTCAGTGGTGGGTTTCCAATCGGTTTGGGCAATCGGTTGCAGATCGATCTAGTACTTCCCAATCAGGTTTGGTGATCGGTTGCAGACAGATCCCGAGACCTTTCTGTGCGACCTTTTGCTTCCTTCAGTTTTTTCGGCTCAGATCTGATCCAGTTTGGTCCCTAGTGTTGAAGTTGTGTGTCTTGGATGTTTATCTTGCTTATTTGAACGGTTTGTGATCTCTTGCTTGTGTGTATAGCTCGTAAATGGAATGATCGCCTAGCTAAGTTTTTTTGATTATACTTACGCAACTCTTTGTTTTGCTGCAGGTAAAAATAAAGTGTGATCGTGGAATCAAGGCAATGAACAGGGAGATTATTAGGACTCGGTTATTGTTGTATGTGTCGAATCGTTTAATATGTTTAATAATTCGAATATTGTTGTTGACGGTTTGTTAAGTGTTTAATAAGATCGAGTCTTATTGCTTTGGCAGCGTTTGTTGAGGGTTAATATTGTGGGGTATTAACTACTATATAAAAAAAAATTGGGTGCGGTCGTTTCAGAGTTAGTTGCGGATTATGATCTGGAGGTAGTTTACCATCCTGGTAAAGCTAACTTGGTTGCGAATGCTCTGAGTCGCAAACGTGTGGTTTCGATTCATTCGAGAGTGACTAAGATGTACCGAGACCTCAAACGGTATTATCACTGGGTTGGGATGAAAAAGGATGTAGCTAACTGGGTCACAACTTGTGATACGTGCCAGTTAGTGAAGAGAGAGCACTAGGTTCCAAGTGGTTTATTGTAGAGTTTACCCATTCCAGAGTGGAAGTGAGATATGATCACAGTGGGATTGCCAATTTTTCGGACCAAAGATGTTATTTGGGTCATTAATGATCATTTGACCAAGATTGCACGTTTTCTAGCCATCAAGAAAACCAATGTAGCTGCGGTGTTAGCTACGAAATATGTGTAGGAGATAGTGAGATTTTATGGAGTACCGGTGAGTATCGTGTCAGACCGAGATCCTAAGTTCACTTCTGAATTCTAAAAGGCGTATCAGGCGGAGATGGTTACTAATGTACATTTGAGTACCGCTTATCATCCTCAGAAGGATGAACAATCTGAGAGGATGATCTAGACTCTCGAGGATTTGTTGAGGATGTTTCTGCTTGACTGGAGAGGTCATTGGGTGGATCACCTGAGCTTGATAGAGTTCGCTTATAACAATTGCTACCAGGCGAGTATTGGGATGGCTCTGTACGAGGCGCTATATGGGAGGCCATGTCGTACACCATTCTGCTAGACCAAAATGGGGGAGAGGAGCACATTGGGTGCAGATTTTGTTCAGGAAACTACGAAAAAGATCCAGGTTTTGAAGCTGAACATGAAGGAAACTCAGGATCGGCAAAAGAGTTATGGCGATAAGAGGAGGAAAGAGCTTGAGTTTGAGGTGGAAGATAAAGTATATCTTAAGATGACGATGTTTTGAGGTCCTAACATGTCCATTACCGAGACTAAGTTGAGTCCGAGGTATTTCTTATTGTTTATGACTGGTGTTGTCATGGGAATTAAATGAGCATGAGATTATGAAAAAAAGTTTATGAGAATTTAAACTGAAAATATCCTTTGTAAATTGGATATCAGAAATAATCCTGAGTGACTGAGATGTTTTGAGTTGACCTGAGGATTGGTCATAGTGAGGTGATATTCCGGGTTTAGAATATGTGTGGTTGAGTATGACATAGCGATGTTTTACGCAGACCATGTGAGGTAGTTTTGATCGGAGATGCTTATAGACGTTTAGACTTTATTGCTTTAAGGACGGTTTGGTCCTGTTCAACTCATGAGGAGATGTTAGTTCCCCAGATACCGATAGCTTGATGGTCTTTGTGACATGAAAGTATGAGTGGTATGAGTGTGATACCCATAGCGCGAGGAACATGTGGCCGAAGGGTGTGAGTGGTATGAGAGATATACCGATAGCCCGAAAGACATGTGATCTGAGAGTGCGAGTGGTATGAGTTAGTACCGATAGCTTGAGGATTTTATGTCTGAGAGTATGAGTTGAACGAGTTTTGTGCCGATAGCTCGAGGGAATTTGTGACATAAGAGTGCGAGTGGAATGGGGTATCGAGAACTCGAGAGACTTTGGTCCTGAGGGTGGAGTGGTACGAGTACAAGTTGTGTTGGGAGCAATGAACGTCTAGGCCGTGGATATAGCATAGTGACTGAATGCAGACTTCGGAGATTGATAGCGTTCGATCTCGTGTCTGGGTTGTGTTGCCCGGGTTGGTCAAGGAATAAGTGAATCGTTGCGACGATTGTGATTTGAGTTTATCGCGGATGGACTGTGTCACTAGATTCGAAGACAAATCTATGTTAGTAGGGGAGAGTTGTAATGTCTGTCTCCCGAAAAATGGATTTTTGTCGGAGATATATATATAGGTGTATATATATATATATCAAAAATGTTTTTGATCCGTTTAAGTCCGTAATAAATAGGTTTTTCTCTTTTTGAGGTTTTTAATCTTAAGAGCTCGGAGAAAAATATTTATAGAGCGGAAAAAGAAGTTTTGAAACTGGTTGTGGGTGTGGACCCCACGTAACGATTTTAAGTCAAAAGAAAAGTGGCTCAATTATTTTTCCCTTCTTCTTTTCTTCTTTTCTTTCTTCTTCTTCTTTTTTTGGGAGTTGCACAGAGAGAGAGAGAGAGAGAGAGAGAGAGAGAGAGAGAGAGAGAGAGAGAGAGAGAAAGAGAGCGCTTGGGATCTTGTTGCAGAGAAGAAGAGGAAGAGGGAGAGGTTTGTGGCTTGGCTTGAGAGTGGAATGAGAGGGAGATCAAACTAGTTGAGGCGTGAGGGAGTAAGAGTTCATCTCTGGGCTTGTGGATCTGTTTTTGAGCCGATTTTTCCAAGAAATCGAGGTAAATGCGTGACCATGAGCTTATCTATGCTTTTGAGATGGTTTTGTGTGTTTCGTGATGTTTAGGATGGATTTTTGATGAATCTATGAGTTGTGTTGCTTGTTTTCCTTGTGTTTTGGGTTGGGTATGAGCCTAATTGCTTGGAGGAAGCAAGGATTGAGGTGGGAAGGGGTTGATCAAAGTGAGAAGTGGGGAAACAGGTCAGAATTGGAGTGGATGCAGGGGGAGCTGCCGATCGGTCAGTGGAAATCGGTTGTAAACCGATTACGAGACCTTCTGCGCGACATTTTCCCTCCTTCCGTGTGACGGGTCGGATCAGGTTCAGTCCGGTCCCTGTTGGTGAGTTAGGTGTCTTAGATGTATATCATGCTTATTTGAGCGGTTTGTGATATCTTGCTTGTGTGTATAGCTCGTAGATGGGAGACCGTCTCACTAAGTATTTTTGATAATACTTATCCAACTCTTCGTTATGTTGCAGAAAAGGATAAAGTGTGATCGTGGAATCAAGGCGATGAGGAGAAAGATGATTTAGGACTCGTTGTTGTATTGTTGGTCGTATTTTATTATGTTTAATAATTGCGAGTTCATATTGACGTTTTATGCGAATTTAAAACGTATGTTTGAATTGAATGTATTTTTGGAATATAATTAATAGTATAAGATATTAGTTATGGTATTGTATAAAAAAAACACGGGTACGATCGTCTCAGTGTACATGAGACAGAAGTAGAAATTAGTACGACAAGGGAGACATTTTAAGTTGGATAGAAATTAGCACAAAAAGCTTGTGAATCCTGAAATGTTTTCAAACCAACACAATTAAATTAAAATATTATACAATTGTTTATCAAAGTTGATGAAATGATTGAAAAATTCACTTACACATCTTCTCCTTGTAACAATTGGTAAATGTGTTGAATTTTGCATCGTCAACATTTTCCATTAGGTTGTAAGCAACATCTCCAGCTTTCACCGAATTTTCAGTGTTTTGTACTGATTTTTTCAAATTCATGGTTATTCTTGCTTTCCTTAAAGCATCACTGGTTCCCGGTTGATCAAACACAAAAATCACTTTTCGTTTAATCTATCCTCGAATTTTTGAGGGACACTTTCCTGCTCTAAAATTTTATCCTCAACAACATTCTTGTTCATATCTTACTGTGTATAGAAAAATATATTACATACACATCAATGAATACGTACACAATAATAAATTACGTACACAAGATTTAGTATCCATATATACTTACATGGTTTGCCAATTCTACTCCGATTTTGTTACAGCCATTGATGTCATCTTCTTTCTCAGTTAGTTCTAATCCTCCTTAATTAAAAAAATACAGTTAAATATATGTACACAGTAACATAAATGTACACAGTTAATTTATATGTACACATTCATATAATAAATTTAGATTGCTTACTTCATTTAGATTGTTATCAAATATCAACACTGCATCAACGTATTTGGAGCTATCCAATTGTCATAAAACCTTAGAAATACAATTGTTGAGAGAGTTAGATTGAGTATGGTTATTTTCAGTAAACAAATAATTGAAGGACAAAATCATGGAAAACTTACATTGTTTATCGTTACAGTAGGTGATGGGGGATCCTAAAGATCATCTTAAACACCCAAATCCTCTATATGTACTTCCACGGTTCCACCCCATCATCAATCTTAATTTGTTGCAGAAGTCATGAGTTAAACATATGGTTAATTAGTTGCATACGAAACACTCTTTAAACACACTTGTACTTATATTACGATTCCACTAGTACATTTCCATCTTTATTTCCATCCTTCTGAGCTGGAGCGTCATAGAACACTTCCTCACCATCGCTATTATTGGTTTGCTCATGTATCAATAAATGTAACTCAAAAATGTTACTCACAACCCAAACAAAGATGTACGTACATTATGACCAGTATACGTACATAAATTATCGCTAGAGATTACCGAGTCACGCTGAAATTCTTTTCGCTGGAATCCATACTTAGAAAATCCAAGACATGGGTAAAAAAATCTGAATATCCCGACACCAAAATAGTCGTCTTATTCGTCTCGCCGGAGTTCTTTTGTTCGAGACAATACTCGTCGGATTACTGGCCGGATATCTCTCTTTCGCTCCAACTCACCGAAAATCTCTCAACCGAATGAACTTTAATCTCTCTACTTTCGATTACAAAATGGAAAACGATTATCCACGATTAATTTCCGATTTAAAACAAGTTTCCTTCGATTTTATAGATAAAGAACAACCCCTTATTCGTTCTCAAATTTCTCTACTTTTTTTCTCCTCCAAAATCTGATTTTCTGATTTAAAAAAAACAAAAATTATATATATATATATATATTTATATATATATTAAAGTAAAAAAAAAAAGTGAATGTTGTCTTTATCATTTCGTTGAAAAAGAAACCAAACAAGCATAGTTTTTAAGAAGTATTTTTGTCCAAAAATCTAGTGATGACTAATCCATGAAAAGTCATTTTAACTTTACCAAACAATGGAATTAAAATTTAAGCAAATGTGTTCCGTGAAAATTTTTTAAAAATAAAAAGAGAGAGAGGGGTAGAATAAACAATAAAGATATGTTTCTTTAGTTTCCAAAAAAAAAAAAAAAAAAAAAAAAAGATATGTTTCTTTATTGAGATAATTGTCTCACAGGTGGTATATGTTGTCCCACCTTTTCTTGCCTCTCTCCTTGTTTAGTTGGAACCATAGGTATTTTCGTCCAAATTCATTGCTTTGTCAAACCACGAAAGTTGATCCCCACATTGCCAATCCATGAAAACAAAACATAAAAAACAGCTATTTTGTAAAAAATACCCAAAAAAAAAATCCACACACATAGCCGTATAATCTCACATACGTGCGTGCACAAGCAGAAGTAAATACATGAGAAGATAATTTTCGTAAAACACAAAAAAAAAGAAAAAAAAACGAAATTTTAAAGCCCCTTAGTGATCAATTAACCAAAAACAATGCCATTAGTGATCATGGCATAGGTTATCGCGCATTAGGGGTAACTTCGGTTGTAAAGCTTCTTCTTAGTTCAACTGAACTTCTTGAGCCCATGTTCTGTCTAACTCCTCGCTTTGAGTCGCCTAATGTAAGACACTCCTTTAGTTCATTAGCAACTTGAGACATGCTTGGTCTTTTCTCTGAAGAAGGATTCACGCACGACATTGCTATCTCAACAGCTTTCCATATAGAATTAGGCTCATAATCTCTATTGAGTCTTGGATCCACAATATTTTCAATATATCCCTTACTAAGCATGTATCCCACCCATGCTGCTATGTGTGGCTTTTCTCGGGTATGCTGAATCACAGGTCGACTTGTGATGATCTCCAATAATACAATTCCAAAGCTGTATACATCACTCTTTTCATTCAACCTATTTGTTCGATAATATCTATAAAACAAGACATGAAGTTTCTATGTCAAATGAATAAAAAGAAATAATTAGATCAAATAATTCAATGATGTATCACTTACTCAGGGTCGAGATATCCCGGAGTACCAGCAATAGCTGTTGACACATGAGTTTCACCTCCAATTGGAAAAGATCTTGAAAGACCAAAATCTGCGAGTTTTGCCTGGAAGTGCTCGTCCAATAGTATATTTGTTGTTTTGACATCTCGATGTACAATTGGAGGTTTGCAACCCGTATGCAAGTATTCCAATCCTATATATATAATTAAATTCATTCACAATCAATGTAAAATGATTGAATGTAGACATCACCACGGTTACGATTATTACCGTTACGGTTTATTAACCACCGGTTATGGTTATAATTTTTTTCTAATATATGGTTAAACAGTTACAGTTAAATACGGTTTCGGTTTAAACGGTTATGGTTAGATCAGTTATAGTTATTTGATAATATGATACGGTTGATATCAGTGATGGACCCATATTTGTTTTTTAACTTCAGTTCCGTAAATAATTTAAATGATGATATACCAACTAATACTTATTATTATAATGTTACAAATTATAATTTGGATTTAGTGTTATCATGTGAATAAAAATATTATTATTTAAAATTATTTTTTATTCATGATTTAAGTTTTGTATATACATTTGTGTAAAATTTATAATTTTTTAAATAAACGGCTATTTTTTTTATTAACAAAACTATTTACCATTTTTATGATCTAACGTTTATTTTGAAAATAATGACTATTTTAAAATTAATTAGAAGTTCTAATCTTAACTAAAATTTATAACCAACACGCTACTCTATTAATTAGAAGCACTAATAATAACATCCACTATTCCACTACTTTGATTTTGTCACTTTGTGTTCGTGAATGATTTCAAAGATATTCAATTTTTTTTAAAAAATATTATAAAACTGTTGTGTTGTAACATTTATATATCAATTATATTTTAGTACATTTATATTTAATTAATATTTTTTTTATTGTACTCATATTTCTATAATATATAATTCATATTAAATAATTAATTATTTATATATTTTATTATGTTTTAAAGACGGTTACGGTTAAAAATTAACGGTTTTAACTATGCGGTTAACCAATGGTTTTGATATGGTTACAGTTAATTAACGGTTACAATTAATATAATTTAACGATATATTAACGGTTAACGGTTATGATTTTTAACCATTTTATACGGTTACGGTCCGGTTACAGTTTAGATATAGTCTGGTTACGGTCCAAAATATGTTTACAGTTTGATTTTGGTCAGGATGCGAACCTTGTGCAGTTTCGACGACAATTTGTAGTCTACTAGACCACTTCAAAGGAGAGCCGCCACGTTCTCCTATATTTAAGAAACATATATTTGAGTAATGTTGTAATGACATGTAACATCAAAATATGGCAAGTGATCTTTGTTTTGAAATGTGGTGTATCCAAATTTATACCTGAGAGATGTTGTTTTAAGTCACCGTTGGGTGCATACTCATAAAGGAGGGCCAAGTGGCTTTCTTCATCACAATATCCAACCAAACTTACCAAATTTACGTGGTGAACTCGCAAAAGAAGTTCTACCTAACCAACCATATATACCAGAACATAATTTAGAGCCAATATGCATGTTCTTTATGAAGATATATATAATCCATATTTAGATATTTTATAATATATATATGCATTATATATCAACCTTAACATACCTCTGCTTTGAATTCCTTATAGCCTTGTACTGATGATTGAGAGAGCAATTTAACAGCTATTGGTTGCGTACCATTCAAAGAACCATGATACACTACTCCGAACCCTCCTTCTCCAAGAACTCTTTCAAAGTTGTCTGTAAATGCTACCACCTCTGAATAAGTGAACCTTTTTGTTTGGGAAACTATGGACGGCCTACTTGGTAACTCATGCTGAACCGTAGATGAAGAATCTGATGTGAAAAACAAAAAAAAAATCTAAGAGATTAGGCATCCTTTAATATTTATGCCGTCAGGCATCCATGTTACAATAAGGATATTTCCCATCTATAACTAAGTACCTCGCGTTTGCCTTTTCCCTCTGAAAACAAGAATGAGAATTAGCACAGCTACAATGATGAGCACAGAAGCTGCCGATGCCACAACTGGGAAAACGTACTTTTGATTGATATTTTTGCATGACGCATCAGCACAAAACTTTGGGTTTCCTTGAATCCTTAAGAAAATTAGTGTTGTTAAATAAAACTGGAACTCAAGAAAAGCTTGTGGAGAGTTGATGGAAAACACACACAATTGTAAGAATCTCACGTCAGCTTTAGCCCATTCTTTTCTCTATCATGAAAGGCTTCCGGTAGAGGACCCGTAAGATCGTTCCAATTTAAATTTCTGTCAATGCATGCAGGGAATATATTATATGACAACAGCCGAATATAGTGAAAAATAAGTGGCCAACGAACGTTAGTTTAGTTCAACTTACATGACCGATAATGACTTCATGCTGGCTAGAAATTCGGGCACCCCTCCAGTAAAACTGTTATTTGATAAATCCCTGACATTTATAAATTGAAACGAGTCATTTCTTTTTTCGTTGATAGAATAAACAATAGATAGTCCATTTCTACAATTAAGTTCGTTCGCGGTGGACAGTAAATCATGATTCTGAAATTTTAAGTTTTTATGAATGTGATGAATGATAATGTAAAAGACTGAAAAAAGTAGTACGCATTTACAATTTTCGAAGCTCGGTCAAATTTTGGAAAGCAGGCGTAATGACCCCTTTTAAACTGCGTGATGATAAATCTCTGTTTACATTATTAGAACGAGTTTAAAGTTTCAGATACTTGAGGAATATGAGTTTTATCATGAAAAATTGTATGAGATAGTGATCTTACAAGGAAATAATTCTCGGAGGAGTAGACTTATTTGTGTAGCTGCACTTTAGATCTTCCCATTTTAAGAGTTCAGGGACGCAAGGATCTCCCTGCCAACTTATGATGTTTAATCCATAAATTGCTTGGATATTCTTCATAGCAGCGACTAACACAGAGGTCAAAATAGGAAGTAAAGAATTATTATACAGGATATCAGACGTTTCCTTAATCAGGCTATATAATAGAGAAATGAACAGTGACATACCATCGTTTGGATTTGTTTCAGCATATAGAAATTCCAAAACATTGAATGCCTCAACTGCATTAATAAGTGGTGGAAGAGTTGATCTTTCAGTTCTTACGAGGTCCAAGTCGCAGGAGCCAAAATTGCATTTTTGTGGTGATATGTTGTATATTGTTTCCGATTGTAACACCTTAGGACTATATGCTTTCTGAATAATATTTCCAGCCAATAAGATGTCGAATTCCCTAGTATCATTCGGTTTTAGGGTTTGGATCTCGGCGAAATGAAAGTACACATTAACTTTGTCACTAGCGGCGTCAGGAAACAAGAATAAGAACAATGGTCTGCTGGCATTTGTGGGCAAAATACCGGATCTACTTACAGCTTCCGGCACTACAAAAGGATTAGAGGAAGTCACATTGAGAGTGGTGTTTACATCTGTTTCAACCCAGACATATCGATCCCATTTGCGATCAAATACATCATAAGGATACCTGAAAAAAACTTTGGGTTAGCCATGCAAACGTAAATGGATCCTGTTAACTGTTACATTGCATGTTATTGCGATTGTTGAGTGTAAATGTATTAATTCAATGGTACTAAAACTTGATACGATCGAATCAATGGGTGAAAGAAAAATAAATGGATATCAATTTTTCAAGTTAGTTCGATAGTGAACAAAATTAATGTGTACGTCTACAAAATTCGGATGGAAATCGGCAAAATTAAACCCTAACCCATGTGAGGTAGACATTTGTATGTTGGACGATTACAAAACTAAAACCTAATCCATAGGTCGGATTGCCAAACTGATTAGTGTACGGTAAATAGGCCATCCACATGGGACACTAGCAGGGAAAAACTAAACATTTTATTGTAATATTAAACTCAAACACAATGCCTTAACTACACACTACAAGAAAACTTTTGATTTCCTACAACAAAAATCGTAGGAAATTCATTCTAAACAGTTATCGTAGGAAATTCGTAGGAAAATTTCCTACCAAAATCCTACCACATCATTTCCCATCAAATTCCTTCCATTTTCCTACGAATTTTCCTACGACTCAACGGTGTGTGGAAATTTCGTAGAAAATTTCCTACGACTTTCTTACGATTAAATTTCGTAGGAAATTTTCTACCAATTTCCTACGACAAGTGTTTTTCGTAGAAGAATCGTAGGTATTTGGTAGGAAATTTGGTAGGATTTCATGTTGTTTTCTTGTAGTGACATAACAAGTTGATAATATCATAAACAAAAGAATGAATATACCCTAGTCAAGGATCAGTGAACCAAAACAAATTAATGTACAGTGGACCAACCACAAAAGACATCTAGCAGATGAAATCTAAACCCTAAATTGTAATTAATGGAAAAACTCAAACACAATGCATTAACTACCTATGAGAGAACACCAAACCCTGGTCAAGGATTGGTGAATCCAAAGTGATTAATATACACTAAGCAAGCCATAAGAGACATTGATAAGAAAAATCTAAAGCTTAAATTGTAACGGGAGAACCAAAACACAATGAGTTAACTAACTAATGGGATGATGATAAACCCAAAGGAGAGAGTATATTATAATGGGGGAACTCAAACACAATACTCTAACTACCTAACAAGTTGAGAAAAAAAACCTAAACAGGAGAAAGATATATCCTATTCAAGAATTAGTGAATCCAAACCGATTAATGTATATTATTAGGTCATCCATAAGCGACATCTATCTAGCAGGGGAAATCTTAACAATAATTTTAATGGGGGTACCTAACACAATGCTTCAGCTAATGAACCCTAATTAATGTATACTAAGGAAAAGAATTCAAAAAATTAGTCAAAGACTGATGAACCTGGCCGAATCGATTAATGTACAT
This sequence comes from Turritis glabra, assembly GCA_900406565.1. Classification (NCBI taxonomy): domain Eukaryota; kingdom Viridiplantae; phylum Streptophyta; class Magnoliopsida; order Brassicales; family Brassicaceae; genus Turritis; species Turritis glabra. Next base: position 2,660,735 of record OVBN01000216.1, read on the forward strand.
TAAACCTTCCATAAAATACATCAAAAAGAAGAAAACTTAAACCTAAATTATAAAAAGGAAATCCAAACAGAATGCTTTATCTATCTTATGAGATAACAATAGCCCTTAACCAATGTTTTCACCCCCGGTCCAGACCGGCTGGTTCAATTGGTTAACCCGCGACCCGGACACTTCTCTGATTTGGGTTTAGTGCTAATATCCGGTAGTTTTAAAACCGCAAAAACCTAGAAAAATTTGCCATTAACCTGCGACCCAGTGAACCGGTTGAGCTGACCAGGTAATGGTTCAAGAGAATCCATTTGATTTTAGGGACAAAGTATAGGGTTTCAGTGTATTACAATTATTTTTCAAACCATTTTAATCGTTTTCAAGCGGCGACACACGATTCAACACACCTTTCTCGTCTTTTCTGGCATCTCTCGTCTCCTCTGACTCTAACGCAACAAATAAGTTGGGTTTTCTATCTTTCTCTTTTTTTTAAAAAAAAATTTTTTGTCTTTATTTTTGATCGTCATGATCATTCTCATGGCCAGGCATGACCACGGTTACGATTAGTACGGTTACAGTTTATTAACCACCGGTTACGATTATAAATTTTGTTTAACCTTAACCGTAACCGTTTAATATACGGTTAAACGGCTATGATTAAATAAATATGGTTCCAGTTAAAATGGTTATGGTTAAATACGGTTACAGTTATTTGATGATATGATACGGTTGATATTAGTGATGGACCCATAATATTTTTTAACTTCAGTTCTGTAAATAATTTAAATGATGATATACCATCTAATACTTACTATTATAATGTTACAAATTATAATCTAAATGTAGTGTTATCATGTGATTTGAATAACAACATTATTATAAAAAATTATTATTTTTATTTATGATTTAAGATTTTTACATACATTTGCATGAAATTTAAAATTTTTTAAACAAACGGCTATTTTTGTTTTCATTAACAAAACTATTTAACATTTTTTATAATCTATCTTTTATTTTGAAAGTAATGACTATTTTAAAATTAATTAAAAATTCTAATCTTAACTAAAATATATAACCAACACGATACTCAACTAATTAAAAGCAGTAATAATATCATCCATTATTCCACTACTTTGATTTTGTCACTTTGTGTTCGTGAATGGTTTTAAAGAGATATATATATATATATATATATATATATTAAAATATTAATAAAACTATCGTGTTGTAACATTTTTATATATTTGTTGAAAAATATCAATTATACTTTAGTACATTTTTTTTTAATGTACTCATATTTTTATAATATATAATTCATATTAAAATAATTAATTATTAATATATTTTATTGTGTTTTAATGACGGTTATGATTAAAAGTTTACGGTTTTAACTATGCGGTTAACCAACGGTTTTGATACGGTTATTGTTAATTAATAGTTACAGTTAATATAAATTTAATCATATATTAACGGTTAACGGTTATGATTTTTAACCATTTTATACGATTACGGTCCGGTTACGATTTAGATACGATCCAGTTATGATCCGAAATACGGTTACAGTTTGATTTTGGTCATACCTACTCGTAGCTTCTTTATTTTGGCTCTACATAATCGAATATAATATTTAAAGTGTTCTTGTATTATAATAATTCATCCTCATATTTGCATATTTATTAACAATCGATTATGTTGTATTATAAATAATTGATCCTCATGTTTGTTAAACGTGGTATGATTATTTTTATTTTTATATCTATAGAACTATATAATCTTTATATATATATATATATTAAACAAATTTTAATCAATTGATCCGCGGTCGAACCCAATTGATCCGATAATCCGGAAGATAGTTCCGTTCACCGTCCGGGTCGGATTTAAAATCATTGGCCTTAACTAGAGAAGGCTGAACTCTATTCAAGGACCAGAGAATCCAAACCAATTAATGTACATTGGACCATCAATCGATTAATTAATGTGGACCTTCATATAAGGTATGTAGAAAGGGAAGTCTAAACCCTTAATAGTAATGGAAACAAATTCCTAAATTATAAACGGTGAACCCAAAACCAATGTCCTAACTGTAATGAGACATTAAGTTACTAATCTAATCGAGAGAATGTTAAACCCTAATTATGGCAAACTAACACTTCGTTTAAAACTATATATATATATATTTGCAAACAAATGCTATGAATAACAATAGGTTTTTTTTAAAGTGTTTAGATTTGATTTTGAGTTTTTGATTTAAAAAGTGGGTTTTCAGAACACCAAGAATTTAGATTTTTAGGTTTTCTGAAATAATTAGTTAAACACTCAAAAAATAATTTTATTACTTTTGAGGAAACTAGTTTTCTAAACTCTTGAATTGGCTAAAAAAGATTTTCAGGAAAAAAAAATGAACAGTTTTAAAAAACTAGAAACATTTTTTTATGTTTTGACATCAAACACCATTTTTATTAAAATACCAGGAAAATATTATCTTCTAAAAAAAGTCAATCTGACACCGATAAATTTACATGCGAAAAGAACTAACATCTTTTTTTTCTCCGGAAAATGATCGATTTACACATAATTGTGTGGAAATTTGGCATATATCAATCTAACACCAATAAGTGACAGTTTTACCCGTGTTTATTTTGCCACAGAAAGTAGTCAACTATGTGTAACATAAATAAGTTTTTAAATGAAAAGTAGTTAACCAAGTTAAAATAAAGTGATTTGTCATGAATGAATAAACAATTCTTTTAGAAATAACATTGTGTTTTCAGGTATATGCAATTAAATGAGAAAATAATTTATATTGTTTATAAGCTGTAGATGATAGACAATAATGGTAAAGTAAATCCAATCATATTATTGTTTAATATAATCGTCTATTCTAAATTATAAATTAGTTGATAAAACAATAATTTTATTATAGTTGTTTACCTGTTGAAAATATAACATATTGTCTATGTTGGAAATATAATTGCATACTGTTCAAGTGTATATATCTAATAAATTTATCATTCTAGTTTTCAACTTATAAACAACAAAACCTTTCTATAAGTTGCATATATTAACTATATTAGAAAGCAAAATAATCATTTCTAATATAATTGTCTATTATATATATAATATTATATTAATCCTTCTATATTTGATGTAGTTAACTATCTTTTACATACAAAAAAATAGTTTAAGTTACGTTATAAATAGTTGACCGTATTTCGTGGGAAAACAAAATAGAAAAGGTAAAATTGTCACACACAAAAAAAAAAATTAACATTTAATTTCACTTTGTTGCTATTTCAGTTTCCATTATTAATCTTAGCGTCTCTCACCACCTTTGTCTATATTAAGAATGTCAAATAGACTTCGTGATCATGGACTAGACCAGTTCAAAATATAATGGTCTGGGTAGAATTATGTCTAAAATTGAAACGGTTAATATGAACTAAAAACCAATTTAGTTAGTAAACAAATGAGGTGAACTCATCTGGACAAAAAACGTCCAATAATCCTTAAAAATTAAATCTTTTAGTTTTTTTTTTTTTTAACATAGGTCGTCCCGTTTTCTCACCAAAATTACAAAATCGCTTTTTCTGCCAAAATTAAAAAATCATGTTTGGCGTCAAAATAACAGAATTACGTTTTCGCGCTAAAATAACGAAATCATGTTTTCTCGCCAAAATTATAGAATCAAAAATTTTCTGCCAAAATCAAATTTTATAAAACAACTTATAAAACCGTTTAAGTATGAATTTTAGTATGTTTAATATGAAATTTAGTTTGTAAAACACTTATAAGTTGTTTAATATAAAGTTTTTTTTGTGTATTTACGATTTATGTTCATATATAATCTGGATCATACGGACAGCCCAATTGATCATGGTTTTATCTAGGTTTGGTTCTATTTGGACATAGTCATATTTGGGCATTGACCACTAATATCCAGAAAACGAACATGTTCATTTGAACTTGAAGAGCCTTATTCTACATCGAATAAAAAATCTTGATGAAAAAACGTAAAAGCATATCATAAAAAAAGACTATCTTTCAATTGTTTGGAAAGTAGACTTTTTTTTTTTTTTTTTGAAAGTAGACTTTACATACCGTATAAAGCCAAAAGAATCGCTTGTATAGGTCCGCCGGTATATTAGGTTCAAGGGACCAAGTTGTGTCATATAAGAATCATTTCTCAATGGCCGTAACTCCAAGGTAGATATCATTGGTATAGTTTCTCCTGTCTTGACAAGACAAATCTGCAATAAGTTTGACTTTGACTTGTAAATGATCTCACGATCACTTACGAAATCCAAATCCACCGCAATCCACATGTTAGGCCCCACATGTAAGTCAAATTTGGGATATACATTAAGGCCATCATAATTTCCATAGGAGAACCCAGCTCTTATAAGATAGTTGATTCCCTTGTTTACTGTCAGATTATAACAATTTCGTATTCCGTCAGGAAAATATCTCAGATCCTTGTACTGCTTGTAGATATAGGTCTCATCAACCCCTACTTCACCACGTTTACCATTTTGGATGAAATTGGCGTCAGATGAGTATGTTAATCCAGTTACGGGGTCCGTATACGGAGACTCACCAGGGGGTAAACCACAGTCTAGACTGATAAATCCTGGTGAAACAAAAAATAATAGTGTAAATAATCATTGGTTGGAGCTCTAAAAACTCTTAACTTCTTAAAATATTTTTAGAGTCTACTTTTCATCAATCATACTCTTACCATTTTTAGAGCTCTAGACAGTCTCCTAAAATCACAGTTACTTAGTTAAAAACCAAAATTTTGGCAGTAACTAAAAAAAGTTTTTTTTTTTCAATTAAGCTGCATATATTAGTTCACGAATAAAAACTCTTTTGTAAAGAGAACCAATCGGTGATCATCAAATTTACATGGGAGAAACATAATCTGCGAACTCTTGCACATTTTGCAAGATGCGGAAGTATTACCACTACGAGTGATATACTTAATAAAAAAAATGACGAATAAAATCATTTAACTCTGTAGAAAATGTATGCCACTCCTCGAGGTTAGAAGTCATCTCTAATAGGTCCGAACAATCCGTCATGATGAGTATACTAATCATCGGGATCACCAATAAGCACTTTATCTCCCAGAAAAGAGTCTCCAATTAAGCATGAAAGGGGAAAAGACATCTACATGAGCCTTTCAGTCGTAAATGCATCAATCTTCCTCCACACGAAACAATTCAGCTGTGTCCACTCCGAGACTCCGCCGCATACCAGGACCTTGTCAATACAACATACAAGTATATCTGCTAGAATTGGCGTCACTTCCTGTATAGCGTCCACCACGGCCTGGGAATCTTCTCGCCGGTTTGCTCGCCTCCACGATTCTTCTTCTTGAATAGCCATCGCAAAGATCGTCTAAGTTTTTTCGATTCCGCGCCTTCCAAATATACCACATGATCCATGAAAATACCATTAGGCTCTCCTCATCTGCTCTTATCTCCTTACCCCGTCAATACAAATAATCCAGGTTACTTTATAACGAAGGTGAGGGGAACAAGGATAGGGATGGTAGGATATTTGACAGAGCCCAGACTTTTCTATCTGGCGGACATTCGAAGATCAAGTGCTTGATAGTTTCTTCTTCTGCTCTACATCTAGGATATTATATATCTCTACCAATATGGCGATAATGTAGCTGTTGGCATGAAACGAAGCATCCTGACACACACGAAATGTTTTAATTTTCGTATAGTTTTCAGTTTCCAAGTTTGCACCTTTAGTGCTGTAACACTAGGTCAATGAGAAGGCTGGTCACAACCAGGGTGAGAGATGTCTGTTGCGGACTCGTATCCAGATTTGACGGTATAATTGCCCGACTTTGTCTTGGTCCAACAATATCTATCACTCGAGGCATTAATACTTCGTTTGATCCCTAAAATAAGTGTAATTTCTTTCGGGAAAATAATTCCTGAAGACGATCCGACTTCCACTGTTTAGTCTCAAAGTCGATCAAAGTATTAACATAGACCAATGGGCCTCTCTCCTCATAAAGTCTTTTTGAGGGGGGGAGGGGGCAAGCCGGAGAACTTGGTATCCATAGATCTTTCCAAATACACGTACCAAATCCAGAGCTAATAGTCTTGCGGATCCCGGAATTGAATACGTGCTTGGCGGCTAACTTACTCTTTTATCCATACAACAGTAGGTTAGGTACTGTAATGTCTAACGAATTACAATATCTAAAATAACGTCTTTTTAGGATCCGACTGAGGAAAGAGTTGGAGAATCTTAATAGTCTCCATAATTACCAAAAAGTTTATACAGTAACAGTTGCAAACTTGCAACAAATCACCTTTAATTTGTTTTTTTTTTCTTTCTAACAAATTACAATCTAGCTTATAGAAGACTAATAAAATGTTTTTAAAAGAGATGATTTTCAAATTTCGAGCAAAATCTCTCGGGTATATAGTTGTTATGTGAATTATGCAGTGATCATGCATTCGACTGGAAACAATCGACCAACAATCTCGACAACCCAAATTACAAAGAGATAATTTCCAAACTTAGCCCACAAAAAAAAAGTGATAATCCTCAAATTTTATGCCAAATCTCTCGGATCTATAGTGTTATATGAATTATACAGTGATCATGCATACAACTGGAAACAATGATCAATGATATCGACAAACCGAATTACAACAACGGTTAATTATCATGCTTTAAGGGTCAAAGAGTGAACATGAACCAATGAAATATACATTAACAAATATTTTAAAAATTACCTTGTTGATCAGGCTGAGCTTGAACAAGATGTATAATGGCAAAAACCCCGAAGCTTAACGCCAGTAATAGTTTGCGATAACATTCCATTTTTAAGTTATCAAAGAAACTTTTGCTACGAAAGATGATATGAAGTTTATGAGAGAATATATTGACTTTTCATGCGAAAATATATACCTAAAATTTAAAATAAATCTTCATGTTGATGTGGAAAACTCTCGAACTAATCTGTTTATGTTACTCCCATCACGTCTCAACTGGTCTAATAAAAAACATATACATTTATAGTCCAACTTGTGGGAAAATGTGAATATTAAATCAAAGCACCTGATGTTATCTTTGTTTAAAACAATGTAAAACTGCCAAGTTGATCTAATATCAAAGCTCCATAGCTATATGATATTTCTACCAACGACGACTTATATATAACAACAACTACATGGGAAACGGCCAATTCATATATGGACTAACTGTCCCTCATTACATTATGTCTATGAACTTTTGAACTTTAATTATTCATATATACACGAAATATAAAATTGACTAAGGACTTGATTGGTATTTGCGGATGATTGCCGATGCTCCATACCATTATGGGTCGCTTGAAATCGCTTGGAATTGCTAGATTTCAAAAGCTCGTTTCCGTCAACGTTTGCGACTGTGGGCAATTGTGGATGGTTCAAATTTTTTATTGTAAATATTTATATTTATATTAATAATAATAATTCATTAAAAATTCAAAAACATTTCTTATAAAATACTATCATAACAAATTCTTAAATATATATATCTTTACAACTATTAAAATATTTCTTGTATATAAAAAATATTCCAAATCTTAAATAAATATTTTTAATTAGTTTAAGAATTTTAATTTTTTATTATGATAATACTGTTTTTTTTGTTTTCCTGTATAAATTATATATTGTATGTATTTTTGGTAATTTTATGTTAAACACCTACTGTAACCGTTGTCAACTTGTCACAAATCACCTACAATCGCACCCATTTTCAAATGTTGTACCAATCGTTTAATTCATTTAATAACGCCTGAAACCGTACTTATTCGCTTCTGCAAACTCCTGCAGTCGTATCCGCAATCACTGCGTTTAAACCAGTCATACCCTAAATGCTACCTTAATTAGTTATATTGGTTTAAACCAATATATTCATCGAAGCTATGTAATTTAATCTACTTAAATTTGCTAGGTCAGATACCACGTAGGCGGATTAAAGATTTTTTTTTAATAGGGGACGATCATTTTTGTGTAAAAATATAAAATATAATAAAAATATCTATATAGTTTTTTATTATTATTTGTGATATATGTAATTTATAATACTAAATAATAAATTAAAATTAATATAAAATATCTATTAAAATCTTAAATATAATAGGATAATCATTTTTCAAACTCATCAAAGTTTAATCGAATAAAAGAGTAATATATAAAAGTTTAAAGATTTTGAATTAACATCTTTAGTTTGGTTTAAAAATTTACAAAAACAGAAACTTTTAAACGAATTTAAGCATAGAATTTTAAATTTATAGGATTTTGTACTAACATTGTTAATTTATTGTTGTATAGAAAAACCAAATATTCCCATCTTAATGATCATAGATCCGCCCCTGGACGTAAACAAATTTTAGTTTGTGTGTGAGTTCTGCCAAATTTATAGTCTATTTTGTTGTAACATGATGCCATATTAATTTATGTATGAAACAGCTCATCGATCTGATCGCACAACAACTCATTAATGCCGATCACCGAACAGCTCATCGTTGCCAATCGTCGAAACAGCTCATCGCTGCCAATCACCGAACATCTCATCACTGCCGATCATCAAACAGCTTATCGCTTGAGATTGTTGCACAACTCATCGCTGTAACAAAAAAACAAAAAAAAATGCACATACACGTGTTCCGTTATCTCCGAATCTAACCTCTCCGACTAACGCTTTTCATTCTCACATCGTGTCCCTAACCAGGTGTACGATTTAATCGCGTTCTACATGGATGCAGTGGGGCTCGTTGACTGGACCTAAATCACATGTTTCAATCGAAATAATGTACATCTTTACTTAAGTAAGCCCAAAGCCTACACTTAAAGATTAAAAACCGAGTCAATCTTGCAGTACCTAACAGGCGACCGAACAATACTAAGTCGAGCCCAGACTCGCACATTCTCGTAAGCGGAGCACATGACTCAACACAAGATTATGTTGTGACTGACACAAAACGGTGATGTAGATTTTGTCTATATGTCTCGGGTTTTGAAGATTTATGAAGATATATTGGAGGTACGTTTTTGGGATCTTACTTTGGAGGCGAAGTTCAAAGAAAATGAATATTGAAGATGTTTAGAAGATTTAATGGGATATGAAAATATTGGTTTAAGAGGGATAAAGTTAAATAGAATATTTCTCCTTGATCGTTCCCGGCTCGAGTTGGGTAAACCATAGCAAGACTGAACAAAAAAGATTGGAAAAAGGTTTGCAGTAACCCGCATCCTCTTCGCACTCCTCCAAATCAATTCGGCCAACTGCTATCTGAAAAGCGACCAGGTGGTTCTTTGGGTCGCCCTTTCCATCGTACGTCGACAAGTTGATCTTACGGGGATCTTTTATTCGAAGGTTTGCGATTCACGAGGTTAATGGTGTACGCCGCGTCTCCTCGATCTCCCTATCGATCTCCGGTGCTGAACTGGTACGTAGTTTGGTGGAATTTTGACTTCATCTGCCTCAGTTCGCAGCAGACTCCCTCGAACTCTACCGATGGTACTAGGTTGCAGACATTGGTCCCACCCCTTTCTCGCTATTCTTCATTTGTGACTCCGTTTTCTCCGTCACCAAGATCGTTAGGATTTTCCACCTAGAGAGGGTTTTCAGTATCACCTCCTAGGTTACCTGCTATTGGCATTAGAACGGGTCCGAGAGTTACACGAGCTTGCGAGTCGGGGGAGTCGAAGTTCAATGGCCCGTCGGGTTCCTGGATTGTTTCTTGCACTCGAACATTAATGACCGAATCAAAATGGACATATTAAAATATAGTTAATATATTGATTAGGCCATTAAGTATAATCATTGCATATAAATATGAGACCCCTCAAGCAAGGAGAGGGGATCAGGTTTCCTTTACATTACCAATACAATACAACTTTCTCTCTACTATTTTATACTCTTTCTTATACATTGTTATACGTATTATTGTCTTGTACTTTTGATCTTGAGAGTTTAAGCCACGAAACATACAAATACTTGAGTCATGGGTGAGAGTCATGGGTGTAGATCGTTGCTATTGATCTTGGGATCTTGTAATTAATGGGTTGGAAATAGATCGGAAGCAAGGTCAGAGAAAATCTTGGGGACGTGTAACTCCGAGATTGAACACTAACTGTTATTGTGTTCAAGATGTATTTTCAACAAAGTTCGAGGACGTAGGCATTTGCTGAACCTCATTAAAAATTGTGTGTCTTGTGTTTCTTCTGTAACTTCAGGATCAAATTACAACAGTTGGAATGTTGTTTTGGCTATTAGCTCAAAATCCGTGTAAGCTCGCAACGCAAACCGAGTCTCCATCCAATCTAGCCATGGTCGCAAGTCAAATCGACCACCTGTAAAAATTGGAATAGCAACGATATCCCTAGCGTGAGATTCGATCCGAGCACACAAACGCACCATTTGATAGGTTTGTAAGTGTAAACTCTATCCTTTAACTCTTTGTACTTCTTTATTGATCAACAATGGTGAATACAAGAGCCCTAATTGCTACCACACCATGACAGAGACACAGCTCTGACCCTAACAAACTCGCAGGTTTGTTGATACACTTCTCATTTGATCACGCATGATATAAATTGTGACAAAATTGTGACAAAATTGGCACGGATTGCCATGACATAAATTTGTGGCAGTTTTGCTACGAATTTACCACTATATTCATGGGAATTTTGTTACGGAATGCCACAAAATATTTCTGGTAATCTCGCACAAATTGCTACAGAAACAAATGTTTAAAAAATAAAATTTTAATTTCTGAAATTCATATACAAAAACATATAAAATAAAATTGAATATTTATAAATTTGATAATACAATTATTTATTAAATTCACAAAACACAACATACAAAATGAAAAAAAATATTTGTATACAGATGCATATTCAAAACTATATATGATTTTTCCGTATGATGAAACAAGATTCGTTGTGTCTTGCTGAATCCAAGATCTTCAATGTCTACATCAAGAAACATTGCAGTTGTAGAAGTTGATCTCTACGGTATCTCCATATCCGATTCCTCCAACACCACTCGACTTCTGCAAAAGAGAAATGATTAAAACAGCAGTATGAGAAATTATTAGGAAACAAGAGATAATAATCACACTCATGGTTTTCTAATTTGGCACATCAACTAGATCTCCTTCCTCCAGTAAATCCCTCTGTCTAAGCTCGTCCATGAGCGAGAGCTCTTTCTCGGTCGATTCATCTCTTAGATCTTGAAAACATAAAACGAGAAACAACAATTGAGACAGAAAAGAATGCCATACCGAGATAGCAGCGGAGACGGTGGCGGTGGAGACGGCGTGGAAGAGGAGAGACAGTAGCGGATACGGTGAGGAGGAGAACGGAGTGGCAACGAGGAGAGGCGACGACGGCAAGGAGAAGAAACGGAGACGACAAGGAGGAGAGACGAAGATGGTGTTTGTGAGGCGGTGATGAGGGTTTTCTCGTTGGATAAGAAGAAGGAAAGAAAAATATAATCAGGTGGGAGATTTTTTTAACTGTTATTGGAATTGCGGGAAATCTATAACCCAGGAAGTGAAAATTTCATTTTTATTGCCACACAAACATTTCTGGCAATCGTGGCAATTTCTAAAACTAGATAATCTTTCTTTCTTTTTTCTTTTGACGTATATACTCTTTTAAGTGTCACAAAATTGAATAATAGTTAGTTGATATCATGTATATACTTTGTTAATATCATGTTTGTATTTTTTTTAAAGTACAATTATAACGTAGAAGATGATATAATATGGTAAATGAGAATGCACATATATCTATGATTTATGGGGAAATCTAGTTGTTCGATTTTGGATTTTAGAGAGGGTTATTAAGATTTACGGGTTTGGGTTTATACTTCTTAGATTTTGTTTGGATGCTATATATCTTTAAAATGTTATTTAAGAATATAAAAAGCATATAAATACTTAATTCATATATATTACAATATATGTCATTGTTCATGCATTATCATCATTTAAATTAGAATCTGCCACGTTATTGCCACATTATTTTTTGTTTTGGCAAATTTTGCCAGAAAAAATCTCTAGTTAATATGTGGCACATAATTGACACGAAAATATTATGTCAATTCGTGGCAAATATTACCACAAACTGCCACAAATTTGGTCGTCGTGCAAAATTGACACGATTTAATACAAAAAGCCACAAAATTTGGAGAAAATGTTATTCGTGACGGCTTCACTCTTCTGTGACAACCTTGGAACTGCGGCCATTAAGAAATGATTCTTATAGGGAAAATCACATTTTTAACTTTCAAAGTGTCATCGGCTAGCATTTTAAATCTCAAGAGAATTTCACTAACATTATAAACCACCAAACTAATTTGACTAACATTCTAAACTTTCAAACTAATTCCTTGTTTACGCTCTCATAAATGTTTACGCCCTTGTTTACGGAACAATCACGCCCGTCAACGGAACAGTTAACATCCTTCTATTTTAATTTTTTTTTTCTTTTTTTTGCAGCTGTTTTATTTTACTTGTCTAAAAAAACAAAAAACAAAATCCTCAAATTAAGTTAGAGTTCAAAATTAAAAACCAAAATAGAAGAAGAAGGTCGTGAAAGTGAGAGAGTGATAATGTCAAGTTGTCATACATGAATTCAAAAACAAACAAAGTCTCTAAATTAGTAACAGAGAATGGAAAAGGCTGTGCCTATTTGTCACCAAAACATGGTGCATATTCGTTAGGTTTTGTTACGGTCTTCTGGAGTCTTTGGGTTTAGGCCAGACCTATCATACACACGGTCTCCAAACACCTCAAAAGGTCGATCCGTGAATGGACTCCAAAATGTTCCAACACCGTGTGGAATTTTACCAGTTTTTCTAATCTTAAGTGGCCTCCCTCTTCTGGCTTTCTTCACATGTGGCTGCACTTGATTTGATGAGGTTGAAGGCTGAGGAGCACTAGAAGTAACATGAGTTTGTGAGCTTGATTCACCAGCTTGTACAGGCTGAGAACTACTTCCAGTGACAGGAGTGTTTCTTTTTTTTCTTGGCTTTGGTGGTGGCTTAGGATGACTCTGAAACATATCAAGCAAAGAATGATAAGTCATAAGCAATATCAATGAAAACAAAAAATATTTTAAATGTACCTCATCTATAAGCTTCTTTGGTCTCCCACGTTTGTTTTTTGAAACTTCCACGACAACTGGTTCATTCTTACAACTACTTTTGTTATGCCCAGGTTGACCACATCGGCTGCAATGTGGAATCCTGCCATGTCTTGTTGATTTCCCTGGGTTTTGTAAGTCTTCAAAAGGTTCCTTTTGTCTGTCTCTGTTTTTTGGTCTCTCTCTTGGTTTTCTCATTTCAGGTATCCCTATTGGAGGCTTATTTGTTCTGCTCCACAGCTTCTCACCATTGACAGGTTTAATGTTCTTGTAACACCCCGGTTTCAGGAAATATGGTGGTGCATGCGGAGAGGTTTAAAAGAATTGATTTGGCCACCTATGTCACCAAAGTGCACTTATCTTTTCGGTCAACTGTCCTGAGAGAACTCCACAGTTAAGCGTGCTTGTGCTGGAGCAATTTCAGGATGGGTGACCTTCCGGGAAGTGATTGTCAGAACCGTGTGAGTGAGGACAAAACACGGGAAAGATCATGTGGTGATTTGTAGGGTCGGTAAACAAGTCTTTAAAGCCTCCCGGACGTAGCGTACCGACCGTCAGGGCAAAGGTGGGCCCACGGGCTGAGAGCGGACGTGGGGCCCATTAAGAGGTGACGGTCGGAGCGTTACAAGTGGTATCAGAGACGAACCCAGACGAGTGTGGAGTCAAGAGGGCTCACACCGTCGGGGGTGACGGTCTTGGTGTGCAACGAGGACGTTGCGATCTGTTAGTGGGGGTGAATTGTAACACCCCGATTTCAGGAAATATGGTGGTGCATGCGGAAATGTTTAAAAGAATTGATTTGGCCACCTATGTCACCAAAATGCACTTATCTTTTCGGTCAACTGTCCTGAGAGAACTCCACAGTTAAGCGTGCTTGTGCTGGAGCAATTTCAGAATGGGTGACCTTCCGGGAACTGATTGCCGGAACCGTGTGAGTGAGGACAAAACACGGGGAAAGATCACGTGGTGATTTGTAGGATCGGTAAACAAGTCTTTAAAGCCTTCCGGACGTAGCGTACCGACCGTCAGGGCAAAGGTGAGCCCACGGGCTGAGAGCGGACGTGGGGCCCATTAAGAGGTGACGGTCGGAGCGTTACAAGTGGTATCAGAGACGAACCCAGACGAGTGTGGAGTCAAGAGGGCTCACACCGTCGGGGGTGACGGTCTTGGTGTGCAACGAGGACGTTGCGATCTGTTAGTGGGGGTGAATTGTAACACCCCGGTTTCAGGAAATATGGTGGTGCATGCGGAGAGGTTTAAAAGAATTGATTTGGCCACCTATGTCACCAAAGTGCACTTATCTTTTCGGTCAACTGTCCTGAGAGAACTCCACAGTTAAGCGTGCTTGTGCTGGAGCAATTTCAGGATGGGTGACTTTCCGGGAAGTGATTGTCGGAACCGTGTGAGTGAGGACAAAACACGGGAAAAGATCATGTGGTGATTTGTAGGGTCGGTAAACAAGTCTTTAAAGCCTCCCGGACGTAGCGTACCGACCGTCAGGCTAAAGGTGGGCCCACGGGCTGAGAGCGGACGTGAGGCCCATTAAGAGGTGACGGTCGGAGCGTTACAAGTGGTATCAGAGACGAACCCAGACGAGTGTGGAGTCAATTGGGCTCACACCATCGGGGGTGACGGTCTTGGTGTGCAACGAGGACGTTGCAATTTGTTAGTGGGGGTGAATTGTAACACCCCGGTTTCAGGAAATATGGTGGTGCATGCGGAGAGGTTTAAAAGAATTGATTTAGCCACCTATGTCACCAAAGTGCACTTATCTTTTCGGTCAACTGTCCTGAAAGAACTCCACAGTTAAGCGTGCTTGTGCTGGAGCAATTTCAGGATGGGTGACCTTCCGGGAAGTGATTCTCAGAACCGTGTGAGTGAGGACAAAACACGGAGAAAGATCACGTGGTGATTTGTAGGGTCGGTAAACAAGTCTTTAAAGTCTCCCGGACGTAACGTACCGACCGTCTGGCTAAGGGTGGGCCCATGGGCCGAGAGAGGATGTGGGGCCCACTAAGAGGTGGCGGTCAGGGCGTTACAGTTCTCTTCATATGTCTTCTTAAACACTGAAGTGAAGTAATAATCAGCCACATACCGTACTGGATCATCTCGGTTATCATCTAGAACACATACATCATGTCTACATGGTATCCCTGTCATACATGCATTCAATTAGAACCAATGGAATGTAAAACATTTATAAAATTCACCTTAATCAAACTCATTTACCTGTAAGATCCCATCTTCTACAAGCACATTCATGAGTAGCCAAATTCACAATGTATCCATTTTCAAACTCATTTACCTCATACAAATTCTCGTTACTGCGTAATGTATCACAATACTGCTTTGCCAACCTTGCCTTCTCCAATAATGCCATCGTGATTGGTGTAACAGGAGTTTCCAGCTTCTCTGCCTTTAGACACCTTCTAGAAACCCTTCTCATAGCTTTTCTTCTTATATCCTCCAGCAAGGTAATTACTGGCTTAGACCTTGCTATCTTTATTGTCCTATTAAAACTCTCTGACAAATTGTTGTGCACATCAGCACAATGTGACTGAACGTTAAAGAAGGCACGACACCACCTTCTCGGCTCTGTTGCTAGTAAGGCTTGATAGGCTGAAGGATCATTCTTCATCTGACTCTAGTGGTGTATCTGGATATTCTGCTTCTTCCTCTACAACACACTCTTGCTCACTGTCTTCAGCTTCTCTTTGTTCTTCTTCTTGTTCCTCAGAATTTTTGTATGCTTCTATATCTGCTCTTGCTCTAGAACCTTTCTCAAATAGTGATTTAAACCTTTCATCGTCACCACCATCTTTAGCATCTAAAACAACATCAACTCCATCATCAACTATCTCATTCAAAGCTACCAAAGTTTCTTCTCTTGCACCAGCTACATTCTCATTCCTCACAACCACATTCTCTTCTCCATCAACCATATTCTCATTGTCCCAAGCATCATCTAATTCAGCCTCATATCCTTCAGCAGCCACATTGACAGGTATTTCATCCTCAGATTCCAAGCCTTCTTCATCTTCTTTAGGCCTATCAACTTCTTCATCGGCACTACTATAATCCCTATACTCTTTGTTTTCTACCTCCTGCTGACTGTTCTTTGAACAATTTTGATCGAGAAAAATGTCAAGCTCCGACGACGGTGAGACGTGGCTTGTGTGGACGGTGAGCAAGAGGATTAAAGCTATGATGCCTTGTAAGACGAGGATGGTGAAGATTGCAGATTGAGCGGAGCTTCAATTTCACTCAAAATCACTCTCTCACTTTCACGACCTTCTTCTTCTATTCTGGTTTTTAATTTTGAACCCTAACTTAATTTGGGGAATTTTTTTTTTTTTAATGTCGTAATTTGTTTTTGTTTTTAGATAAGTAAAATAAAACAGCTGAAAAAAAAAAAGTTAAGAGAGACGGAAGTTAACTGTTCCGTTGACGGGCATGATTGTTCCGTCATCTCGTATGACGGCGTAAATAAGGGAGCTAGTTTGAAAGTTTAGAATATTAGTCAAATTAGTTTGGTGGTTTATAATGTTAGTGAAATTCTCTTGAGGTTTAAAGTGATAGCCGATAACACTTTGAAGGTTAAAAATGTGATTTTCCCGATTCTTATATGACGCAAATCGGTTCCGTGAGCCTAATTATAAACCGGCAGCACTATAAGAGCAATTTTGACGGCTTTATACGGTATGTTAAATTAGCTTTTAGTAACTCTATTTGCTGTTCTATTTGCGGTTCTACTTCATGGAATGTCTCTACTTTAATTAGAGGTGGATGTTCGGGTTCGGATCGGGTTTTTCAATTTATTTGGATTTTTGGGTGTAGAGGTATAGCACCCATTCAGGTATTTTTAGATTTCGGATCGGACTCGAATAACACCCGTCGGGTTTGGGTATTTTCGAGTTATATCCGAAATCCGAAATACATTTCTGATTCGGATCGGTTTTGAATATTTTCATCCGAACCAAAGTAAAAAACCTAAAATCAATCCGAACTCAATAAAAGAATGTTAATATCAATCCGAATTCATTAAAAAACCGATTGTAAACAAAGAATGAAAGAACCAAACTAAACAAACTCATTGTATCAAATTAAAAAAAACAAAGTTATCATAACAAATTGAATTCAGAAAACACTTATTTTATTATCCGATAGTTCCTGACTTTCTGAGACATCAAATGACACCAAATTTATGAAATATATCTTAACTAACATATGAAAATTAACATATAAGAAAATGAAAACTAATTTACGTTGTAGCCAAGATTAGAAAACTAGCAAAGTGTCTTACTCTTCTTGTGATGTCGGAGTTTCAAAATATGAAAATATAATGAACAGAAACATATTGTTAACATAAACTATAAGAGAAGAAAAAACCAATAAAGAACAAAGATACACACTTTTCTCAAGTTTATCTTCATATTCGAATTCAGCAAGTATTTGTGCATTTGCAAGCACCTTTGATTCGATTTTAATGTCTTGTTTCATCCATTGTTCTGTACATGTAACGCCCGTGTTCCGAGAAATACTGTTGTGTTGAGTATTTTTCTTGTTTGGGACAGAGAAATCATTTGTAGGACAAATGGTGGAGGAGACCGATCGATCCTGAAAGTGGTTTGTTGTGCAGTTTTGGCTTAGAGGCTCGGTATCGACCGACACATGGGGTATGTGTCGATCGACACATGGGGTATGTGTCGATCGACACATGGGGTATGTGTCGACCGGCATAGGTGTTGTGTGTCGACCGACACTAAGGGGATGTGTCGACCGACACCAGAAATTTCGGCGGACGATCGGTTTAGCTTTTCTCCGGTTCCACCTACCCCAAATCGCACAAAACTCTTTCTTCTCTGTTTCTTTCTTCTTCCTCATTTTTCTTCTTTCTGCGGGAGTCCAGAGAGAGAGAGAGAGAGAGTGAGAGAGAAAGAGTTGGTATGAGAAGAAAAGGGAGAAGGAGTTGGGATTGGTCATTGGGGGTTTAAGGTGGTAGGAAAGGAGCGTGAGCTTCAGGAAGAGAGGGAGATCAAGCTTGCTAAGGCGTGGGTGAAGAAGTGAGTTCGTTGCTACGCTCGGGGTGTTGGTCTTGAGCCGATTTCGGTCCTAATCTAAGGTGAGTGCATGACCATGAGTTGATCTAAGCAAATTAAGGCTGTGTGGCTTGTTTTGTGTTGTGTGGGTTGGATTGTGAGGAATCCATGGGTTGTTTTGTTTGGCTTGTCTCCTTGTGGCATTGTAAGTGTAAGGGAGAAATCGATTTGGGAACGCAGAAACCAAAGGATGGGTTTTGTGGTGCAAAGACACAAGAAGTGTTGTTGGGATCGTGTTGCTGAGATCGTGTTGCAGAGTTTGGTGTCGACCGACACATGGGCTATGTGTCGACCGACATAGGTGGTGGGTGTCGACCGACACATGGGATATGTGTCGACCGAAACAGGTGGTGTGTGTAGACCGACACCAGCACCTGCAGAGTTTTTCGTTCAACTGTTTATTGATTCCATGGTTGCTTGGTTAGTTGAGTTTGTGCTTGGTTTTTTTGTTGTTAGTAATCTTATCTCTTGTTTGCGTGTATAGCTCGTAGATGAGAGGATCACCTCACTAAGTATTTTTGATAATACTTACGCATCTCTTTGTGTGTGGGTGTAGGTAAAGATAAAGTGTGATCGTGGAATCGAAGCGATGAGGAGGAGGATGATTAGGACTCGTTGTTGTTGTGGTTGTTGTTGTTGTGTGTGTCGAATTTATTTATGTTTAATAAATTCGAATATAGTTGCTTGATGGTTGTTGGTGTTAGTTGAATAAGCGAGTCTTGTTTTGGGATTTTGTTAAAAAAAAAAAAATGGGTCGGGTTGTCTCAGTACACATCAAAACCTCAACCATAGTGAGTTAGACAACTCCTATATGGGTTAATTATCCTCCCACAAGCGTTAAAAGCGCTCTCAGATGCAACCGAAGACACTGGCACTTGCATAGCAAATAAATCTCGAGTTATCTCTGATAAAATGGGATACTTGCCACTGTTTATTTTCCAATAAGAAAGTACATCATATTCAGTTCCGAGCATCACTTCAGGGTTCTCAACTTTGTCTTTTAGATATGAGTCCAACTCATTTTTGTCTCTAACTCTAATTTATTTTAGTAAGGTATTGTACCTTTGCTCAATCCTATGCATATGGTAACCAAGCTCATCCTCAACAGAATCCATTCTATATGTTTAGTGATCTCCAGTAAACTGAGATGATTGAGAAGACTGGGATGGTTGCACATTTTCCTTTTTACCATATCTTTCACTATACTCTTTAAAACATATCATCCAGAATATTAAGAACTGAGTCATACAACTCCTTAGACTGTGCAGAGTCTTTTCCATATAACTCCTCAAAACACATTTTTGCAAACTGCATCTTTTCTCTCGGATAAAAAACAATAGCTATTACCAACATTTTGTTAATGTTCTTAAAGCGATCCCAACACTTTTCAAATTTATTAACCATTTCTTCAGCTTTTACCTTCAACTCACTATCATAATTGCAAGAAAGCAATCGAAGATCTGTTGATATGTTCACTATCTCACCATAACACTTGTGTGCATTCAAAGTTGTAGAAGCTGAGACTACCAATGTGGAATTGTAAAAAATGATAAGGAACTTATTCAACCTTTCAACCTTACGCCAATCAGCCATTGAAGGAGATCCAATCCGTTTTTTACCATTATCAAACTCTAAAAAATGATCATTATACAGTTTGTCTTCAAACTCCATCTTATCAAACACTGCCTTGTATTTAACTGCTCTTAACAACATCAAATATGTGGAATTCCATCTAGTTTTTACATCTAATGGCAAACTACCCCTTGTCATCCTACCAGAGTCTACCTTAAGTTCAAATGCTTGTTGCCTTTTGGTTCCGGATCTAACATATGAGATAGCATTACGGACTGGCAGATACTTTATCCAATCCATCCCTCATAGGGACAGGGTTATATAAGTTCAGATAGTATCGGATACCCGATCGGATGTTCGGATATACCCGATCGGATTCGGATGTCCAAAACTTTAGAGAATAGCACCCGATCAGATACTATCTATGATCAATACCCGATCCGAACTGCTTATTTTGGGTCGGGTTTGGGTTCAGATTTCGGATGTGGGTTTTTTGCCCACCCCTAACTTTAATCATCGAATTTGATTAGTTCGATCTCGAAAAAAGGGTTTGAGAGAGGCAGTAATGGGTTATATAATTTTTAAGTTTTAGGATACTGGCCCTTTAGATAAGGCTGATGAAGTAATAACTTACTTAGTTGACCGTTGATAGCAGAGAAAGTTATTCGAAGGTTTGTTTTAATGCATGTGCTAGTGCTTTGTTGTGTGCAAATTACATCATTAACAGTTTTTAGCTCTAAATATAGTATTGGACCATATATCCGGTTTAATCGGTTTAATAGTTTATTATAGCCGGTTAAGTTATGTATACACTGTAGATAAGGTGTAGACCTCTCTTTCTATATTTTTGAATCGATACAGAAACATTTCCCATAAACCTCTCTTCTCCTCGATCGTATTATGATATTAAAGCAATTTTGTTCTTAATCCCCTTGATTCCTTCAACGACGATCTTATTTCTTTATTTCCACATCTAGTCTCTATTTTTGATGGTCTCACTTACGAAAACTCAGCAAAAATCAGCTAAATAGGATGTGTCAACCAGTGGCGAAGCAGAAATTTTGTTTGTAAGTAGATATATATATATATATATATATATGTGTAATTAATATTTATTAAATTATCATATACTAATATTAAATGATATATTCAAAGTATAAATTGTTACTTAGATGGTTTCGAGAACATTTTAAAATTTAAATCTAAAATAAAACTAAATAATCTATGTTCTTTATATAACTAAAAAATGTTAATCCCGTTATTGGGTCGGTATACGGAGACTCATTAGGGAGTAAACCGCAGTCTAAACTGATGAATCCTGGAAAGACACGAAAGATATAAGTGCAAATAAAGTTTTCCGAAATTAGAACCTCAAGCCTAAGAAAGACAATCAGAAGTGTTAAGATAATCATTGTTTATTAAACTAGATCTCGTGGACGGATGTCTATACTATTTTCTCGGATTCATAGCAAGTATGTAAATATTCAGTAGAAATTTGCCAGCAATCTCGACCACTTGGATGAGACCACTAAATTTAAGGATGTTAAATAGAGTTTTTGGGTCCCGTTCGGTCCTCTTTATTTAAACTTCGGTTATGAATGAGTCCTAACCCATTTTGAGCTTTGAAATTTAATATAACAGAGTATTTTAGTCCTAATCCTCCAATTTTTTCTCATATTTCAGAAAAATGATTTTTTTCAAGAAAATAATATTTTTTCGCCCAAACCGCAAAATCATATTTTTCGCCAAGACATCAAAATCATATTTTTCTGCCAAACCACACAATCATATTTTCCCGCCAAATCATATTTTCCGCCAAACCAGCAAAATCGTATTTTTCTGCCAAACCCGCAAAATCATATTTTCTCTCCAAGACCGCAAAATCATATTTTTCGCCAAAACCGTAAAATCATATTTTCCGCCAAAACCGCAAAATCATATTTACCCGCCAAAACCGCCAAATCATATTTACCCGCCAAAACCGCCAAATCATATTTACCCGCCAAAACCGCAAAATCATAATTTTTCGCCAAGACTGCAAAATCATATTTTCCTGACAAAACCAAAAAATCATATTTTTCCGCTAAGACCGCAAAATCATTTTTCCCGCCAAAACCGTAAAATCATATTTTTCGCCAATACCGGAGATCATATTTTCCTGCCAAAACCACAAAATCATATTTTCCGCTAAATCATATTTTACCGCCAAACCTGCAAAATCGTATTTTTTCGCCAAACCAGCAAAATCATGTTTTTCCGCCAAAACCCGCAAAATTATGTTTTTCTGCCAAACCCGTAAAATTATGTTTTTATCAAAACAAAAAAAAAGATCACGTTTTTCCGCCAAAATCGCTAAATTTCGTTTGTCATAATTTAACACATTTTTCTATTATAATCGATGAATTATGATTTTCTGTCAAACTGTAAAATCTCGTTTTCACTCCAAAAACCATAAAATTATATTTTTTCGCTGAAATCGTAAAATTATATTTGAATATCAATTTATGAATTTATGCAACAAAAAAGTTTGTATGTAATAGGGGCGGCCCTATTTTACCCCAAGACTTTTTACCAAAACCCTATTAGCACATGTTCAATTATTCAGCATCATGACTTATATTAATATTAACGAACCAGGGCCGGCCCTAAATTCTTACTCTTATATAATATCCCTATCTAAAATACAACCAGTGGGATAATCCTCATTATAATTAGAGATATTTATGCTGGTTACATCCTCAATCTTTTATGTGTCAGAGCGAAAAGCCCCAATTAGAACTAGATGTATAATTGCAAAAGCCCCAGTACAAAAATTTAACTTAGAACTAGATGTATAATTGCAAAAGCCCCAATGCTTAACGCCAGTAAAAGTCGACGATGACCCTCCATTTTTATGTTAACATGCCAACTCTAGCCTTCATTGTCACACGAAGGTATGACAACACAAACTATATTTTGATCTGGCTTGTTCTCCAAACTACTATCTACTATGTCTGGAAAGAGAGGAACGACATGCGGCCAAACAACATCCGGTCCTCTCCCTTGTGCGGTTAATTGAGCGTACAATATGCAATAGGATATTCTTCCTTCGATATAATGAAGAACCCCGTCTTCGTATGCTTCTCCAATATTGGTTTCAGTCTCGGGGCCTAACCTAATCGTATTTTTATGTATTGTATTCTATTCTCTTTTCTTCGTAGATTGTATCTTCTTCTTGTCCACACGCTTCTGTAGATAAACTCTTGTTTTCTTTTCAATCAATTTAACATTTCAGAAAAGAAAAAAACATGACAACTCTGTGATACGAAAGTGTTTGCTATGGTTTGCCGGGAAAAGGACAATATCGTTTTTTCTTTTGTTAAAGAGAAACGGACAATATCGCAATAGTATATATAGACTTACAATATAGCAATAGAATATATAGACTTATTGCAAAACAAAATTAAAGCTCCAGGTTGTACACAATATATACTTTATAACTGAAAATACTTTATATATACTTTATTGGAAAATAATGAAGTGTTAAGTCGCATCTTACAGGTTGGTGTGGAAAACTCCAATGAAACTGGGTCACGTTACTCCTCGCACGTCTCAAGTCGTCTAACTAAAACTAAACTATATAAATTTATACTTCAACTAATGGATATTAATTTTTTTTTTTCAAAACAAGAAAAAATTTAAATAAAACTAGTGGATAAATCTGAATGAAAGGGTAATTAGCATACAATAACATACCAGGTGATAAATATGAAGGATCTAACAAAATAATAAAATAGTGATATGGGAGATGACCATTCTCTCTTCATTACTTTATACTCTTATCTTCTTTCCACACAAAAAAAAATTGGAAACCAAAAAATTTGGGGGAAAATATCGTCAACACTCAGCTTATATATCTTTCTCTCTTGTGAACCAAAAAAAAAATTAAGTGCATTTTTAAACAGACTAATTGTAAGTCAGAAATTCGTCGCAAATCTATCACAAATTTTGTTTTTAACAAATAAAACGTTGAGTTTCTTTTAATATAGCCAGTTAAGATTTTCACAATATTGTAGACGGATTGTTAATTTCGTCAGATAACGTTTACTTGAGCGGATTTTTAAATTAAAATTTGGTTGAAGGTTTTAAAATGAATCTAGTGACATAAGAGGTTTTTTCATTAATGCAATAACACCCTACAATAAATCAAATCGGCATATA
Organism: Turritis glabra; assembly: GCA_900406565.1. Classification (NCBI taxonomy): domain Eukaryota; kingdom Viridiplantae; phylum Streptophyta; class Magnoliopsida; order Brassicales; family Brassicaceae; genus Turritis; species Turritis glabra. The sequence continues at coordinate 2,684,775 of OVBN01000216.1, forward strand.
ATATTTTCTTTTTTTTGGTCAAACCGAATAATATCTTTGTTTAAACAATCTGAAATTAACCTGCCAAATTTATTTTAAAACAAATTAAGGTCCAATGTATGTTAAATCCTCCAAGTTGTTCTAAAAAAGTCTTTATATATTAACATAAAACACTATATATGCCAAAACATATGTTCAAACTTTAACGTGCATGGTGATGTGTATGCAATAAGCGTGGGACATACATTCATAGAAAAAATATTATAGAGTACTATGCCAATATTCGCACTATGTGCATGGATTTTTTTATCCATAATTTATTTTTATAATAATTTACATCGATTAAATTTGATAAAGTAATTCTTTTATTATTTTTTTAATCATTTTTTAAATTTCGAGTAAACAATGCATTCCAGTTTACATCTGTGATTTGTTGTTTAAAACAATTTACGTCAATTGAATTAATTTGATGAAACCATCTTTTTGTTGTTTTTTTAAAAATATCACTTTGATGTATTTTCTAATTTTCGAGTAAACAATTCATCTCAGTTTTTATATATTTATTAATTTTTAATTATTTTATTTAAATTTTATTGATGATTACTTACCTCAAAAACAAAAGAAGATATATATATATATATATATATATTTTGTAATCTTTAAAACATTTTTAAATAAATAGAAAACTAATGATGATTTGGTATCTCATATTTGTCTTAAAATAAACCGTACGTAAATTCAACAAATATTCATTGTAACATAATCCAATACATATAGCAGATAGAAAGATGTAAGAAATTATATTATCATATTATATAGTATTTATACTTGACTAAAATTAAACTAAAATTCCATTAATTTTATGTTTATGTATACTTTTATAAAATTTTATAAAATTAAATTGGAATTAACTGATTTATATATGTAATTAATAAGTAGAGATAAGTTAACTTTTCATATAAGTAATGGAGAGTTAATGTATGGTTTAATTTTAACAAAAAAGAGTTAAATAATAAATATGTCATGCTGGCGTGTCAACGCTGGAGAGAAATTAATATAATTAAATTTGAATTTATTGATTTATATATATAATTAATAAGTAAAGATATGTTAACTTTCCATATAAGTAATGGAGTGTTAATGTATGATTTCATTTTTTTAACAAAAAAAAATAGAGATAAATAATAAATAGATCATGCTGACGTGTTAACGCTGAAGAGAGCACTTTCATATATTATATACAGGATTTGCACTCCATTTCCAAATGTAACTGTCAAAAATGATTATGAAGTGAATAAGATAGATAATTTCTTCTCATCTTTGGAGAGGTAAGGAAGGAAAGTTCAAAGATAAGTTTTCAACAAAACACACTTGGAACCAGATTAGAAAGGTGCATCCAAAGAAAGAATGGTACAAGGGAGTATGGTTTTCCAACTCAACTCCTAAGTACCCTTTCTTAGTGTGGCTTGCAATGCATAATCGTTTTACAACGGGGGATCGAATGAGTATGTGAAATGCGAATGTGAACACTTCGTTTGTATTTTGCGGCACTCCGGTGGAATCTCGAGACCATTTATTTTTTAAATGTCCCTACTCATTTCAGGTTTGGGGAGATATTAAAAGAAATCTTGTAACGCCCCGACCGCTATCTTTTAGTGGGCCCTACGTCCACTCTCGACCTGTAGGTCCATCTTTTTCCTGACGGTCGGTATGTTACGTCTGGAAGATTTTAAAGACTTTTTTACCGATCCTACAAATCACCACATGATATTTTTCTGTGTTTTTTCCTCACTCGCACGGTACCGACAATTATTTCTCAGTAGGTCACCCATTCTGAAATTACTCGATCATAAGCACGCTTAACTGTGGAGTTCTGTCTGGACAGTTGACCGAAAAGATAAGTGCACTTAGATAACATAGGTGGTCAAATCAATTCTTTGAAACCTCTCCGCATGCACCATCATATATCCTGAAATCGGGATGTTACAATTCACCCTACTAACAGATCGCAACATCCTTGTTGCGCACCAAGACCGTCACTCCCGATGGTGTGAGCCCTTCTGACTCCACACTCGTCTAGATTCGACTCTGATATTAATTGTAACGTCCCGACCGCCACCTCTTACTGGGCCTCACATTCGCTCTCGGTCTGTGGGCCCACCTTTGCCCTGACGGTCGGTACACTACGTCTAGGAGGATTTAAAAACTTGTTTACCGACCCTACATATCACCACATGATATTCTCCGTGTTTTGTCCTCACTCGCATGGTACCGACAATCACTTTTCTGTCGGTCACCCATCCTAAAATTGCTCAGCACAAGCACACTTAACTGTGGAATTCTCTCAGGACAGTTGACCGAAAAGATACACGCACTTTGGTGACATTGGTGGTCAAATCAATTTTTTTAAACTTCTCTGCATGCACCATCATATATCCTGAAATCGGGATGTTACAGGTTTCTTCCAAGACTAGTATGCAACATCCTATGGTGATATATTCTCTAAGCTATTGGATCTAAACTCCAATTCCACTGTGAGTTTTATATTGCGGTACGCGTTCCCAGTTTGTATGCACTCAATATGGTGTGAACGAAACAAACGGTAACATGGGGAGCAAGGAATATCTCCTATTCTCATGACTTCTCACATTGATCGTCTTATCCGGAATAGGCTTGCAAGTTTAAAGGATACTACAGCCAAGTTCGAGAATACTCTTCGAGTCTGGTTTGGTACTCGAAACTTTTTAACCTGTCTTGATGCGTGTTTTTTTTTTTAATTCTTTAAAACTCTTAAGTATAAGATTACATTCTTTGTACAAAAATATATTTTTGGTTGAATAAATTTTACATTCATTCAAAAAAAATAAAAAAAAAATAAATTTGTGTTCATCATCGGATATTGATTGATTCTAGAACTGAAATTGATTTTCTATAATAGGTTAATATTGAAACAAATTTCTCTATGGAATCTGTAACGTTTATTCAAATTCTGAATCAAGTTAGCAAAATTAAAGCTTCAAAGTTAAGAACTTTCTCTATCTTCTCTTAGGTACTTAGTTAATCGCTATATAATGTTGTTGAAGATATGATTTATAGAAGTCTTGTTGAGATGAGTACTAGAATTACTATTTCCTCAATTTCTGATATAAATCGTTGCAAAGATTGGAGATGATAAAGCTAGGAAGCTGAAACTTGAACATGAATTTGAGACATAGAGTAACTCATGTGATTTGTTTTTTTTTAAATTTCAATAATCTAACTGTTTTATCAATTTCTCATGTCATATACGATATATTGTTCATAAAGATCAATGGATTAACGTTTTACAAATCAAGTGTTGTACATTTACAATGTAATAAAAACCAAGACATGTTCACCAAGCATATCTGATTTTACTTTTCTTGATATATTTAACTAACATGTGTTTTGTTTCATAGATGACACTGAATTTTAAAATATGAGAGTCATGGGGGTTCTTGAGGCAAGAGTCATCTGTGACACACACGGATTAAAAGGTCAGTAAGAGAAATTTCTTTTCCAATAATTATAGTAATATGTGTTTATGAATGATATAGTCTTGAGTGTAGCTTCATCAAATAAGTTTGAAATATTAGTAAATATGGTGCGTGTGGTTGAGTTATTTATTAGTAGTTACAAAGCACACAAAAACTTAATCTAAGTGATATAATTAATCAAACAAAACTGATGAAATTGCTTCTTGATTCAGACACATTGAAATCTTAGCACTGTATATTAATTAATACCATCCCGATTATATGTAATAATAATACTTTCAATCCATAGAATAACCTTTGAAATTTATATACTGTGAATTACATAGCTTCAATAATACAAATAAAAATGTACTTGGATATGTATATTAATTTCAGAAGTGGTTTCATTGTCACATATACTTTGGCAATGACTTACCTACAAGTATAAAATGAAACGCTCTAAACACTTGTTTAGCAAATTTATCCCACAAGGTATACGACAATCTCTCGTCACTATACAGAAAAGTTTAAATTAGGTCACAGCCATACATTGAAAAAATCAGTAGTGAATATATAGAATTATTCAGAACTCACTTTTCATCTCTTAACTCAAAATCGAGCTTCTTTGTTGGCTTGTTATTAACTTCTAGCATCTCCATTTCTCTAACGTAACAATTTGGCCAAGCACATCTATAAATAAAAATGAAAACGAATAAGTTTTAAGTTTAAGTTATAAGTAACATTTATTGAAGCCATACACTATACATCAATTATTTTAACTTACCAATCAACATGTAAGGATTAAGATCCCCTCCTCCCAAAAAAAAAAAAAATATATGTTGAAACTTAGCCAATGTTAAATAATTCGAATCAGATTTAGGGTCACAGAGTCACATTTAAAAATCTCCTCTTATAGAGACTATTGGTTGGACGGAACTGTCCACTTGGATGAGTAAAAAGACCAAAGGTCTCGATGAATCTCCATTCACCAAGAAGAAGCTGATTTGCATAGCGCTCCTAAAATATTTAAGAAAGAAAATAGTGGTATTAGAAATAAAAGAAAGAAAATAGATACACCGATGTATTAATGAATAAACATATATAAAAAGGAGAAAAATATTACTTCTTCATCGGCCAAAACCAATTCTAGAATCTAGCCAGTATTTATTGTGTATTGCGGCTGACGCCATGAGTGTAGGATCTTTACTTGAACTCGCCATGCAGTTTTGTAAGGACGTAAGTCTCAAGACAAATGAACCAGCCATTGATGTCGTAAAGGTTTGTTTGCTGGTGCTCAGATTAAGGGTGCAAATGGTTGTATGTAGATGAATGATTGGAAAAAAATTAAGTTGAAAAGAAAAAAGTTTAACATCATTCAATTTTTCATCTACGTACATGAATAGGTTGAACAATTTTTCTTTATAATTTGTTCAATTTTTCAATTTTTTTAGTTGAAGGGTTGAATCAATTTTCCAACTTCTTAATCTCAAATGGTAAAATGAGATGAATACTCATTCAACTCTTTCAACTTATTAATTTAAGTCAACCATTTGCACTCTAAGTTTCGTATGATTTAGTGCATATTGTTTCTTCTATTGAAAGGTTATTTATAGAGGTCGTTGAAGATGGAAGGGTAGGTGTGATAGCGAATCGAGAAAATATTGGTGGGCAACCATAAAACCTCCAAAAACATCAAAATTACGAATTAATGCAAATGATTTAATATTTTGATAAGGAATATGCGATCAATAAGGAGTGTAACAATTGTGTATAACAACTGTGGAAAACATAGATTTTATTGCGACATCATTGTTATATGTCAACATTAAATCGTCATATTTGATCTCCTTATCTAGGAAAAAATCTTGCCAAAACCAGATTGAGTGATAAAAAAACGAAATTAATGCTATTTGGTTGATGGAAGATCCCTTTAAAAATTATCGGATACACATTGACCCGATTCAGTTAGCCATCGATTTCCTTATTTCTAATTGTACCCTTTGATTGCTTCTTACTTTTGTCTTTATAATAATGACAGTTCAAGTAATTCTTTACAAAACAAAAGGTACTTCTTAAAATGTACTTAAAAAATATTAGTACAGATATTCTCTAGTGCCATTTGCCAAACAAAAATTTCAAATTAAATGAATACTAAATGCTGGAGTATTTGCATTTACAGTTTCATGGAGTTCATATGATGAGTCTCCTGAACATTGAGTACTAAATTCAACATCAGATGGATTGGTTTCACGATCATATATTAGAATGTGTCAATGAAAGTTACACATTATTCTTTCTTAATCGTCTTCCCGGAGTTGACTTTTAAAAAATATATATATTATTGCTTCCAAACATGTACATGAGGTATTTCTCATTTACATATCTTTCGCAGTTTTCACAAAGCAAGTTTTGTTTTGTTCTTAATTTCCTTTGAAACCGGAAAGTGATCGAGAGGGAACATGAAGGTTCATCTTTTGTTGGCCATGATTGGAACTTAGTGAGACGGTCTTCGCATCAACGAGCTATACACCAAAACAAGTAAGAACACAAAAGAACAAAACATAACAGGTAACAACCACCAAGAACCCGACACAGCAACAGTGATCGGTCTACAACCGATCAGGATGGTCGATCGCAAAACCGACAACCTACGGGATCGGTCTGCAATCGATCCTGGTAACCGCTCACCAGAAATGACCAGCTGCACCAAACACACAGGGGATCGGTCTGCAACCGATCCTGGTAACCGATCGCAAGAAACAACAACCGACACACAAACTCACGGGATCAGTCTGCAACCGATCCTGGTAACCGCTCGCCGTAGCCGATTTTCCCTGCAATAACTCCTACGCGATTTCCTCCTCTGCAAAATTCCTTTTTGCACGAACCGTCCCCCTTACTCATCAACCACGCCTCCCCTAAGCAATTGAGCACAACCCAACCCCGAAACACAAGGAAAACAAGCAATTAAGCAATCAATCGAATAAATCCATCATGAATCCATCCTACACACCACCAAAACACACAAAACCATCTTAGATGCTTAGATAACCCCATGGTCACACACTCACTTCTGATTTGGAATGAAAAATGGACGAAAGATGATAAGAACCTGTAGTGCCTTCACCACACTCCAATAGAAACTCGCCTCCTTTCTCTCCCTTTCTCTCATGCTTTCTCTCCTTTTCGTTCTCTTGAAGAAGATGTAAACTTCAAAAAAGAGGAGACAGCCACAAGCGCTAAAAGAAAGCCTAGGGTTTTCGGTTATAAATAGACTTAAACCGGGATTTAACTAAACCGAAGATTAATTAAAACCTTCCCTTGGTTCACTCTGATAATCGACCACCACATTAAACCGATTGGAACTTAAACCGAATCGCTCTAAATCTCGACAGAATTCAAACCATCAAACTAATTTCCGGGACATGGGCGTTAAAATTCTCCCCCACTAATATAGATTTGTCCTCGATTCTTACAACACTGTCCGCCTGCAATAATCCCAACCGCAATCACCGCGGTAATTCACTCCACTCTTGTCCCAACTGCCCAACTCAAAGACAAGATCAACACAAGACCTCTAAGGTCTATTCGGTCTATATGCTTGATAGTCACGTAATAGACATTTCTCCCAACTCATAATCATGCCACTCCACTCTCAGACACACAGTCCTAGAGCAATCGGTAAAACACATTCACGCCACTCCACTCTCGGACACACAGCCGTCGAGCTATCAGTACCAGGGTATCACTCATCCTTTCATGAGCTATCAGTACCAGGGAATCTAGTCTATACATCTATCAACATCTCTGACCAAAACTACCTCACATGGTCCACGTACAACACCACAATGCCATACTCGCCACTCATACTCTGAATTCAGAATATCTCATAAACCATAACCAATTCCCAGGTTATCTCACACGACCCAGCCATACAGACTGTTTACATATTATTCCGAATATAACTCCAGTTTTAACTTTACTTAAAACTTTCTTTTAGAACCTCATGTTTATTCATTAACAAGACATCACAAGTCTCTAAAACCATAAGAAATACTCGTCTTATTAATTCAACAAATATATTAATCGTCTACAACTCCAACAAAATTACATAATGAAAACACCAATAACCAAAAACTCTATTTCCAAAACTAGAAACAGTCGATGACAAGCTCAAGCCTTGACTTGCTTCTCGAACCACTTTTTGAAGCTCACTTTTTGAAGCTCACAGTCCCATAAGACTCTCATCATCGGAATCTTCTTCCGACAAAGCTCATTGAACCTCTTTTCGCGAACCCATACTGGTCTCGCCTCTAAGGTCATATTAGGCTGAAGATCTTACGGAATCTTAGCCAACAGCTCATCATCCTTATGCAAGCACTTCTTCAGCATCGACACATAGAAAACCTTATGAAATGCTTGCATAATCTCTGGTAACTACAATCGATATGCAACCGCAACTTGATCCACGATCTTAAACGGACCTATATACCTCCGACTCAGCTTAGTCTCCGTAATGGACCTATTAGGACCCCGCAACAATGCCATCTTGAGATATACTCTATCTCCTACCTCAAACTCAAGCTCTTTCTTCCTCTTATAGTCATAACTCTTTTGCCGATCATGAGCTTCCTTCATGTTCAGCTTCAAAAACCGGATCTTTTTCATAGTTTCCTAAACAAAATCTGCACTTCACGTGCTTCTCTCCCCCACTTGGGTCCAGCATAGCGGTGTACGACATGGCCTCCCATACAGTGCCTCGTATGGAGCCATCCCAATACTCGCATGATAGCTATTGTTATAAGCAAACTCTACCAAGCTCAGGTGATCCACCCAATAACCTCCCTAGTCAAGCACAGACATCCTCAGCAAATCCTCGAGAGTTTAGATCGTCTTCTCAGATTTTCTATCCGTCTGAGGATGATATCAGTACTCAAATGTACTTTAGTACCCATCTCTGCCTGTAACATTTTTCAGAATTCTGAAATGAACTTAGGATTCCGGTCTGACACGATACTCACCGGTATTCCATAAAATCTTACTATCTCCTGCACATATTTCTTAGCCAACACCGCAACTCCATAGGTTTTCTTGATGGCCAGAAAACGTTCAGTCTTGGTCAAACGATCAACAATGACCCAAATAGCATCTTTGGTCAAAGAAATTGGCAATCCTACTACGAAATCAATCTTAATCATATCCCACTTCCACTCTGCAATAGGTAAACTCCTTAATAATTCACTCTGGATCTGATGCTTTGCCTTCACTAACTGGCATGTATCACAAGCTATGACCTAGTTACCTATATCCTTCTTCATCTCGACCCAGTGATAATATCGTTTAAGATCTCCGTACATCTTAGTCGCTCCTAGATGAATCAAAAACATACTCGTATGAGCCTTACTCAGGATCTCTCGCCTCAAACCCTTATCCTCGGGTACACATACCCGCCCATGCATAAGAATAGTCCCATTAGCAGAGACCTGATATTCTGAACCTGCTTTCCTAGAAGTCTTAACGAAACCCTCATCCATCTCCTGAGCCAACCGCACCATGGGACTATTCCAAGCCCAACGGTTCCTGAGCTAAAACACACAACCTCAATGAACCAACCTCACACACCAACGGCTCCATGTCTTGCTTCCGAGCCGAAACCACACGCTTACGGGTCAACGCATCCGCAACCATGTTAGCTTTACCAGGATGGTATGCTATCTCCAGATCATAATCTGTCACCAACTCTATCCACCACCTCTGCCTCATATTTAACTCTAGCTGAGTGAAAATGTACTTCAGGCTCTTATGATATGTAAACACCTGAACCTTTCCGCCATAAAGGTAAGATCTCCACATTTTTAAGGCGAAGACTACCGCAGCCATCTCAAGATCATGGGTAGGATAGTTTCACTTATGCTCTCTCAACTGCCGCGAAGCATAGGCAATAACTTTCTCTTGCTACATCAACAAATAACTGGCACCCTCTCTCATAAATATTATCACAAATACTTTGTGAGACGGTCCTCCCATGTATGAGCTATACACACAAGTAAGTAAGAACACAAATGTACAAAACATAACAGGTAACAACCACCAAGAACCCAACACAGCAACAGTGATCGGTCTACAACCGATCGGGATGGTCAATCGCAAACCTGACAACCTACGGGATCGGTCTACAACCGATCATGGTAACCGCTCGCCATAAATGACCATTAACACCAAACACACACGAGATGGGTCTGTAACCGATCTTGGTAACCGATCGCAAGAAATGACAACTTGTACACAAACTCACGGATCGGTCTGCAACTGATCCTGGTAACAGCTCGCCAAAGCCGATTTCCCCTGCAACAACTCCTACGATTTCCTTCTCTGCAAAACTCTTTTTTGTAAGAAACTGACTCCCTTACTCCTCAACCATGCTTCCCCTAGCAATTGAGCACAACCCAACCCCGAAACACAAGGAAAACAAGCAATCAAGCAATCAATCGAATAGATCCATCATGAATCCATCCTACACACCACCAAAACACACAAAACCATCTTAGATGCTTAGATAAGTCTATGGCCACGCACTCACCTCTGATTTGGAATGAAAAACAGACGAGAGATGACAGCAACCCGTAGTGCCTTCACCCACACTCCAACATAAGCTCGATCTCCCTCTATCTCACGCCAACACCCAACTCGCCTCCTTTCTCTCCCTTTCTCTCACGCTTTTTCTCTTTTTCTTTCTCTTGCAGAAGACTTAAACTTCAGAAAAGAAGAGACAGCCACCAGCGCTAAAAAAAAGCCTAGGGTTTTCGGTTTTAAATAGATTTAAACCGGGATTTAACTAAACCGAGAATTAATTAAAATCTTCCCTTGATTTACTCTGATAATCGACCAACACATTAAACCGATTGAAACTTAAACCGATTCGTTCCAAATCCCGACATAATTCAAACCGTCAAACTGATTTCTAGGACACGGGCGTTACATAAATAATGTTTTCCTTCAAATAAAACCAAACCTTTTACTATATATATACTTAGTTCTTGTGGAGATTTATCCATTTCTACACCAATTAGCAGTGAGATGACAAACCAAAAGCTATCTATTTTAAATATGGGATTCAGATATGTAGTTCTTTTTAAAATGATAACTTTTTTTTTATCCAACAATTTTGGTCGAGTTCCAATTTTGCGCCTTAGATAGCTTCCCAATGACTGTACTTTTGGTAAGTTTTCGTTTTCAGAAAATTGTTGTAAGATTTTAGTAATCTTCACAAGTTTTCAAAAAAGTTTCCAAGTTTCTTGCAACGGATGGGTAATTACTGTTGATCACATGTTTTAATCCAAATAAAATATCATAAGTAAACAGTAACAATCATAATAGTATTTAGAGATCAAATCTACGTAGACTAATCAAACACACGATAGACTATATAAATCTAAATTAACCTAAAATAAAACAAGGAGCCCATGAACTCACATAGATTTGCAAAATTAATATAAATAAAAATAAAAGCAATCAAGTAAATAGAACATTGAGCCTCGGAAAATCATCAGGAAATTAATATAAACCATATAAATAAATTATGTGAAGCATTAAAATTCGTTCTTGAACTTGAATTACTCATGTAAAATTATCATGCTCTCGCACGTAATAATTATCTAATGAAAAATATTTCCTAAAGACTAAACTCTCGTTTATTTCAGGGAATTCTAACAAGTATTGACATCCTAATTCAATCAATTTACAAATAACAATAACATCAATTGTTGGTTGGGTAAAGAAGCTTTTCCTATCTAATAATAGATCCATCGATTCAACACCACTTTTGATGGCTTGATGAATTTGATTATATACATAAGTTAAACTGGTCTAATTCAACTCAAGCAATAATCTCAATTATAGATAGAGAACAATAAGAACAATCTCTTAAAGAAAATAACGCGCAATTTATATAAAAATCTCCTTTGAAATCTCAAAACTTAATGATAGGACTACTCACACATGACCAAGGTAAACATGATCACAGTAGATGAAAGGATCATAGGTGTGAATATGGATTTGCAAAGGGTTTAGAAAAAACTCTTAAACAAAACTTTGAAAAGTAAAAACAACCTTAAGAACTAGAAAATCGCTTAAAACGTCATACCTCTGCCGCTAGAATAAATAGGTTATTTATATACAAATAGTCGGAGCCCTAGAATTGAGGAAAAGGAAAATTTACAAAAACTAAAACAATCGGTGTAAAAACATAACTGATCGGTATATAACGTCTTTGGTATCGACCGGTGCAAAAACGTAATCGGTCGGTCATCATCTTCGTCATTTTCTTCTCTTGACATATTTTGCTCCATTTCCTCTCCACAACTCACCTCTTTACTCCAGCACGTCCATAAACGTATAAAGACTCAAAAACATCGAAAACTAACTTGTTCTCGACAAAAAAAGACTCAAGATTTGATACTAAAATGACTCTAAAACGACAAAAATAAGAGTTATCAATTACCCGTGCATCCGGGAAATAAACAATATGCGAGTAAGAAACTTTTTAATCTAAAAAGCCAAAATTTTATTTTGTTGATAAGTACGATTTTTAAAGTATATTTCAGCTAATTATATATATATATATATATATATATATATATTAATAGGCTATTTATTTTCAGAACTTGTTCACTAATTCATAGTCAAATTAGGATAACCATTAAAGAAGAATATAAAATTGAATAATAATATTTTAAATAACTATCTTAATTTGACTTGGTATCAGTTCTTGTTGGCTATGGAAGATTTATCTTCAAATCTTCAAATAAGTTGACATTCATGATTCTCCACGGTAGTGTTCCGCTTCTCCATAGAAACTTGTAGTTCATAAGACGAACTCTTTTCACATCTCTTTGTTTTTTTTCTTGAGAAGATATGAATGAGGTTATGTTGACTTTACTTGTGTTGAATACATCATCTGTGAATGATGTGATCAAAATTTTAAAACTCCAACTACATTATGCCATAAGTATATGTCAAGTCATTGTGATAATTGAGGATCAAATCTTCAAAAAACTGAGAACAACGAACTAGAAATACAAGATACTAAATAAGCTAAGAAAACAAGATTCTTTTGGTTTTTCTTAACAATTTATTGAAACTAAATTAACTAAAATAAAAAGAAAACTATCAAAAACCAAGCAACCAAATCAAACATGCAAAAGACAAGCAAGATTGTAAATCAAACTAAACAAGCAACAATAAATGAAATTAAACGATTGAATTCAGTATTAAACAAAGGAACCTTGGGTAAGGTATTTTTGACTTGGGTAATTGCTAACTAACTCATATAACTCACACAACCACTTATTTCTAGTCCTTAGGCTTAAGATCACTTAAATTAGATAAGTTCACTTCCATGCTATTAACCATATGTTAATCATTTAATTAAACTACATTTTCGTTTGCAATTAGGTAATGAACATGCATTAAGCTAAAGTCTAAATAACCACTAAACACTCTAATCGTCAATTGTTTTTACTAAGAATGTTAAGTTTTCATGAAATCAGTTCCGCCTTTACATCGAAACACCCTCCAAGCATAACACACATTTATGGTCGAGTTTTTACTTGATCGTGGCAAATCTAACATTAAGATCTTGTCACAAGAAAATAAAATAGGAAATGAAGCTCTAAACATTATGATTTAGTCCTCAACAACCCTACTATAAATACCAAACCCAAATTCTAAACGGATTCCTTACTAATACTCATAAAACATACAAATAAAGAATGATTCCTTGCATAATCAATTTGAATTTTGTTTTCTTTAAATTTTTCTCTCTTTTATCATTTCTAACATGATGGGCAAAGAATCATTCTTTTTTCATTTGACCAAAGACCTATGAAGGTGTGTGTCTCTTGTTCAATTTGTGTGCCCCAAAGGAATTGTAGTACAACTCTGACCTTACCAGGAGTGGGAGGGTTTTGTCAAAAAAAAAAATAGTTACTCTTTTATGTTCGGATTTTGTATTCCAACATAGTTGCTCTGATCAGGAAAAGAGGGTTAGGAGTTTCACTCTGGGATTTTAAACACCAAATGAGATTACTCTTTCCTGAATCTCTCATTTTAGTTAACTCTTTTATGTTAGGATTTGAATTCCAAACCTGAAAACAAATTGAAGCAACACAATGTGAAAGCTGCCTGTATTGCAATACTGCGATTTTCACTAGGATCAAGACTTAGAATTTAGAACTCTTTTCTCTTACTTTTCGTTTTATATCTGCTAAAAAAACAGTGATAAATAATAAATAAGTAAGAAAACCCTATATTGAATAGCATCCAACCTAGATAAGGAAAGATTAGACTCCACAACTCAAAAGTTTATCAGATTGTTGTGATGATATCCACGGCGAGCTGTGAATGATGAGAGTGAGGGAAAAGAACTATTCAATTGTATTCTTTTCTTATAAAAGATATAAGTTTATGACTATTATAGTGCTATATTTTTCATTCTACGCTATGAATGCCATATATTTTTATCTATTAATATATTTGGCTTATACAATTTACTTAATCCCATTGGCTAATACAGTTTACTGTAGGTATGCTAATGATGTCCATGATCGTATTTGGTCTCCATTCTCCGACTCTTCATATACGCATATAACAACCGATCTCAATATAAACAATTCAAATGTTTATGAGATACCAAAAACGGCACTCCAAAGTGCTGCCATTCCAAAAAACGCCAGTGCTCCGCTGATTATTACGTGGGATCCCATACCATCTAATGCTGAAGTATACTTGTACATGCACTTTGCGGACATTCAAACCCTTGAAGCCAACGAGACGAGGCAATTTGACGTTATCTTGAGAGGAAACTTTAATCATTCAGGGTTTAGTCCACCGAAGTTAGGGTTATTTACATTATACACAGAAGCACCAATGCAATGTGGTTCAGAAGGTTGCCATTTACAGCTAGTAAAAACACCGAATTCAACTCTTCCACCTCTGATCAACGCTCTTGAGGCTTATAGTGTTATCGAATTCCCACAATTGGAAACAAGCCTTAGTGATGGTACCTTTCAACTTTCAATAATTACAGCAAAATGACTATATTCTGCATTATGCTATTGATTCTTATATTTTCTTAATAATTGTGTCAGTGGAAACTATCAAGAACATCAAAGATACTTATCAACTGAATAAAATCACTTGGCAAGGAGATCCATGTCTCCCTGAAGATTTGTTGTGGGAAAATATTAGATGCACCTACGTAGATGGCTCCACTCCACCTACAATCATATCCTTGTAAGGCCATTCACAAACTTACTCCTTAATTTAAATCTAATTTATCTAATGATTTTGTATCTGTTTTTGTGCTTGTATAAATAGAGATTTGTCGAAAAGTGGATTAAATGGGAGCATATCCCTAATTTTACAGAATCTAACGCAATTACAAGAATTGTAAGTATCATATAGTTGATCAATTGAACCAAGAATAGTTATTTTGGGACATCATATGTAAGCCAATCTTTTGTGTTTGTGCATGCAACCACAGGGACTTATCAAATAATAGCTTGACTGGACCAGTGCCTATATTCCTTGCCAAAATGAAATCGTTATCCTTAATGTAAGCTTTCTAAAAAGCATAATGAACATTTTGACCATGTGTTTTTCGTTGGAATTGCATGCGTATATACATATAATGGTCATCATCGTCTCAACAGAAACTTAAGTGGGAACAATCTCAGTGGTTCTGTTCCTCAAGCTCTTATTGATAGAGAAAAAGAAGGACTTGTGTTAAAGTAAGTTTTTTTTTCTTTCTATTAAGGGAATGAACTATATTTGTTGAGATTGTTTGACTGCTCAATCTTTTTCGTTAAGGGACTTTATGTCGATTAATTTATTGCAAGATATGGTAATTGACAGTTCGACAATGCCCTTCGTATGCACGTTCATTAACAACTTCAATATGGCATATTCATTGTAGACTTGAAGGTAATCCAGATTTGTGCAAATCTAGTTCTTGCAATACAGAAAAGAAAAATAAAGTCTTGCTACCGGCTATTGCATCAGCTGCCTCTTTGCTGATTGTAGTTGTGGTTGTGGCTCTTATTTTTGTTTTCCGAAAGAAGAAGGTGCCTTCAGGTAAGTTATGAGCCATTAATATTTAGAGAGCTGATATAAATCAATTCAATGCACAAAGTTGCATAACCAAATACTTTACGATGTAGATTTACATGCTCCACCAAGTGTGCTTGTATCGAATGTTGGGTACACTAATCAATCAGAATCAGCATTCATATCGAAAAAGAGAAAGTTTACTTACTCTGAGGTTCAAGAAATGACAAATAATTTTGATAGAGCTCTCGGTGAAGGAGGATTTGGAGTCGTGTATCATGGTTTTGTTAATGTTATCGAACAAGTAGCTGTTAAATTGTTATCTCAATCATCTTCTCAAGGCTATAAACATTTCAAGGCAGAGGTAACCTTTTTCTAGTGATCCTCATCAACATAAATCCAATTGATTTGTATATCTTTAAGAGCCTTGGCTGATATATGATTGGTTAGGTGGAACTTCTTATGAGAGTTCACCATATAAATTTGGTGAGTCTTGTTGGGTATTGTGATGAAGGAGACCACTTGGCTCTTATTTATGACTACATGCCAAATGGAGACTTAAAGCAACATTTGTCAGGTAATATCACATATTTACTGTTATTGTTAAAATAATGAACCCTAACCATTATCTAAAAATTTATTTTGAATAAAGATCATACTTTGAGTGATATCAAATGTGTCTAATTGATACAAACAGGAAAGCATGGCGTCCTGAGCTGGGAAAGTAGACTAAAAATAGTAGTGGATGCAGCACTAGGTATTCATCAAACCAAATGATGATATTTAAATTATTGTTCAGAAATTTTATGACACCCATTACATATATAATGATTCATTTTCCAATAAATTATGATATTAAATGTATTACGTAGGTTTGGAGTATTTACATACCGGATGCATACCACCAATGGTTCACAGAGATATCAAAACTACGAACATACTTCTAGATCAACATTTCCAAGCCAAATTAGCCGATTTTGGGCTTTCAAGATCTTTTCCCATCGGAAATGAAACATATGTGTCAACTGTTGTTGCTGGTACTCCTGGATATCTTGATCCTGAGTGAGTATTAATTCATATGTTAGTACACATATCACCATTCTTTTAATTTTGATGTTTTATAATCACAAAGAATTTCTGTTTTGCAGGTATTATCAAACTAATTGGTTGACAGAAAAGAGTGATGTATACAGTTTCGGCATTGTATTGTTAGAGATAATTACAAACCGTCCCATAATTCAGCAATCCCGTGAAAAGCCTCACCTAGTAGAATGGGTTAGCTTTATGATAACAAAAGGAGATATTAGAAATATTATGGATCCAAATCTCTACCACGATTATGATATTGGTTCTGTCTGGAAGGCCATAGAAATAGCAATGTCATGTGTGAGTCTTTCTTCTACAAGAAGACCAAACATGTCTCGGGTTGTGAATGAATTAAAAGAATGTCTGATATCCGAAAACTCTAGAGGAGAGGGCCGAGACATGGAATCAAAAAGTTCAATGAACTTCAGCAAAGACATTTACACCGAGGTAATCCCTAAACCTCGCTAGCTCGCCAAATCTATCCTTGCTGGTTTTTCTTCTCATGAATATTCAAATTTGTGTGTTTCAAGAGTTTCTTTCGCCAATAATAACTAAGGCTTTCAGTAATAACATGTAATACTGAAGTTGAATTGTCGTAGTTTGATTTATAGTTGGTGAAATTTACATAAATTATTTAATGAATTTGCAATATATTATATATTTAACTATAGGAATTTGCAATATGTGTAACTAATCATTTTGTTGCCAAAGTAACTACTACTGGTAAATTCCGATGAAATTTTGACAGTTAATTTTTTATATGAAATTATTAGTCAATGATTCTTCCTTAATTACCGACAAAATAGCGACGACCGTGAATATATTGGTCACTATATGGCTACCAAATAAATCACTCGAAAAATGGTCTTGAAATCCACAACTAAGTCTCGTCTTTGTTTTGTAAATAGAGAGTATTGAATTATACTGTTATTGTTATATATTATTGAATGGAAGGATACAACTTATATATAAGCACATAACATAATCAGAGCATAATTAAAGGGATTACATAAAATAATATAATTAATGTATAAGCACATAACATAATCAAAGAGCATAATTAAAGGGATTACATAAAATAATATAATTAATGTATACTAGAGTGATATATGGGATTTGAGCAATCATATGTGATATGATGATACTCTTCCCTTAATATGTTCTATCTCAAGAAGAGCTTCAGGAAACAAAACCGTAAGGTTGTTCCCACTATGGGTATTTTCAAAACCAAAGGAATTAAGTGTTGAATATACAAAAAAAAAAAAATTATTTGCTTAAGGGCTGTTTATATTTCCTTCAAAGAGGACAAGAAACAAGAAATACATGGTCTTATATTAACCAAAAGTTGCTTAAAATTTAATCCGCAAATAAAACATGCACGTATATAACTTGTTTGCATGCGGATATCTTGTTGATCCTGTAATTGGACAAGATGTATAATAGTAAAGGTTACGATAAACCCCAGTAACGAAAGATCATAAATACTTCCATCTCCAGTTTTTCCCAGGAAAAAAAAAGAGAGACAAAAACTGCTATTTGGAATATATGAGCAACACCTCTCAGGGGCAATACAATAAAGAGTTTTAAAACTCTTCCGAAAACAACTGCCAATTTTCTTAAGAAAAGAAGAAATAGTTTATTTCAATAAATAGTTTTATCTTTAAAATTTGTCGCTTGCAAGATTGAGTTTCGATCTAGGCTTAGGGCTTGCTAAATCTAGGATTTACATTTGAATTGATTATTCTCTTATTTTCAGCAAAACCGCAGTTCACTATACAAACACCAAAGATTCACACGGAGATTAAAGAGATAAGCTAATTTACATTTGAATTGATTCTACAGCAAAATTGAAGTACAATATTAAAGAGATAGGTAGAGTACCGTAACTGGGAGACAAAGTTGGAGCCCTAGGGCTATCAAGAATCTGAAGGAAGAGAGATTGACTCTGATAAAGCTTAGATAAACTGACCATACAGACAAAGAATCATACAGAGAAAGAATCAGGCCATGGAATGAGTTTTTAAATTGGTTTTTAGCTTTTGGTTTTTGGATTTTAGTTTTTGGTTTCTAAATATTTGGTTTTCGGTTTTTGCTAAAAAGTTAAGAATTTTTTTTAAAAAAAAATATAGAATATAAAAATGAAATAAAAAACACTAACGTTGAGAATAAACCAATATAAGAGGGTTTTTGGTTTTTCTTTGAAAATGGGGTAAATTTTTCAAAAACTAGATTTCTTAATTTTTGAGAGAAACCAATTTTGTAAAATCTTGAATGGCTATAAAGTAGATTTTTACAAAAACTAAAACCAAAATCTACTTAAAAACTAGTAAACATTCAAGGCCTCACTCTAGTTTTGAGATCTCGGTAAAAGAGAAGAGAAAGCTTCTATTTGACGGAGAGACTTCAGATTTGAATTGAGAAAGATAGGGAATTTGGTTCGGGGTTGAATCGGAAAATAACTGAAGAAATGGGCTGGTTCAAATCAAGTGAAGCCAGTTCAGAATTCGGGTTTCGAATAAGACGTTTTGGATAATGAATGTTTCAGACAACAAATACTTTCTTCATCCGATGATGGGTATCTCAAAAGACAGGATCAAATTCAACGTTGGTGGAAGACTTTTGGAAACGCAGGTCGCGATTCTTCCTTTGGAGCATTGTTCGACGACGAAGGATCTTTCTTTTCTCATCTACACTTTACGGGAAAGTTTGTGGCATAACCGTATGTGAGCTAGCACGGTAGATAAGCTCTGATCTTCAAAGAATTTATTCCATTTACATTCTTAAAAGCTAGATTCTCATTCAAGAATATTGGGAAGATAATATCGGTATAATATGTTAAAAAAGGCTGGAAAAGCTTACCTAACCTTTGAGAAAATCAATGACTCCTTCAAGGCAGATATCAATCAGCTCGAGTAGTCAGGCATTGTTTTATTGAGGAAGTTTGTTGACATTGTTTTATTGAGGAAGTTTATTGACACAAAAGCAATATAGTTTCCCACTCTTTTTTCTATACATAACATTTAGTCCATATCGTCGTCATCAAGCGCCAGTTCCATCCATGTAGCAAGTTTTGTATACTGCACAACTCGGCACACAATAAAAGATCAATAACCAAGAAAAGAGTTTCTGTATTGTGGACCGTGTCAAATTGTCGAAAAGCTTTCAATAACTTTCTCCAATTCTCTTGTATAGCCTCGTGAGCTGCCGGTGCCACAAACATGGGTCTATAGACATGCAATAGCTTGATACAGAACCTAAACACTTGAAGCAGCACAAGGTGTATTACCAAATAAGGTAGTCACAACGAACAGTTCTACTAAGCTCTGTTCCACTCCTCTGCAACATAGAAAGTGCAACAAGATCATGATGATGAAATAAAGTTCGAAGAACTCAAAACTGAGATTTAATAGGAGTGAACTGAAGTAAAGGAACCAGCAAGATCTGCTAAAGATTCTGGTTCTCTTTCTTGATTGTTCGAAAGATTCCATGCATTAGAAACAACCCACCCATAATAAACCTCCAATCGCTAGTTGGTTGCACTTTCCATGTTCCTACAACAATTGTTTTGTTTATTGAGACAGAGTTAAACTTTATGCATGTTGTCCTGATTATCACTTTCTTTCTTGAAAGCTTCCCCTGAATCACAGAAAAGGCTCAATTTTGATACATTGCTACAGAAAAAGTACCAACTTTGTCAAGATGTTCACTATCCCAATGACACAAACTAAAGACGAAGTACTACTGTTTACCACTTTCGGACCAGTTTAAACTTGAATATGCTTACTTTTTTACCCATGGACTACACAACACAGGCGCCACTACTTAAAACCAAAATGTAGTAGCCATAGTCACTCAACAAAAGCAATCTACAACGATCAAAAAGCTCTGAACAGAATAAAAGCAAGAATAGAAGCTGTATGAGAGTATGTCATAGTGGACGACATTGCTGATATGCCTGCAACAAGTTTGATAAGAACATACCTGATTACAAACAAAGTAAGAATCCTCAACAAATCTCCCTAGGCTAACTACAATAGGCCATTGCACATCTGCTACAGATCAAGTATGTATAGTTCGAGTTTTCAAATGATTTTGGGGAATTTTTGTCAGAAACATGACCAAAAACACAGCCAGACACAGCTTTGATAGTTCATGAGACAAGAGACATGGTTGTTTGGTCTTGAGAAGGTGGTGGGTGATAGTTTAGACTTTAGAACAAAATAAATACAAGAACTTCTATACCAGTGATCCAGTCTCCAGGATAATGGCTAACATCAGATATCACAAAATCTAGACCTAAAATAAAAGGAAAACATAGTCTTTGATCTAATAAAAACAGAATAACAGTCTAAAGCGACAATTTACGGCCTAGGGTTCAACCTGGAAAGCCAGGACCAGAAAAGATTTGTTGAGGACCATCACACGATCTTCTCATGAGGATCTCCAACAATTAAGATCGTCTTCTGCGTTTTCTGTATGTACTCCATATTTATAGGTGAAAGTTACTTTGCCTGGCCCATGGGTGAACAAAATCGAGTTCCCACTCAAACCATGAGGAAGCTCTTTAGCTGAGCAGCAGACATTTCCCAAGTGTCCACCAATAAACAATACACGGTCTTCCAAATCGCTGACCACAACCCATTTACCAGCCTCCGCATCTAGCCTACTTACTCACTCTACATGTTAATTCACCAACAGTTGGGAAGATTACTTCAACCAGGAAAAGTTCGTCATTGCCAGATGGAACCAGATAGTGTACTGGCTTCTGAGGTGAGGGTAACAGGAGAGTCACCTCCAGTGAATAAGGATCGATAACGACAGTTTCTCCGGGATGAAAAGTTGCATAAAATCTGCCTCTAAAAGTGACTAAATGCAAGCATGCATAAAATAGGACGTTCTCAAGCCGCTTCCACCTCATTTCAGCACTTGTTAACACCAACAAAAAACTAGAGTAGTTGAGAAGCACAAAAAACTCTCCTTCATCCTTGTTTAGCGGAAGAAAAGCCACGCCTCTGTAATCTTCAGAATTGCAACCAATCATTCTGTACTGATGGCCCAGAGAGAGGACTTGGTACTCGAGCATGTTCATCAAGGTTGGATAAGATCCTGGGATCTTCACTTTCACTGAACATTGAAGGGGAGATGGAAGCTCCAAATGATCATTTGACTTATCTTGGCCTATTCCTCCAAGAAAATATTTGGATGGCGACGACGCAGCAGCAGGAGTTAGAATTGTGAAGAGGAACAAAGCGACCCTCTCGACGGAAATGAGTGAACATGGGAAGAGAGTAACCTGGGCGTAAAAGGCAAGAAGGAAATGGAAATGTAGATCGCCATGAGCGGCAAACAGACCGAGCAAGAACAACATTGAAACAGTTGTCAAGATTCTTGATGATAATGTGCAGTAGTTCTTCCGGGAGAAGAGACCAGTCTGGCATTATCGATGATGTTGATGTCTTCTTCTTCGTTTCGGGTTCTCCCATGTTTGCTAATGATGAAGATAGAAACTGCTGCAATTTGCGAAATCTAAAATAAAAAGTACTTTTTTTAGGGTTTAGGAACAGAGAAGATGAATTGATTCAACTCTTCTTCTACAGAAAATTCGCAGTTCATTATTGGAAAACAAAACCCAACATCATATGCATACACCGAAGATTAAAGAAATAGGTCGTACCGTAACTGGGACCGTAACTGGGAGAAAAAGTTGGAGATAAAGCTTAGAGAAATTAAGCATACAGAGAAAGAATCGCTTTCGTTTTGGTCGTATTGTGTTACTGTCGAAGAACAACCAAAAGCCACTATCTTGTAAAATCCAGAAATTTGGTACTGGAGGTTTGGCTGAGTGTGGAAGACGCTTATTAGCTGAGGGACAAATTTTGACATCGGGAAAAGAGAAGATGAAGCTTCTGATTGAGTCAGAGAATTCGGATTTATAAGAAGTAGATGTGATTTTGTTCGGGGTTGAATCGGGTATGAACCGAAGAGATTGAGCCGGTTCAAATCAAGTAAAGCCGGTTAAGAATTTGGGTTTCCGAGAAGATCGAAACGACGACGTGTTAGACAATGATTTATGTTTTTCATTTGCTACTTAGAGCATAATCAATGGTAGTTTCTAAAGTAGGGGTGTTAAGTAAGTTTTTATTATTAATTGTATTGTTTTTAAAATTAGAACCTGAAGTTGTTTTTAGTCCTCCAATGATAGTTGCTAAGTAGGAGTTCTTAAAATTAAAAAAAGTTATGAAATTTTTTTAATTAGAGTTTATTTGGTAAAAATTGATAACATAGTATATTCAATAAAACATAATTTGTTTGCAATAACTGAAATTTGATATATACATGAAAAAACAAAACAAAACATAAATATCGAAATCAAAAACGGAAAGGAACGGTCAGTTGTTGATGCCAAATTTTTGCCACATATGCTCAACCAAATCATCTTTCAATTGTTGATGCATTTGTCTATCACGAAGTCTAGTTCGAATGCCTAGCATATCAGCATTATTTGTAGGCATAGATGTAGAAAACGTAAAATTCACATGTGAACTTCTGTTTTCTTCTCCTATTTGGAATTCTGATACATCAAACTGTGTGTTAGCATCGCGAGAGGGAGAGAAGGGGATCGAGAGATCCAGATCGCGAGAGAGAGAAGGGGATCGAGAGATCCAGATCGCGAGAGAGAGAAGGGGATCGAGAGATCCAGATCGCGAGAGAGATCGTGAGAGAGAGAGAGATCGCGAGAGAGAGAAGGGGATCGAGAGATCCAGATCGCGAGAGAGAAGGCTTAGAACCGGTTTCTTCAAATTCTAAAATTAGAATCGGTTCTAAACAATTAAACGGACTCAGTGATTATTTTATTATATTCTTTTCCTTAGCAACTCATTAAATACTAGCGTTGATTATGCTCTTAAGACTTTTACAGGCTTTTTTCCCCTAAATTTCCTTCTTTATTAGACTTCAGTCCCTTAAAAGGATGACATTTTGAGATTACAAGTGAAGCAAAGAGCATAAGAAAAGTAGGAGTTTTAAAACATTTCAAGAGAATTAAGAAACGTAAATGAAGCAACCATTTGATGATGAACCCATTTAGAGATGTCGAAGGTACCTGAACCATGTAGACAAAAAAGTTTCAGGAGGATTAGCTTGAGAGGGAGCTTGAATGCGAGTAGGAGGGGAACGATCTAGCCCTGCAATTTTGGCTCGTAAAATGAGCTGAATGTCCCTTACCAACTGAGTATGTGACTTGAAAGTCGTTGTGTGGAGTCTAGCATCTCTTTCCCTTTTGAGAACATTAATTAACCGGTGGATCAAGTCTCCGACCAACAATTCCAAACTCAAATCAATTTATCTTCTCATCCTTCACGTGGTCGCATGTGTATTTAGTAGAACACGAATCAATATTACATTCAGAGTCTATATAAGTTACTCGTCTTTACACTTTGAATCTTGCTCTGTACGTATTGTAGAATAATTCGGCATTTTGCCTTAGACCACCAAAAAATTTATAAAATCAAAAGGTCACAATTGTAAATAAAAAAATAGAGTAAATTCGGTAAAAGTGAAAAATGGGGACAATAGTTAGGAATAAGATAAAAATTATCTTTGCGAAACGATAGAAGGATAATGAATCCACATGTACTATTTTTGGTTCCCCCTAGGAGTAGTATTACGCATTAAATCGAACTGGACGTGAAGTGACTATGAATTGTATTTAATGCGTAATTTCGATTTCAACTAGGCGAGAATCTGAAATTTTCAATTGCTAACGTGAATGTTTAAATCTCACTGAAAACTTTCGTAGATCTGTACAACAAAACAAAAGAGTGAAAAAAGTTAATCGTTCCAACAAGGCTGTGTTCTTGGTTACAACCGATAATATATGCGACCTAGCGAGGGTGGAAAAAGGGTGGTAGAGAAAGGATGTTGAAGGAGAGTGGAGGTTTAAAATGTTGGAAGACCGACTAAGCAAATGTATAAAACTGAAGGAGTGTGAAAGAGTGGGTGTTGTAAAAGCAAAGGTGATTGGCAAGCTAAATAGCGATCAAACAAAGGAACTCATCGAGTTAACCTATATGAGATGTGGGAGAGGATGGACGTGGACGGAAGCGTGAAACAAGTAAATTAGTTTTTCAGATAAATATTATCAACCAAAAATTATATTCTAATTCACAAATTTTGAACAGTAAATCTATTTCACAATATTCTATCAAATCCAAGGCGATTTCAAAGGGTATGGATGAAAATCTACTACGAATGCAAGTGTTTGAGATACATGTCAATTAGTAAAGCGACACATGGGAAAAAAATTATTCACATTTGTGAATGGAAGTTAACAGAGAATTCAAAGTTTTATGTTGGAGCATGTATGATTTGAAGTTATTAAATAAGTTTTACTACTTAAGCAATAAAACTTCTGGAGATTTATCACCTGAATGATATATGACTTACGGGAGAGTTTAAAAAGGGTTCAAAGCGTGACGTAAAGCTTTTGCACCATCGATGTTTTGGTGGTAAGTTTCAGTTGGAAACATACCTAAAGCTAAACATGCTGAAACTTAATTTGAAATTGACGTTGGCTAAGATTTTTTTTTTTTTAAATCTCTGAAAAATTATGCACGTCTCCAAGTGATTATGGAAGATATTTTCAAGAGGAGAAACAAAAAGAAAACTGATGAGAAAGGAGGCACAAATTACATTTGAGTATAAACACATAAGAGGTAGTCTTCTCCGGTTAGTCGAAATATTCACAAAAAAAAAAAAAAAAAGAGAAGAAAGATTAGTTGCTGAACTCTTAAAACCTTCCATGTTCCTACAACAACCTGTTTTGTTTATTGAGACAGATTTGAACTTTATCCATTTTGTCCTGATCATCAGTCTTATGAGGAAGACTCAGCTTTCTGTTTATTGATTTTTCTTCCAGTACTTTCTTTCATAAAAGCTTCCCTGAATCACTAAAAAAGCTCAAACTTGCTACATTTCTACAAACCTCAAATGTACAAACTTTGTCAAGATCATCACTACAATTCGAGTTTTCATATGATTGTGGAGAATTTTTGTAAGAAACATGACCATGTGACACAAAGAACACAGCCAGACACAGCTTTGTGAGTTCATGAATACAAAAGACATGGTTGTCTGATCTTGACTCTTGAGGATATCGAGGATGATAGTTTCGAACAAAATATATAGTAAATACTTAACACTACAAGAAATCATAGTTAAATCCTACAAAATTTCCTACGAAAAATTTGGTAGGAAAAAAATCCTACGAAATATCTACAAATTTTTTACCAAAAACAGTTATCGTAGAAAATTGGTAGAAAGTTTCCTACGAAACATAGTCGTGAGAAAGTCATTGAAAATTTCCTACAAAATTTCTACAAAGTACAGATTCGTAGGATAGTGGAAGGAATTTGATGGGAAAACGTGTGGTAGGAATTTAATAGTAAAGATGCCTACGAATTTTCTACGAAAAAACTTTCGTAGGAAATTCGTATATAGTCGTAGAAAAATTTGTAGGAAAAATAAGGAATTTGATGGGATAGTCGGCGGTAGGAATTTCGTAGGAAAAATTCCTTCAAAATTCCTACGAATACTGTGTGATAGGACTTGCGAAGGATTTTCGTAGAAAGATTTCCTACAAATTACCTACGAAAAGATTTCCAAAGAAAATTCGTATATAGCTTTAGGAACGTTCGTAGGAAAATAGAAGAAATTTGATTGGATAGTCGGTAGTAGGAATTTCGTAGGAAATGTTCCTTCAAAATTCCTACGAATATTGTGTGATAGGACTTGCGAAGGATTTTCGTAGGAAGATTTCCTACCAATTACCTACGAAAGTTGTTTCCAAAATGAATTAAAATAATATTATTAGATTATTTATAATAATTATTGGATTATTTCCATTTTTTTTCTTAATCAAAATGAATTAATAATAATGTTTATAAAAAATTATTTGGGTTTTATTAATTTTAAAAGATGAAAGTTTCTGCTCATCCATAAAGACAAGGATTACACTTTTTTTTATCATCCACCGTTGATAGATTAGATCCAACGGACCAAATCTTCTCTTTCTATTTCTCCTCTTCTCCTCTTCATCTCCTTGGTCTTGTTTCTTCAAACTTCTGCATTTTCCAAACAAGTTAATTTGGACAAAACGAACAAAAATCAATTAAACCCATTCGCCATTACCCTTTCTTCTTTACCAATCGCTTCTCATTCTCCCACCTTCTTCCCCAAAACTCGAAGCTACATCTCAAAGCTTTCGTCGTTCACCACCACCACATCTCGAAGCTTCCACCATTCTTCACCAACAACACATATCGAAGCTTACGCCGTTCACCACCACCACATCTCGAAGCTTCCGTCGTCGCATCTCCGTTCTTCTGCTGTTGTGTCTTCTCTCTGCTGCCACGTTTCTGATCCCCCTCGCCTTCTCCTCCGCTGCCTCGTTGCCAGAAAAACTCGCCGCCGACCAAGCTATTCACCGGCCAACCACAAAATCGATACAATATATATATATATATATACATGTATTCTATTTTGTTTGATTAATTAATTTAATAAAGAAAAAATAATTTTTGTAATTTATTAATTTAAAAATATAGAAATAAAATAATTTTTGTTTATTTAGTGATAGTAGGAAAACAGTAGAATATATTTTGTAGGAAAATAATAATAAAATATTGATAGGAAACTGGAAGGAAATATATGGTAGGAACATCGTAGAAACCTGTTTCCTACGAAAGTTTGGTAGAAAAAATTGTTAAAATGTTCCTTCCAATTCCCTACGAAATTTTCTACGAATTTTCATACGAACTTATTTCGTAGAAAATTCCTACGAATTTCCTACCAAATTCAATTTTCTACGGGTCATTTTCTACGAACTCTTTACGTAGGAAAACAATTAATTTCTTGTAGTGTAAATACCAGTTATCCAGTCTCCATAACAATGGTTAACATCATATATGAAAGAATCTAAACCTAAAATCATAGGAAAACATTGTATTTCATCTAATAAAAACATTGTATTTCATCTAATAAAAACATAATAACCAAAGCGATATTTTATGGCCTAGTGCTCAACCCGAAGAGTCATGACCGGAAAGGATGTGTTGAGTTTCACCACATGATTCTCCCTTGAGGATCTCCAACAATTGAGATCGTCTTCTGTGTTTCCTGTATGTACTCCATATTTAAAGGCGAAAGCTACATTGCCTGGCTTATTGGTTAACAAAATCAAGTTCCCACTCACACCACAGCAACGAGAAAGCTCCTTAGCCGAGCAAGAAACATTTCTCAGTTATCCAATAAACATTACACGGTCCCTCAAATCGCTGATCTTAACCCATGTACTAGCCTCCTCATCTAGTCTGCTCACTCTACATGTTAATCAACTAATATCTAATACACCAACTGTTGGGAAGGTTACCTCAACCAGGAAAAGTTCATCATTGCTAGATGGAACTAGATAGTGTACTGGTTTTTGAGGTGAGGATCGATAATGACAATTTTCTGGAAGCAAAAGCTGCATAAAACCTGCCTTTAAAAGTAACTAAACTCAAGCAATAAGGAGCTGGGACGTCGTTAAGCCGATTCCACCTCATATCGACACTTGTTAATACCATAAAATTGTTTAAATAGCTAAGTATCACAACAAATTCTCCTCTTTTTTCCTCCTTGTTTAGTAATATTCCGATTTGAATTACAGAGACCGGTAAAAGAGAAGAGAAAGCTTCTGTCTGAGACAGAGACTTCGGATTTGAATTATAGAAGTATAAAGGAATTTGGTTCGGGGTTGAATCTAGAAGGAACCATGAAGGGATTGGGACGGTTTAAATCAAGTGAAGCAGGTTAAGAATCCGGGTTTCGGATAATTGAGAAGACGACGTTTTGAAGAGATTATCACCACAATTTGACATCATGCAATTTGATTACGACATAATTTCTTCCATATTAATTATTAAGCTTAAACTATTCATATGATTTTGCTATTTGCAAGGGCCGGGAGTTGATGACAATGAGATGCACTCTGATTATTCATTCATGAGATCCAAATTTGCAAAATTTTACATGATGTGAGAGAATGAAAATAAGTAAATAAAGAGATTAATCTATGCCAAAAATTGTCACACTCTACTATAAATTAACCATCTTGAGATCATTGTAAACTCAAGTTATTTACAAGGAAAAATCATTCTAAACACTTATAATAAAATAAAAAATTCTCTACAATGGCTTAAAAGAAACTCAATTCTTGTAGCTACTATCTTCTTTGACTTCATGATCATGTCTTCATTGGCTTATCAAATACCACATCCTGGCAACAAAGAAAACAAGGCGATGGTGATGAAAGAAGAAGATCCTCAAGTATTGGATCCCAAAGAATGTATCGATGTCATCAAGAGTGTGGAAAATTGTTTTGAAGCAATTGGTGGGATGTTCAAAGGACATTTTCATGGCATGAGGCATTTTTGTTGTAAAACGCTTAATGGATTTACTGATAATTGTTGGCCCACTTTGTTTCCCGAGAAACTCTACTTGCGTATTATGATTAAACTGGTGTGTCTCTTTAGTGAAATACAGGTAGGCTTATCCCAAAATAATTACAAATAGTATATATTATTGCTAATTTATTTTTGGAGAATAAGATGTGGTCGATCACGTTAATGATGTAATCTTCCGATGTTTATTTTGAATATCTGATCAATAAAAGATAGTCATTGTTTTAGTTTTGAATCTTCAGGAATGAAAGATTAACACTACTATTATGTAACTAGTAGTATATTATGATATAATTTGTTTCCTTATGTTGTTCTAAAAAGCAACTGAACCTCATATTTGGATTCCCAAAAAAGAAAAACTGGTTAATGTATAGTGTCTGAAAACTAAATGGAAGATAATCATGCCCTCTTTTTTGAGCCGGACGCTGTTCCAGTTAACAGTAATCCATATGCCGGTTCGATCCATACAACTAAAACTGAATTGGAAATTTGGTTGTCTTGAAAAATCCCAGTTTATAGCAAATTTCATGCTCTTCT
The DNA here is from genome assembly GCA_900406565.1 of Turritis glabra. Classification (NCBI taxonomy): domain Eukaryota; kingdom Viridiplantae; phylum Streptophyta; class Magnoliopsida; order Brassicales; family Brassicaceae; genus Turritis; species Turritis glabra. The sequence continues at coordinate 2,714,476 of OVBN01000216.1, forward strand.
TCTCTTGAATAGATGAGTTTGGTAATGCTGTCATCATTTAGTTATTTTTGTTTAAAGACAGTATCATTTGAGAAAATGTAGTACTTGAGACCATGATCAGGGAAAGCGAGTAACAAAAGCCAGTATCAAAATGTCCTGCATTATGATGTGACGGAGGATTGGTTCAAACTTTGTCAAGAACTTCACTACCTCGAGGATACAAACTAAAGCATAAGTGTTACTGTTTGCCGCTTTTGGACATGTTTAAACATGTAGATGTCCATGGATTTTTACCCATGGACTACACTCTGCATGCCCATTTAGGCCATAGTCACTCAACAAAAATAATTTAGGACGATCGAAAGGCTCTGAACAGCTGATTGAGGGTATGGCATAGTGGATAAAGGATATGAACGTAGTTAAAAAAAGCTAGAATAGAAGTTGATTGAGGGTATGTCATAGTGGATGACATTGCTGCTATACGTGGAACAAGTTTGATAAGAACATAACTGAGCTTTCAAGCAAAGTAAGACAAGAATCCCCAAAAAATCTTCCTAGGCTTACTGCAGTAGGTTACAGTAATAAGAACCTAATCAAAGTTACCATTAAGTTGCCTTGGCCCACAAGTTAGAGGCCAATCTGCTACAGATCGAGTCTGTATGTATAGTTCGAGTTTTCGTATGGTGTTGTAGAATTTTTTTCACAAACATGATCAAGAACACAACCACACACAACATTGAGAGTTCGTGAGACAAGTCATGGTTGTCTGGTTTTGAGAAGGTTCTGGTTGATAGTTTTTTTTTAACTCTTGTATTATTGATATTTGGAAACACATATAGTACAAACCAAAAGAGAAAAACAATTGGAAAGGCACCAGTAGGTGTCATAGCAAGGGATGAGACCCTAACAAGTAAAAAACAGAGAAAGCCAGAAGGCTATTCAATTATAAAAACCAGAGGAAGGAAAACGAGTAAGTTATTAAAGCATCGCTTCCAAAGAAAGAAGAGAGTTTAGCCATCGAGGCCCACCTCTAGCGATATAGGACTGGTATCGGTGATCGTCAGTTACACTGGATGCTATGCGTGATGCCACTTGATTTGTTTCCACTGAAGAGTATTCTATCCTCCAGGACTCGAAAGATTCCAACAGGTGGAAGATTTTGATAATCAACGGTTGAATGGACGGAAAAGAGTCTGGATGAAGGAGAGCTTCACGTGCTTGTAGTGAAGAATGAGCAAAGATCACGTTTTTAAATCTTAATGTGGAGAGAGATTCAATGGCCCATATAAATCCCAGCATGTCCTTCTCCACCTCAAAACCAATGTTAGAATATAATCGTCTGCTATGGAGCAACGTGAAGCCTTCATGATCACGCAAAATCCAAGAGACTCCACAATTCTCATCTTCACGAGTCCAAGACGAGCCAATGTTACACTTTAGTACAGCACGGGGTGGTCGACGCCATTGGGTTGTGTCAATATGGCATGAGAAAATGGTCGTTGTGCTCAGATTGAGAGAAGAGTTGACGTTCAACCAAATATCCATGTCCGCCAGAGCCTTATCGAAAGTTGCAGAACAAACAAAACGTTCATGTCTGAAGTAGAAAGCATTCTGAGCCTTCCAAATGTGCCAAAGGAGCCACGGGAAGGACACTCGTGAGCGAAAATCTAAAGATCTCAGCTTACTACTCATGACGAGATGGTGTAAATTGAGGAAAGTTGACGTCTGAGAAAAACCTGCTAGAGGGAGTGGGATATCAGACATAACCCAAATCTGCAGAGCTTCCGGACAAGTAAATAAAATGTGGCAAATAGTCTCTGAAGCCATACCACAAAGAGAGCAAGTGGTGTTCATCGGTACTCCTCTCACACTAAGACGCTCTTTTACTGCAAGGGCATTCGAAAGAACCCGCCACAGAAAATGTTTGAGCTTGGGTGACGTTTTACATTTCCAGATATTGCGCCAAAGCAACTTTTCAACCCGAGCCACCACACGTGAAGGAGATGATTGCATCATCAAAATTGTGTCTAGAAGTTTATAGCCACTCTTAACAGTATAAGTACCATCCTTTATAAAACTCCAGACCATAGAATCTTGGTGACGAAGATCAATCTTAGTACTGAGGACAAGGTTCACATCGTCTTTAACAAAGATTTGCCGTATTTAAGGAACATTCCAAGAGCCTGATTGTGCGTCGATTAAATCCTTGACCAAAAGGGTCAAATCCACGACTTCACCTTGCTTGTAAACTGGAGGTCTCGGTATAAGATCCATAACCCAATTGTCAGTCCACACTCTCGTGTCTGAACCATTACCAATGAGAGTCACCATTCCTTTCTTTAAGAGCTCACGCCCATGAATGATACTCCGCCAAGCATAGGAAGGGCGTTTACCGATGGTAGCATCCATCAACGACACATTTGCAAAATATCTGTGTTTGAGGATTTGAGCTAGGAGAGAATCCGGTTTATGCCAAATCCGCCAGGCTTACTTCCCAAGTAACGCTTGATTGAATTTTGATAGATCACGGAAGCCAAGCCCACCTTGTTCCTTTGATTTACACAGTTTTTGCCAGGAGACCCAAGATATTTTCTTTTTATTCTCCCCACTACTCCACCAGAATTTAGTCATTGCACTAGTCAACTTAGAGCAAACATCTTTCGGTAATTTGAAACAAGACATTGCATAAATCGGGAGTGCCATTCCCACTGATTTCAACAAGATTTCTTTACCTCTTTGAGAGAAAGCTTTAGCAAACCATCCCTTAAATTTACCTTGAAGTTTTTCTCGGAGGAAGCTGAGAAGTTTTCTTTTGGAGCCGGTAAAACATTGAAAGAGACCCAAATAAAAACCTTCTCGACCTTCTTTATCAATACCCATTGCTTGTTTCACTTCCCTCTTGGTTGAATCTCGTACTTTAGCCCCAAAAATAATGGATGATTTAAGCTTGTTTAATTCCTGGCCGGATGCATCACCATACAACTTTAAACACTGGATGACCACAGACGCTTCCTCAACCGAGGCTTTACACAGAAGAAGGCTATCATCTGCAAAAAGAAGGTGATGAACCGATGGTCCTTGTGCAGAGATCTTGATTCCTTGTAGATGTCCAGATGTTTCGGCATTGTTAAGACAATTTACTAGTGCTTCCGCACAAAAGATAAACAAGAAGGGGGAGAGAGGATCACCTTCTCTAATCCCCCGTTCAGGTTTAATAAAGCCATAAGAAGACCCATTTAGAAGCACAGAATAAGAGACTGTACCGACGCAAGCCATCACCCATCGAATCCAGTGTCTGTCAAAGCCCAGTTGCTCCAATAGGATTTCAAGAAAACACCATTCCACCCTATCATAGGCTTTAGACATGTATGTTTTGACTGCCATGAATCTCCCGCCAAGTTATTGTTGGTTCGAAGCCCATGGACCATTTCATGGGCAACTAAAATGTTATCCGAGATCAATCTTCCAGATACAAATGCTCTTTGTGTGTCCGATATGATTTCCGGAAGTATCCTCTTCAAACGTTGACAGAGAATCTTTGAAATAATCTTATATTGGACTGAGCACAGACTGATGGGTCTCATATCTTGCATTCGTGAAGGATTGATGACTTTTGGAATCAAGCTGAGTTGTGTATGGTTCCAACCTTCAAGCAAGATAGATGTTTGAAAGAAACCTATGATTTTCTGACAAACCGTTGGGCTAACAATATGCCAATATTTCTGATAGAAAGCTCCCGTAAGGCCATCTTCTCCTAGGGCACTACTGCCCTTAACACTGAAAGCCGCTTGTTTAATTTCATCCACTGAAACAGGAGCAATCAGCATCGAATTCATATCAGCAGAAACTCTGCGATTCATCCCGACAAAAAAACTTTGTAAGTCGTGTGGATTGGTGCTCATGAAAAGATCACGGAAATACTCCACTGCAATATCTCCCTTTGCCCCTTCAGAAAAGTGTTCGTGTCCTACCTCATCCAGTAACATGAGAATACGATTCTGAATCTTCTTCCCTTTTACACAATTGTGGAAGTATTTTGTGTTGCGGTCACCCGCTTTGAGCCAATCTTCACGGCACTTTTGGCACCAAAACGATTCTTCATTTAAGTATGCAACGCTAATTCCTGTTTGAGTCGTTGCATCAGTTGGGCTCGAGGATGTCGTTTGGTAATCTCTGTTTCCAGGTTAGCTCTGAGTCTTACAATTTTGTCACGAGAATTTACATCCGATCGTTTCTTCCATCTAGTGATCTCTCTACGGCAACGACTGATCCTATCCATGAATTTTATCTGGTCACCGTCCTCTCTACCCCAACCCCGTTTAACAATCTCCTAAAAACCATCATTTGTGATCATCCTCTTATCAAAAAAGAATCGACCACGATGTTGGTCCTCTCTCTCCATAGAGAAACAAACTCGAACTGGTCTGTGATCCGATGCCCACATGTCAAGATATTCCATATTTGCCCGCGGGAAAAGACGGTACCACTCATCGTTCCCAAAGCTACGGTCAAGACGACATTGGATCCAAACACCGTTTCTCCATCTCCCCCCACGAGAAACCGTTTCATGTGCTTCTGACTTCTCTGATTTTATATTTTCCGCCATATAACGAAAATCCCAGAAAGAGGACTTAGTTCTCAATGTCCCTCCCATTTTTTCATCATTCGACATAATTTCATTGAAATCACCAACAAGTAACCACAGTTCATCTCTTACTAAGCCAAGATTACAAAGTTTATTCCAAATCACTTTTCTTCTTGCTCATACAGGGTCACCATACACACAAGAAAGATAAAACGTTAAACTTCCAAAAGACACTTTCATATCGATGATTCGCTCATCACTACTAAGAACCTCCACACTATAACTACTTTTCCACATCAACGCTAAACCACCACTTAAACCAACAGACTCCAAGGTAATCATCTCATTATTACCCAAACTTTTCTTCAACCCCAACATATAGTTATACTTTTGTTTAGTTTCCATGAGAAAAAAAAAATCCGGAAAGTACTTTCTGCATAAACTCCGAATCTGACGAACTGTCTTGGTGTTTCCCGCGCCTTGACAGTTCCAACTCAGAAGGCTCATTGGGGTAGCAGCAGCTTCAAACCGGAAGCCACCTTAATTTCTTGATTTGTGTTTTGTTTTTTTCTATGTGCCTTTGTAATACACTCCGCTTTCCGCTTGATATCATTCCTCAGAGAAGCTAGTGTTTGAGAAGGCGTTGTGGTTGATTGGTCGTTGTTAAGAGACAGTTTGTTTCTTCTTACCTAGGCAGGGGGCCTATTGCGGTTGTTGTTCAGCACAAGCGACTTCCCAAAACATGGAGGTCCACTCGAAGAACCTATAGTGAAATCTGGTAATGGTTCGGTAAAACTAGAGGGGGTAGTAATGCTGGCATCGTGGTTTACCATATCTCGCTGCTCTGTCATTTCCGAAGTAAAGGTCAAGCCTTTCCCTTTACTAAGATTATAGGCGAGGGTAGTTTTTGCTCTTGTTTCCTCCAGTTTATTATCTTCTATTGAGTTTTGAACTCTCCTGATTCTAGCCAATCTCTCTGTTGCGTCAGAGTGAGAGATATACAATAAGACCATTTATCTAGTCTCCAATACATCGGATATCACAAAATCTAGATCTAAAATCAAAAGAAAACATAGTTTTTCATCTAATTAAAAAGGAATAACAAGTATCCAAAGCGAGAATTTACGGCCTAGAGTTCAACCCGAAAAGACAAGACCGGAACAAATTTGTTGATATGGTCTTCCGCGTTTCCTGTATGTACTCTATATTTAAAGGCGAAAGTTACATTACTTGGCAGATGGGTGAACAAGATGGAGTTCCCACTCAAACCATAACCATGAGGAAGCTCCTTAGTTGAGCAAGAGACATTCAAGTGTCCACCAATAAACAATACACGGTGTCCCAGATCGCTGACCTCAACTCATGTACATGCCTCCTCATCTAGCCTACTCACTCTACATGCTAAGTGACTAATATTTAATTCATCAAGAGCTGGGTAGGTTACCTCAACTAGGAAAGGTTCATCATTGCCAGATGGAACTAGATAGTGTATTATATGAGATTCGGGCAACAGGGGAGTCACCTCGAGCGAATAAGGATCAATAATGAAAGTATTACAGGAAAAGAAAGATGCATAAAACCTACCTCTAAAAGTGATTATATCCAAGTTTAAAGCCTCTGGGATATTCGTAAGCCGCTTCCACCTCATTTCGGCGCTTGTTAACACCAGCAAAACCTCACGATATGTGAGAAGCATAACAAATTCTCCTTTTTTTCCCTCCTTGTCTAGTGAAAGAATAGCCATGCCATTACGATGTCAGCCGATCATTCGGTACTAATGTCCCATAGATAAAATCTGGCAGTCGAGTATTTTCATCAAGGTTAGATCAGATCCTGGAATTTTAACTTTCACCAAGCACTAAACAGAAAATGGAAGCTCCAATATGGTCCTCTGACTTATCTCGGCCTATACCTCCCAGATAATACTCAAAAGGCTGTTGGACCAAATTTTATTTAAGGTAAGTGGACTTAATAAAATTAAATTGTGTGAAAAGAAATGGGCCACAAATATAAGTGGTTTAGCTCACGTTGGAGCTCTGGAGGTTGTCAGGTCGGGTTGAACGGAGAAAACAAGAGACATAATCGTGCTCTGTTTTGTGCTTCTGCGAGACTTGATCTCCTTCGTTTCATGATTCCTTGAGATTTGGATTTGTTGGGAGATCGTTGCCTCATCATATCACCCACCTCTCCTGGATTTGTGTTTGACGTGGTTGATTGATTTCAAAAATAAACCTATCATAAACCTCTATATAAACACACGAGTGTTTGGTGGTCAAAACAAGTGAAAGACATTTTTTACACATATTGCAAAAGCAAAAACTCCAATAATCTCCCTCTGTTACAAAGTAAGTCATCGAGAGTATCGTAGTGATTTGGTTTGTTAGAGCTATATTTCGAGTAATTTCGAAAACACTTTAGAATGGTTATATCCTGGGATCTTTGAGTCACAGATTCCTGTCACACTACGGGTGATTCAAACGGTTAAGGAAAGAGTTTATGACTCGCCTCCATTGGTGTTACTCTTCCCTTAAGCGTTTGTGATTTCTTGTATTTCAATCTATTTCGTAGTGTTGCAAATTTAAGCTCCTACAAAGGCGACACAACATCAGCAACATGAGCAGTTAGGACTCTAAAGAAGAACAAAGGGACCTTCTCGAGGGTACACAGATCCTTGCTTTCTAAAAGGAACGAGGGAGGAGAGTAACTTGGGCGTAACAAGGAAGAAGGAAAACAAACAAAAACAAAAAAAGCCACTATCTTGTGAAACCCATAAATTTGTTGTGAGGTTTGGCTGCTGAGTGTGGCAGACGCTTTGAGATCGGTAAAAGAGAAGAGAAAGCTTATATCTATTAGAGAGACTTCAGATTTAATTAAGAAACAGAGGGAATTTTGGTTCGGGATTGAATCGCCAAATAACCGAAAGGATTGGACTAGTTCAAATTAAATGAAACCGGTTAAAAATCCAGGTTTCCGATAAGATCGAGACGGACGATATTTTTGGATAATGTAGTTATTAAGTCGTTATTACGTTTCAGAATATGCGCTTCCAAATCAAAACAATTCGCAATAAGTGGATTAACCTATATCTCTTATATACTACTCATGATTATTATCCAACTTCTAATGTGAGTACGTTCCCTCGAGATGATGGTTCTTCTAATCGTTGATCTCGGTATGTTCGAACATGGATCGGTGGACCAACTATTGAGCCGGGTCAATTGTTGATTGGATTGAATACGTGCGGATCGGGCTCTAATACCATATTAGAATATGAGCTACAAGAGTATAAGTAGCTCGACTCCACTACTTTGTGATTTTATCTTTCTCATTATGTTGATCTTTTTACCCTCTCTAACCTCCCAAAAACACGTTTGATAGTGAACTGATAGACATAAGCTTTGCTGATATGTATCTTTGATTTGAACACGCAAAGTGTGGTGATCTTGTTCATTCAATTCTAAACAAACGATCGACCGGAAAGGTTTGAGCTTGTGAGGTTTGTGCGATAAATTTCAAGGCTAAAGCAATTGGTTTTGATCGGTTTAAATGCAATATAGATGTAATAACAAAAAGCTTGGTAACCCAACCAAAACTAATTTTAGGTAACTATTGTTCTGACCGGTGAGTAATGAGTAATTTAAGTGGACAAGAATAGAGTAACTTTTTGCACTATTATTATGTAGAGAGAGAAGTATTCTATTAGAAAAAAGAAAATTTATTTGAGGTAGGAAAAAAATTTCATTAGTTAATTCACGAGTCATACGCTATATATTTCTTTTCAGTAGAAGAACTTTATCTATTAACAATAATGTTGGTTAGGCTATCTTCATAAAGTAAAAGTGTTTTCCTCATACTCAAATCATTTTTGCAAGTCAGTCGATACATACACTATATCAAGGAATGAAACAAATACAAATGAAGATAATTACTCCGAAGTCTAATGAACTCATCAAATTATATAGATAATCCTTGCAAAGCACCCATTTTTTTTTGGAGCATCTGAATAACTTGCATACAATTAGTCTCAAAATAAACGCAATCCGATATAGAGAAAGATAAAAGTAGTCATTTCCTAAAGAATGGCTTCTAGTTCCATGTGCAGGGGAAGGGAGGGAAGGGGGGCTTGTCCTCAACCAAGACCGCTATTCTGGTTCGTTGAGTTCCACGACCCATCAATTTTGCATCTCCTGATGTCCCATCTCGTCTCGGGAGTTAGCCATTCTTCAGGCTTCAGCTTCTTGGATAACTTGTTAAAGTGTGTCACGTGAATATGTAATGCAAGTAGGATTTATTTCGCATCTACATAATTGAATCAATTTAATTCGATATATTTAATATTTTAATATTAGTAGTAGTAACAAAATAATAAAATAAAAATTTATCCGTATAATAATACTGTGTTAATAATATTTTAAATTTATATTAATGTCGATCCAAATCCGTTCCGCCGTATAACCCGTTCTGTGATATTTAAAATTTTTTTTAAGTTTAAATGTTTATAATACTTTAAAATTTTTATAAAATTTAAATATATCAATAATAATATTTAAAACTTTCTAAAAGTTAAAAATTTATTATATCTGATATAATTAAATGGTTTAACTAAAAAATCGAATTAAACCGGATACAAACTTTTAAAATTTGGATTCTTGTTAAGTTAAGTTTAATGCTCACTCGAATTTGGATTCATTTTGGTATAATTTATAATATGACTATGGATCATTGTCAAAAAATATTAGCCGAAGTTGAACGTTGAACACACATTTTTTTTTCATTAATTAAGTAATACATGTTCGTTTTAAAAAATTTGAATCACAACATATGCAGAAAAAATTATATTTTTATTCTTTATATAGTATATGATGGATTAAAAAATATATATATATACAAAGATGATATGAGAATCATAATTTTTAATCTTAACAAAATCTTCTAAATATTTATATTATTAACTGTGGAACAATATATGAATATTTATAATTTTAAAATTAATGTTAAAATTTTTTAGTTGTGTTTGGTTATAGAGACAATTGATAATTAATTGTAACCAAACACTATTAAAAAATTTTGTAGAAAATTAATTGTAAGAGTTGTTTAGATACATGTATATAAATATTTGTCTATTCTATATTTATCCTTAATAAATTTTTTAATTTATTATTTGAATCAATGACATTTTTTGTAATAACTTATAATATTAAATTTTTTTTTATAAAATGTACTTCAAAAAATGTTAATATAGATGATACTTAACATAAGTGAAACCAAAAATGTATTTTTTTTTCTTGTAGCCACAAATATTTGGATTAGAAATCAAGTTTATTCATAAAATAGAAACATTGCAAGCATATTTAGAAAAAAAAAAAAAAAAGAAAGAAATGTCCCTTTGAGTGGTTTTGTAGGTAAAAGAACCAAAACTCTACGGAAAATACGGCGTTGTTCAAAGAACGCATCAAACAACTCAACCTCATTCTTCGTAGACTTTGACTTTATCTCCCACTTCACCCCACTTTCTCTGTTTTGTTTTTGGTATCTCTCTGCCTAACCCAAAAGTAAACGCCCGTTATCACGGCTTCGAAACGGATACAGCTTCTTTAACGGCGATGGACAACGACCCCTCAGTTACACCGTTACCGTTTAACTTCCCGTTCCCGTTACCCATTGTTGTATTCGTCGACTGTATGGTCATGCCGGAAAGATTGGGAGAGGAAGGACCTCCGACGTCGGCAGCTCCAGGGATCAAAGGGTTACGGGTGTGACACGTGGCGGTTGAGATGGCAGTTGCTAAAGAGATTGGCATGAGACACAGACCTTTCCCTTGAAGGTATTGCATGGCCGAGCCCATGTCTTCTTCCATTAGCTTCGCCACTTGATGCTCCGTCATCGTCAGGCTGTCGCTGGAGTTTCCGGCCGTCTGGCCACCGCCGGCCATGGCGGAGGATGCGTTCCCGTGGGACCCACCAGCCTAAGCAAAAACAAAAAATTTTAAAAAAACATTTAAAAAAACGAAAAGAAAAGATAAAGAAAGCGAAACCCTAAGTGATAATAGTCGGCACGCGTGCTCTCTTTTTTCTCTATTTTAGAATTTTACAATTTGTCTTATATATTTTCTGTTTCTGGAAACTTTTTACTATATTTTGTTTTGAACGTCTTGCACGATTAATCTATTTTTGACACACACACAATATATATATATATATATATATAGTTTGTAACGCAGGACTATCTAATTTAACATTAAAAAAATATATACTTGTGTAATTTCTTAATTTTATCTATTGGCTTTGATGTTTATTAAAATTACCTCAGAGATTTGAGAAGAAACAGAAGCAGCACCTCCCAATCTGCTCATGCTCAGTACCTAAAACGCATAATTAAATTCAAAACAGAATTATTAAGTACACTGGTCCACTACTTTTAAATTTAAATATACATTTATGTAATGTGAGTATATGTTATAACAATCCAGAAAATTAGATATTATTAACTCTATTAAATTTTGGGAGGGAGCACAAGGAATTTTAGTTGCAGAGGCCCATATTTGATTAAAGATCGTACTAATATGTCAGCTTTTCTTTTTGTTTGATATGTCAACTAAAAGGCAAAGAAAGAATCTTCCATCAATACTGAAGAGAATAAAATAAAACAAAATGTACTTTGTAGAAGAATTACCTCTTGTATTAAAAAAGGAACTATGAAACCAAATGAAATAATAACTGTAAAATATATGAGTGAGAGAGGGAGAGATTCACCTTGACTTGGAGTTGTAAAAACTTGACATAATCTATAATCTCATCGAGCATCGATGCCTTGTCTGTCTGTCAATTATTATTAAATAAATAGTATAAAAACCTGTCAGAACTCAGAACTGAGATACTAACCCATTTATTACTGCATTAGTTAACTTTATTATTGTAGCCTAATTAATTAGTTAATCAGTGTTTAATCATTTGGTTGATATATACTATATATATAGACTAAACAACTACCAATTATATGAGTAAAACAAAATATATGAATTTGCTTATCAACTCTTAGTTTTGGTCAATAAATATTAACTCCTGAAAGCTCTAGTTGACAGCTAAAACTATATCTTGAACAACTCCAGGAAAGTTCCTGATCATTTTGACACTCATATCATTTTTTTTACTGTAATTCAATTCTAGGTCTAGAACTATAAAGAGACAATGGAGTTATGATATTTCAAATTGTAAATAATCAATACAAAATTAGATGGAATTATGGATCATACAAAACCAGAGTGGATGATGATTAAAATGATGAAAAGTGACGTTTTTTTCTTAATGATCCATTTAATATTATATTTAAATAAATCTTAATTTATGAAACTAATAAACTGAAAATGAATTAAACAAAAATACCTTATTGCCGTTAGGAACGAGTTCTTGAAGAGCTTTCATTCTTTCCGCAATTCTCTCTCTTCGTAACTGCCCCATAGAAACATTTTTTTTATAGAAAATACTCAAAAACTTTTTCTTCAAAAAACTAGTAAAATAATTTCAATTTCGACACCTTTCTCGGTAACTGATACGAGTTAATGCATCGAACAAATAAAAATAAATATTGAATTAAGAAAAGAAAAAAACTAACCCTTTCGGCGATACTGTGAGGATCAGTTGCTTGACCTCTTCTAGCTCGGACTTTAGTCCTACTCTGCGGCGGAGCCGCCACCGTACTGCCAGTGGCTTTAGACGCGCTTGCCTGCGGTTGCGATGGCGTTTGCGTTTGTCTTTCTTGGTTCATCAGTCCACCTCCCGATCCCTATATTTCATCATTAGTTACGTTTTGAGAGAGAGAGAGAGAGAGAGAGAGAGAGAGAGATTATACCTGAGGGATATGAAAGTTAGGAAGAGATCCGGCGGCGGAGAAGCCATTGTAAAGAGCGTGGACGGAGGAGCCATCATGTAAAGGCATCATCATGATCTGCTGATTTCTAGAGTCGACGTCGTGGCCGTGGAAGCCATCGGAGGGAGGAGGATGAGCATCGTCGACGACGGAGGGCCACGGGGCGGAGGAAAAGATTTGATCGAGGAAGTCTTCGTGGTCAAAAGTCGTCGCCGGAGTTTGAATATGGGAAGAAGATGAAGAAGAAGGAGTTAGAAGAGAAGAGTTCATCATGATGATGAAGGCTTCTTCTGCTTCTACACTTTTTTTTGTTTTGGGAGGAGGTTGGAAATGTTGAGGTTTGGCTTAATTATTATAAAGAAGAATTGTTGTAGATATATTATTTTTAAGTTTAGGGTTTAATTATAAATATCATTTTTGGTGATATATTTAAAATAATTTTTAAAAAAAAACTTTTTTATTTATTGTGTGGTTAGCAACCCATATTATATGGTGATGATGATTCGATGATTATCTTCGCTTCTTTAATTTCGTTTCCGTCTTAAACTTTGGTTTCTCTTTACTCCAAATCTTAATCATTCCTTTTTACAGCTTAATGCACATTTATTGCTATTGTTATCTAAAGAGTTTGGATTATAGTATTTGCTTATACTTTTTCAGATGCAAACTTACTTCATTTTATCAGTCTGATTTTTTCATATTAACTACAAATATTTAGAAATTGATGGATGAATAATTTATTACCTGGTGGTAATTGTAATAGCTTTTGTATACAATTATTGTTTTCTAAGACAACGTTTATTGTTTAGCACATTTACTATATGGTCATGAATGATGGCAAGCCGATGATTATCCGTGCAGATCTTACGTTTTAGACTTTTAGTTGTGTGGCTTCTCCTTTTTCCAATCCAAATCTTGATGATATAATTAAATATTGTATATATTCTTTTCAAACATTTATTTTTTTGTTTTAATAATATTTAAGTTTGTCAGTGTCTTACTAGGTTTTTAAATATGCAATCACTAGTAAAAAAAAACTTATAAACCACATATCCTCAAACATGTTACCCATAAAGCGTAAGCATAATGAATAAAGCCGGATTATTGCTCACGTCGAACGGCATAATTACGATTTTGAAATAACCTTACTTTGTCATGAAAATTTTCTCCCTCTGCTTGGAATTCGATAGTAATTATAGGCAAAATAAATTTTAGAGAACCATGAAATTCACATAAGTTGATCTTCCTAGTAACTTATCTATCGATGATAGCATATACTTGTTCTTTACCATCACTCAATTGAACTAATTGTAAATGACGCACAATCAAAAGCTATATTGTCTTTCCTGTTCACGAAAAACATTGATGCACACACGGTATTGATGAATCCTTTCTCGATTAAGTCTAATTCCAATTGCTTCTTCAATTTCACCATTTTTGTTGATATCATTTAGTAAAGAGCCTTTGATATGATGTGGTCATCGAGTAAGAATGCCTAGAAACTCTACCTACTCGCGCACTACAAAAAAAATATAGCATATTCTGACGATAATTTTCGATTAATTTCCTACATAATTTCAAAAGATGAAAATATGTTTGGAAATTCGTTCATTTTGTCGGAAAATTTTGTCGAAAATTTATGACGAAATTGTATAGTCAGAAACAGGTAGGAAATTCGTTGGAAAAAGCGTCAGAAATGTGCTAATTTAACATGTTTCTTACATAGATACATTTTGATAAATTTTTGACGAAGCAGTTGGTCGGAAATTGGTAGGAGTTTTGTTGGAAAAGTAAAGCTGTTACTCGTGAATGTGCAGGTTATATTCCAACGAAATGGGTAGGTGGTTCGTCGGAAAATATGTTTATCTAACATGTGTTCTATAATAAATGATTCCGATGAAATATTTCGTTGGAAAACTTTCTTATATTTACCACATTCTCAACGTGATGCTTAATAAAAAATTTGAGTGAAAAATTCTCATATCACAATATATATAAAGTTAGATAGTAGATGTACAAAAGCGAGGATAAAGCGACGGGAGATATTAGAAATAAATACAATAAAGGACTAACATAGTTTATGCGTTTTGCAGATAATCAAGAGATCACGCATGACTGTACCAAAATTAAGCCTACTTACCTATTGAAGAATCCACTTGATCTACCAAGCGACATTGACTTTATATTTTTCAGAAATTTCATCATTTTAAGGAGAATTATCAAGGCAAACTACTCTTGGATCGATCGAATTCAAGAGATGGTATCTAGTACCGGTTCTAAACCACCTAAGTTACCCAACGATGAATATACTTGTCAATTCACCATCGCTTCGAAATTCACAAACAAACCATCCATTTTAAGGAGAATGATCGAAAATATTGGCCTTGAATTGAACTAATTCAGGAGATAGGCAAGAGCGCACAATCGTCGGTCGTTTACCCATATGAACAGTTTCCAACCCATTCACTTCTAGCCTGGCCAAAAGCACTTGTGGTCCATCTTGGTGAGCCATGTACAAGGTGCTAGAAATATGTTCACACGTGGATTAGATCCGACCCTAAACCCAAATTTATTTAAATGTTTCCTATCCAGAGTTATTTATGGAAAAATTCCATTGCACTTGTTTGGACTCGTCCCAAAAAAGTGCTGATCTGGAGATTTTTTACTTCATCAAACCGCACATTCCCAATTGCACCGTTCAATTCATAATGTACGGCTAAATTTTTAAATAAGTTGCTCATTCTATAATAATGTTGTAAAAAAAATTAGAATTAATCTGAATTATGTATAATAAAAACTTACGCATAAAATGAAATATAATATAAAATATTAAATACTAACTGAGAATTAAAATATTACAATGATATTTTTATAATTTTTTCACGATGACAAATATTTAAAATTATAAAAACTCGATTAGGTACATTCATCAATGATGCTAGTGCTCTCTCGAAATTCTACTGTTTTTGCTTTGTCCCCAAGATCACAAACATCCTATCCCAAAGACGATACTCGTATTTGGGACTAATAATCACAAAATATGATTAAAATGAAATTTCGTATCAATATGATAACTTATCTTTTGAGACACATATAACTAATCACGACTTTGGAACTTTTTTTTCTTTACAACTAAAAATTCTTCTTCTCTTCTCTTTTTTTTTTTTTTTTTTTTTTTTTCAGTGGCTTAAAACTAGATATTATTTATATTGTGTCCCAATCACCATATTACTCGTTTTTGGATAAATAATTAAATTGTAATATTTGCAAACTTTATTTTTGTATCCGAATGTTTGACACTTCTTCTCTTTGGATCCATTAATACATTTAGGGTTTCGAGGTTTGTTTTTTGCAGTCAGAAATATTATTTTCCTTTTCCATTGCTACAACATGAACAAGTTTTAATGAAACAAAATTATAGATGATAACAAAATTATTCATTCTTGTAGGATATATATGTACTTATAAGTATATGTGTATGTGACTGCGTGCATGTATCTTCTCATGTTATGCACACTTATGTCAGCCACTCATGCATATATGTATGTATTGGTTCGCACCGTGGAATCAAGTTCATTGAATAATATTCCCAAGTCACAATTCTTTCAAATTTTTTAACGATTAAACAAACAAATATGCCATCTACGTCCATGTATGTCTACCTATGTGCATGTGTGTATTGCATATATACGCATATAAAATACGTATACTTATCGAGCTTTTTAAGTTATAATCCAACAAACTAAGCGACACGTCTTCGTGTTGGCGTGTCCACTTTCCCACTATCCGAGTATAGCATTCAAAATGATAAAATTAACGTTAATCGATAGAATGTTATAGTTTTGTATTACTCAAAAGTGACACATCTCTATATTTCATTGTGGATCGTATATCCCACATAAGCCTCAAATTTCACGGGTTTCTTCAAATTTAGAACACAATTTCTACCGCGATTAACCAATCTCTTTTAAAAGAAAAAACTAAGAGGAGGACAATCCAATTTTCTATTTTTTATTATTATTTCATTATGCTTTTTTTGTGTGTGTTCACATCACTATACTTTATTAACAGAAAAACCCTTAGTTATTTTAGGGTTTGCTAGAAATTCAAACAATTTGAAAGATAAATTAATTTCCAGTACAGTTAGTCCAAGTAAACTTGATTTTGCTTTCGTGAGGAAACCAAATTTAACATATATGAAAGTAATTATGCAACGTTATATATATGAAAGTATTTGTGTAAGTAATATTTATACGGGATTAATTAGTCCTAGTACGTCAAAAAGGTGGGATTAGTTTTAATAATATATTCTGCGTGATTATGCACATGGGACATTCTGTGTTTGCACAAACTCACAAGGGGAGAAAGATGGGCTTTAATTACACTCATTTATTAATTGCAAATGTTGGTCAAATAATTAATGTACTACGCAACAAAGCTAGAAACGGAGAGAGAGAGAGAGAGAGAGAGAGAGAGATCGATGAACTGATATTAATATTATTTCTTATTAAGACCGAGAAGTACTTAAACAAATATAATTATATTTGTTTGTTCTTAATTAATAAAGTAAATCGAAATCATAAAATATGTTTTATTACATTCTTCTGAACAAAATAACACTTAACTAGAGATAAGTATATATTGGTATACGTCTTTATCATTTCTTCCTTTACACCTCAATACGCATGTACCACATAAAATAATTAATATACGAAATTTATTTTACATTTTTTGTTTAAAACAAAATAAGACTATAGATGATAATGGTTTTTGATCCTACGAAATGTTCCACTGAATTTTGAATTTGATAAGGTGAATCCTATAAATATTAAAAATTTAATTAAAAATGCATTCAATCTACCTCTTACTGATCGAGTATTAAAAACTTGAAGAAACATGATTATTAGATTGGAAATACCAGAGATTGTGATTGCAAAGAAAACGTACCACTATGTGAGAGAATTATATAGCCAAGGATTAAATTTACAAAATATGATAATCATATATATAGAAGTCAATGTTTTTAACGAACTTCCCATTACGTGTGGATGTCTCTAGTGTGAGAAAATAAATATCGAATAAATCCTTTCTTTTTTTCTTTTCTAAACCAGGAAGTAATCCGACCTTTTATAAACCGTTTAATCTTTCCAGAGTAAATATAACCGTCGAGTAGTTTATTCACCGGATTTCTAATAAACGTAAAATATGACACTACTTCGACTAGACAAATGGAGTAATTTAGTAAATTTCGCGTTTGAAGGAAATTGATCACTGGCATAAACCTAGAGGACAACTCCTCCTCAAATAAAACCATTAGACCACAACCACTTGGTTATTTATTTTTTTGCTTTAATTTTGAGGTTTGATTAAAGTTATTCAAAAATAGTGATACGTATATGGATATATGACTTTTTTTTTCGTTAAATGGATATATGATGTTAACTCCAACATATCTGTGTCTACCTTTGGTTTTATACAAGTTGATGTTTCAAGCTTTAATTTTTATTTCATATACATTATTGTTTTCATAGATTTTATGTATAAATAATATTTTTATCATTTATCCACATATGATTATCATATACAATTTCCTATGTCATAATACTTTTTAACATTAATAAAAAAATGCAAATGCCCATTTTGTTGTATCCAATTTCAAAAATGTCACATTTAGCTGTCTATTTTTAAAAATACCTCTCATTAAATAAAAAAAGGTTTATAAGGTATTTGTGGATGGTAACTACTATTCGGAGATTTGATCCAAATATTTATAAAGTTTTACATATGTATAAAGGTAATTTTGTATGCTTTTATAAGGTTACACATGTATTTGAATAGATCTTAGATTATTAGGATTATTTTTAAAACGTTTTAGAGAAAGAACATTTTTGAAAAAGTATTAGGAAATGAACATTTCTAACAATTCCCCTATATATATATATAAGAACGGTAGTATTTGAATTACAAAATATTTATAGAAATTGTGTAATTGAAGGAAATAATAATTTTTTGCTTATGAAATCCATTTATCTATTACAAACTATATAAAGAAACAAAATGTAGAACTTGACAATACAGATCGTTTCATCAACAGAAACTATTTTTTTAGTAAAGTCAACTACACATACTTTCAGCAATTAAATTTATATAGTTTGAACTTGTAAATATTAAAGCGTGAACTAATCAAATCTCAAAAGTTTATGTACTAAAAAGTTACATATATAAACTTCCAATAATTTTGTAATGGACATCAGAATTGTCAATTTGATAACTTATTATTATTTCTATACAATGACTATAATTTTAAATGTAGCTAAATTATTTAAACTGAAAAGAGAGCATTACACTTCCACAACTTCTTAGGATATTCTTTCACCTAATAATTTGGTGATCATATTTTAAAAATAAAATATCAATGTCTCAATGTCTCAATGTCTCAATGTCTCAATGTCTCAATGTCTCAATGTCTAATGCAAGCAAGGATGAGAATTGAGACTTGAGAGTAGACTTTCTTTCTTCCATCAATTAAATGAATTTTTTTTTTATAAATCACATTTCGTTTATCTCTTCTTCTTGAACTTAGGCTGTCATTGTCATGTTTAGTTTCGACTGCAATCTAGTAAAGAAAAAAAAACCAACGCACATCTTACCATTCAACCACTGTTTGCCATCAATTTGGACAAATCTGTTATCATTTGTTTACAAATTGTTTTGTATACAAGTCAATTATGTGTTAAGTTTCAATGATTGATTTACTTTTTTCTGTTTGGTGTGATTCGGATTGCGTGGGTTGTCTTTTAACGCTACGATCTACTATATGCTGCTGATTTACTTAATTTGGTGGATCTCTGATTTCTTCGAAAATGAGGAAGTAAATTATGATGTTGTTCTCCTGCAAAAGTAGAATATCGATCTATGGCGAACACGATCAGTGAGCTTATTTGGTTGAAAGAGCTACTAGTTACTTTTGGTGTGGATTGTGCGACACATATCTCTTTTCATTGTGATATTTGTATTTGTCATTTATCTCGGTGCGGATTTTGTTTTTAATGAACGGACAAAACATATAGAGTGGATTAACGTAATTTTATCAGAGATAAAATCACACATAGCACCATTTTATGTCAACATGTTTCTACTTCTAAACAACTCACATACATTCTTACTAAGACTCTTGGTCAGAAAAAGAATTGTTGATTCAAAGTTAGGTGTTTACAATATCTATACTCCAACTTAAAGGAAATGGAGTATTGAGAGATATTTGTATATGTGTGTATAAAACATATATTCTTATTATTTATATATATATATATATTCTGTTTTGTATATTGTTATATCTATTTCTAATTTATGCTCAAATTTGTAGAAAAGACATACCTTATCATATGAATTAATTTTTTTGTATGTTTTGAGTTTCTTGACATTTTGATGTAAATAAATTATTTGTAAAACTATTTGTAATAATCTTTTAAAGGTATAAAATGTGGTTTAAGTAATTAGATTTAATTTTTTAACTTCAAACTAACCAAACCATGAATAACCAATTAAGTTAAATTTATGGTTGTCCAGTGGTTGAATGACTCATCCATGGGATGGGGAACCAAAGTTTGAGTTTCTTCTGTAATTTTTATCATAATTGACTACTGTGAATGTCGTAAATGGTCAAACTACTCGCGCAATTATTTAGTATATTTTTAAAAGTCTAAACAGAAGTTAATCTTCAAAACAAAGTGAATCTAAACTAAACCCCTATATTAATTTGTAATAGTTTTTTTTTTTTTTTCAAAATAAGTTGTAATAGTTGAAATCTTGTTTTTCTAGTGAATCGTGAGATTAGACTAAACAAATCGTTTTCCAACCATTGGTGTTTGTTTTTGCTAAAAGATGGGTCAGATCAGACTCAGACAGAACTTAAAACTTTATTTTTTACCACATCAATAGTCCATACAAAAAAAAATTCATCTGACCAGTTTGTACTTTCGATACCATCTGAAAGAATAATTTATTGTAGTAAATTTTTGGAAAATTCCACCGGAGATATCGATGAGATTGTCTCAAACGATTACCTTAAGATGATATATTTTTAAAGTTTTAACCATTAACCAAAAACAAAATTATATTAAGTTATAAACTCAAAAGATTTATCAAAAGGATCTTTGTGTGCTCGAATCACAGTCGTGAGATGAAACCGTCCCCTGTTATAACACAACACAACCAAAGCTCTCACTCATCTTTCATAAAATCCTCTTATTGGTTACATAAAGATTACAAACCATAGTAGTTACGCTAATCACTCCCTTTTATTCGCAGTTTTCGAATCAATCCGATACAAACATGACCGATTGATATGATTCTAAGATAAAGAACTTAAGAAAAGATAAACTAACCCATAGAGTAAGAAGGTGTAGGCAAGTTAATGACAGTGGTCTTCACTTTGGTCATCAGATTGATGCTATTTGTCACACCTTGTGATCCTATTCCACTGTCCTTAAGTCCCTGTTTATTCCAGCCCAAAACCAAGTTAGCTAACCGGTCATGACTGAGGCGAAAATGGGTCTAGAAATCGATGATTTACCTGGAAAGGGAAGTGGTCCGGTCCACGAGCTGGTGCAGAGTTGATCTGAACCGTTCCTGTCTCCATTGCATCACTGATCAATATTGCCTTGTTGATGTCCTTTGTGAACACACATCCCTTCAAATGAAATTGTGGTGTTAGCTCCGGTTAAGTACAAACCAAATAAACCGGACTAAACCAAACCCAAATAGCCAAACCTGGAGGCCAAAGTTACTAGCATTGCAATGATTAATCCCTTCTTCAACCGAATTGATCCTCAAGACAGGCAAGACAGGACCGAATGGTTCCTCCCACGCAATCCTCATGTCCGGTCTAACATTGTCCAAAAGCAACGGCCAAATCAAGTTACCTTCTCTTTTATACTCTTGGCAAAAGGTTGCTCCTTTCTCCTTAGCATCCATCACCAATCCTTCAATGAAATTAGCTGAAGATTCTGACACCACTGCCGTAATATCGGAGTTTTCTTCAGGCGGTCCCACCGTGAGTTTGACCACTTTAGCTTTCACTTTCTCAACAAGTTCATCTGCCACTGATTCCATCACTAGGACCACCTTCACTGCAGTGCACCTCTGCCCACTGGTTAAGGTAGATAAAACCGGTTAACGCAGAATTTTGTTAGAAATATCAGTTAATTACACTCATTCTAGCTAGCTGGCTAGATTACCTGTAAGAGAATCCTCCTTTGATGATGTTGGAAGCAACTAAATCAAGATCAGCATCCTCCAGGACAATGCATGCATCTTTTCCTCCAAGTTCCATTTGAAGAGGGATCATACCGGCTTTCTTAGAGATTGAGATTCCAGTGTCACCACCCGTGAAACTGAAACCGGTCATCCGAAATTTTAGTAGTTAATAGGAACAAAACTGGTTTGTTGAATGTATATATACCTAATGCAGTTAACAGCAGGGTGCATAGTGAGGAAATCGCCGATCTCAGATCCTTTTCCGGTGATGCAGCTGATAAGACCTTTTGGGAAACCGGCTAAGTGAAAGCAATGTACCATATGAAGGCAAGAAACAGCTCCCTAAAGAAACAAACCGTTAAAAGAATTTTCATAAAATCTATTTTAAAAGAGTGTAAAGTTTTTTTTAGTTACTTGAGTTGGAGGTTTAAGGACGAGGGAGTTTCCAGCGATCAAAGCAGGAGCGATCTTTGATACAGCGAGATTGACCGGATAATTGAATGGAGGTATAGCCAAAACCACACCGAGAGGAATCTGCAGCTCAGAAAACAAACACATAATTTGATCGAAACATTTGTTAACTTCAACCATTGATGCAGACATATGAATCTAAAAAGATTATACCTTGGAGGTGAGGCAGTACTTAGTACGGTCATTACCGGGGAAGCTATCAGAGAGCAGAAACTTGCCTTCACCTAAGATCCTCACACCTTCTTCAGCACAGTAAGAGATCAAATCTCCAGACCTCACAACCTTTCACCAAAATCAAACATTAGAGATCTGCAAAAAAAAAACAAAAATGGTTTCCAACGAACAATGATGGATAGAGAGAGAATGAGACCTCAGTAACAGAATCTTTGGCGGGTTTAGCGATTTCCTTGACAAGAGACTCAGCCATGGGAGCTTTGTTGTCCTTGAGGATTGCAGCAGCCTTGTGAAGTAGCTCAGCTCTTTTCCAAAGAGGAGTCTTTGCCCACGATTTCTGAGCCGATTTCGCCAGTTCCATCACCGCGTTCACTTCTTCTTGCGTGCATGCTGTGTTTCACAGAAACAGGACATTATCTTATCTTAATATCCTCTGTTTTCACTTCCTCTGTTTCTCTTGGGTTTGCTATATTAATCAGACTTCTTAATATCAAGCAATCAACCAATTTTCATCAAATTCCCATATTATATCTGCAGATTTGGCCTTAAATCTGCTATGCAGAAGATCAAAGTTATGGTTTTTATAAAAACAATCTAAGAACAGTCAGAGTTGATTCGGTGAATTTCCCAACAAAACAACAAAAACCCATCTGACATCAAGATAGAATGAAACTTAAGAAGACATTGATAAGACATACCTTGAACCTTGTACTGTGTCTTCCTCGTGGACGGGTTAATGATGGCCACACTCTTACCTGAGGAAGAAGTTTTCCACTCTCCATCAGCGTAGTATTTGTAGACTTCTCCATCTAGAATCTCTGCAAACAATCCAGTCCCGGCCATTGATGTCTGAAACAAAACTTAAAGAAAGAACACAAAGTTGTGTGTTTGTGCTGATTTGTGTCTGTCTGTTCACACAATGTATGAATTATATAGCCAAAGAGACAGAACACAGAGAAGAAGACTCTCTCCTCTGTGTCTCGCTTCTTGAGTCTTGTAAGAGAAAGAGAGAGAAAGATGAATTGATTAATGATAGATTTTATTGAAGGAGTGGTGAAAGACCATGAAAGGTAGATAGATAGATAAGTGAGTTGAGGGTAAAAGAAAATCTTGAAAAGGATAAAGAAAGAAAGATGAAAAATTGTATGGTGTAGAAATGAGAATGAGAAATAGTGAGAGTGAAGAGAGTTTCTTGGTGTGTGATCGTTTTGTTGGTCGTTATTGAATAGCTTTGGTCCTACATCATTGTTTATTAACGAAGGGACTCATGATAGCCACAACCACAAGCATGTATTTGAATTCATCATAATTCATACACAAACCAACATGCATGTATTCAAGGTCCGTTTTTATGGAATATTCCAATTTTTTCAAAAAATATGGAAAACTTTATAAAAAATTTATTTGATTTATATAATATTCTATTTTTTATACTTCAATTTTCTAAGTATGTCCTATAATTTTAAATACAAAGCAGAATTCCCTACAATATGCTGTAGATATATGATATAAGAAAGAATATTTAAGCTACTTATATATATATATATATATATATAATATCTATATTAACATTTTTGAAGTACATTTTAAAGAAAAAAACATTTGTTTTGTAAGATATTATATAAATGTCATTGATTAAAAAAAAATTAAGAAACTCATTAAAGATAAATATGGAATATAAAAATACTTATAAACATATATCCAAACAACCTTTACAATTAATTCTCTACTATCCATATAACCAAACACAATTTTTTTTTTAATTTTAATTACAAAATCTAAAATATCCATATAATATTCCACAATTAATAGTAATATAGTATATTTATTTAGAAGATTTTGTTAAGATTTAAAATTATGATTCTCCTATCATTTTTATTTGATTTTTTTTTAGTTGCTTTAAATCATTATATAATACATAAAATTAATAAAATTTTAGATTTTTTTTTTTGCATTTGTCGTTATTCGAATTTTGAAAAACAGACATGTATTACTCAAACAATGAAGAAAAATTGTGTGTTCAACGTTGCACATCGGCTAAAATTTTTAGACAATGGTTCAGAGTCATATTATAAATAAGACCAAAATGAATTTAAATCTGAATGAGTAAGAACCTTAACTTAACAAGCATCCAAATTTAAAAGTTTGAAACCAGTTTAATTCGGTTCTTTAGTTGAACCGTTTAATTATACCATATATAATAAATTTTTAAAATTTTTAAAGATTATGAACATTTACACTTATAAAAATTTTAAAATATCACGGGGCAGAGTTATATAGCAGGATGGATTTAGGTCAATATTAATATAAATTTAAAATATTATTAACTCGGTGCTACAACACGGGTAAATAATCATTCATTATTTTGTTAGTACCATTAATACTAGAATATTAGACATGATTAAATTATGATTATGTAAAAAAAACAAATTATCCCACGGTATACTGCAGGTTAAATCCTAGTATATATATAAGTCAATATATGTGGAAGAGTTTACATAACAAAACAAATTAGATTAAGAATATAAATTTTAAGGATAATGCAAGATAAAGTATGTGGTAATACTAAAATATTGTTACTAAATTTATGAAACATATAAAGTTTGCGACATCTACAAACATAACTTATTTATTTTAGTAAGGTTTCGAAACATAAATAAAATCTATTAAGTATCAAAAAAATTATGTCAGAACTCTTTACAAACATAGTATTTAAGTGTGCAAAGTAAAAAATGAAGTTTGTACTAATGTTGAAATCATAATCATATACTACTTTTGTCGAAAATTCATTCAAAACTGCTTCGTTTATTAGAGGGAACATATTATGCGAAAGGTAAACAAAATAGAGATGTGGTAATTTAGAAACACTATTGTGATGTTTTTGAGAAATTTTCACCCAAATCAGTTTAAAAACCACAAGATTATGTTAGGGATTACGAGAGAATCATTAAAAAAAAATTGACAAAGGGTCTGAAAAATTAGTCTGCGCTAAGTTTTTTCGATATCTACACGTTTACTATGAAAAAAATAGAGAAAACATGTAGCGTTTAAAAAAAATGAAAAAAAATTGGCTATTTAAGTTTTATGTGAGAGAACATGTAGATTTTTATATGAAAAATTTATACTATTATTGTTCTATTTTTGCATAAAAAAATAGAAAAGGTATTTTCCGTTTGCGTAAGACATTTAAAAACGTCGGACCGGCCCTGATACCAATGGTATCATACCATTACTTCTTTTGTTTTTTATGATTAATATAATTGATAACAATCAAAATGGTAGATTTTTAACCACAACACTAAGAGTAATGGATTATAAATCAAATCCTATAAAAAGAAGTTTCATGCCACGCAACTATGATAAACAATGAAATTGAATAAAGCCAGAAGCGGTTTTGGAACTACTGAACTAGACTTTGTTATCTTGGTTCAAGGCCTTACACGTTTTGTTTGGAAGTCTCTAATTTTATTCTGATGTCGTGACATAATTAAATTTTCATCACTATTACGTAAATTTAAGTTTGGATTGTCATCAATAATATTCATTTTAATGAATATGTGCAATAAATATAAAAACAAATGCTGGTAAAAATCATATGGACATTATGTCATTTAAGACTCAATCCCAAGATTTATTATCCAATACACGATATTCAATTATTCAGTCACCTCTTTTTTTTCCCTTACAAAGTTATCGAAAATTTAAACGACGGTTGTGAGTGGGAAGCTTTTGTATAGATTTCGTTATCTTCTTTGGGGATAACAAAAGACGATAAGATTTTTTCTTTTTTTACGAAAACATTTTTATCTTTTTGATTTTAACCTTTTGAATGTTATGTTAACTCTTGATTAACTCTTAAGTTAACTCTTGATTAGATCTTACAGAGTTACAATATTAGTTTTCATGCATCCTATTCATAAAATAATAATTAAGAATTATTTGGGTGGCATAGAAAATATATTTCAAATCCACAGTGCTATAATAGAAATCATATTGTATGTGACAGAAATTCATGAAATAACTGTGAAGGATTTGAAACATTTAGTATTCAATATTCATTATAGATCCAACTAAACTATTCGAAGATGTGATAGTATTTGTCAAATACATTTCAGTTCAGTTGAGAAACCAAGATGGTCGAAAGGAAAAGAGATGAGAGAATCTCATCACACATGTGTATTGTAGTAAAATATCTTTCTACCAAATTAAGTACCTTTCATTAAATTTTGAAACCAAGGGAAACACAAAATTTGTAATGGATCTACAACAAATATTTTTATTGGTTATAACGTAGAATTTCACCGGAAAGCTAAGTCATAGGTAATTGAGTAGGTGAAGAGATGGGAAGAAAAGTAGATGCTAAATCTCATCACATAATTCTTGGTAGTTAAGAAGATCGAGGAACCACAAGAGTTCGGATAAAGGACGAAAAAAAAACTTGCAAAGTGATTAATTCATAGGACCACAAAAACCATACCATAACATCAAGATCCCTACCAAATGGATATCAATCAATCACTCTTCCATTAATCTTGCGAACAAACCATAGCCTTGGAAATTTTTGTTTATTTTGTGAGTGACTATTGTAAAAAAATAAAAATCTATTGTTAGGTGAACTAGCTTTGATGCATTGACGTAAAAAAAATGTTGATATCTATTAAAAATCGTTAAATGAAAATAACTTGGGGTATAAGTTAAAAACTATACCTAAACATAAATTAGACCATAAATTCATTTGTATTAAGATATAAATCTTCATCCTCGTATATATTTGGCCGGTGCATTTTTATCTAACGTTAATACATTGTGAAACTAGTCCCTACAACGCATTCTTACATCCTTTTTTCTTTGCTCTTTTAATTTTTCTTTAAGAACAAAAAAAAAAAGCTTTCTTCTTTCTTGTTTTTGCCGGAATGAGTCATTGACATGTCATGTTCATTATCATGTATTTACAAAGAAGAAGTAGTAATCATGGGCTTGCACTATCTTTATCCACTCGTCTCTATCGGCAGGCCTCGTCGTATCACGTGTCTATGAACCTCTTTTCTTCTTCGACTATCTTCTTCTCTTATGTTTCAACTTTCAACTAACAAGAAGTTCTTCTGGACCTAACGCTATTACATCTCTTCGGATGGAATCCAGAGAGAATACAAATTCTACTTACTCATGGTATAAAAACTATTTCGGCTTTCTAAATAATAATAATAATAATAATAATAATAATAATAATAATAATAATAATACATCAAGTGGTAAACCATTCCTTTTAATACTCAAAAATTCAAATTTTTGTTATTTTTACACGGGAGTTAGTTGAATTTTTAATAACACCTGGCTAATATTAAAATGCACAATTCCAACATAAAAGATCATTATATGGGAACTATGATTGTGCATATCAAACGGTTTCAACGTTTATAGCTTAAACTCACTCTTGACCTATTTGCTAACTTAGACGACATATACAAATTTAAAACAATAACAGTAAATATGTACATGCTTTCATGATCTTTGTAGATTTAGTGAAATTTTCAAGTATAGTTTAGTTCGATTTGATACCCTGGTAAGTGGGAAAAAGTGATATGGGTTTAGTTTAGGTACTTAATCACTAGGATTTACTTTGCGGTAGACAGCGAGATAATTTTTTTACACCATCATAATTAAATCAACTTAATTCAATATATCTAATATTCTAATGTTAGTGGCGTTAACAAAGTAATAAAATGATGATATAACACGTGTTAATGAGATTTTAAATTTATATTAACATTGATCCAAACTCCTCCCGCCATATAACCTGCTATTTAAATTTTTTATAAGTTCAAATGTTCATGATAATTTAAATTTTTTTATAAAATTTAAATATAACAATAATAATATTTTAAAAATTTTAAATTTATTATATCCGGTATAATTAAATGGTTGGACCAAAGAACCAAATTAGACTCATATAAACTTTTAAATTTAGATGCTTGTTAAGCTTATTGCTCACTCGGATTTGGATTTAATTTGGTCTTATTTGTAATATGATTATGAATCATTGTCTAAAAATTTTAGTCGATGTGGGACGTTGGACATAAACTTTTTCATTTATTAATTAAGTAATATATGTCCGTTTTTTAAAATTTAAATCACAATATATGCATAAAAAAATTAGATTTTATTAACTTTATATATTATATGATTATTCAAAGTAATAAAAAAAAATCAATGAGAATCATAATTTTAAGTCTTGACAAAATCTTCTAAATATCTATATTATTAATTGTAAAATATTATATGAATATTTTTAATATTAAAATTAATAATATAATATTTTAATTGTGTTTGATTATATAAAAAATAAAAATTAATTGTAAGATTTGGTTGGTTATATATATAATATTTTTTTATTTATTTTATATTTATATTTAACGAGTTTTCTAATTTATTTTTTAAATCAATAGTAAGGTTTTTAATAACTTGTCACGGGTAACTAAGGCATTTTATTTGTTTCTTTCAGAAACCCTAATTTCGGAGCTTTGAGTTTGCTTTTGGACTTTACAGACTCTCAGAATCGGCTCTGTTCTCTCATTAGTTTAAGTACGAGGCTTTGCTCCCGGAAGTGCCTATGGTCTCGCCGTCGTTATCATCCGGTAGAAGCGGAGCCAATGATCTCAAACTACATGATCAATTGAGCCACATACGCGCGATGATGATCCTCTTGAGCGCTCTTTCCATCATTTTTCCTAATTTGGTCTTCTTCTTCCTTCTTTCTCTTTGGGGCTATGATGGTACGTTCTAAGTCAGTTGACCAGACATTAAGGTCGCTCTGTTTCTTGGCGTGGTTACAAATTGGTACTACTAAAGAGAGATCTGAGTTCTCTCTGTGATTATGCCCATCCCACATCATACAATGATTTGCTCAATAATACTGAAATGTTTAATTTTGATTAGTTCTGTAAACTACCTGGAAAACTTTTGTTCAATTGGTAGAAGAATCGAGTAATGAAATTAGATAGATCTCAGAGCAGCACCAGAAACGCATTCAGAATATAAGAAAAGGTCTAGGCTTTGAGTATGTTGAAACTTGTAAACCGTATTCTTTCTTCTTGGCTATTAGCTACCTTTGGCAATCACAGCAATAAGGATACATCAGTGTTTTGTTTTGTTTGAAAAGTTAATTGTGGGCCTAAACCATTAAAAGAATGGAAGAAACAATTATGAAAGTGGTCAACTTTGGGAACAAAGTTTGTGCCTTTGTGGTGCTCAATTCAGCTTTCTCTCTAAGTTTGTGACAACAAACTGATGTGAGTTGTATCTTGTTTTTGATCAAGATTGTGACTTTTGTGGTGGGAGTGGGGGATTGTTCCAAATAAAACAGTTTAGTCTTCCTAGCTTCTGTTGTGTGGAATTATTGGTGATGAGATCTCAATTTATTTGAGATATCTTATCAGAAACTATTCTAAGATAAGAAAGTGGTTTCTTTTCCATCTCATAGGTATTCCCAGTTGGACCTATTTGTTTTGGCATTATTGTTTTGGGAGAAATCAACTGGAATTTAACTAAATACAGTTAAACCAAGCTTGTTTTCTTGGAGATTGAGCTTGGCTTTGTTTGGATCATACGGCCACTTGTATGGGAGTTCAGTTGATTGATACTCTTTTTTGTGTCATCATCATGCTTGAGACTTGAGAGAGATGGAGAGGCAGAATCATCACAAGTTCTGAAAAAGGACAAAACCTTTTCTGATGCAACTCACGTTTTCACTCCACAAGCTCCAAAAGAGTTTACTTGGGAAAACAAAAGTTTGACGAATGCAAAACCAATTTTGTTAGCATAAAACCAAACCCACTTCTTCTTCTGCCTCCTTGGGTGTATTTGAGTTGCTATTATTTTGAGAGAGAGAAAATGTCTACTTGTTTGTTGTGTCTTGTGTTACTGTTCTTCTCTGTTGTTGCAGAAGCAACGTATTCTCCCGGAGGTTTCCACCATCTTTCTTCTCTGAGACAAAAGAAGAAGGCCTCCAAGTCAAAGCCAGAGTTACCTTTTAAGACTCGTTACTTCCCTCAGAATCTTGACCACTTCAGTTTCACACCAGAGAGCTACAAAGTCTTCCACCAGAAGTACCTCATCAACAGCAGTTTCTGGCGCAAAGGTGGGCCCATCTTTGTCTACACCGGAAATGAAGGAGACATCGACTGGTTTGCTTCAAACACCGGTTTCATGTCCGATATTGCTCCCAAGTTCCGGGCTCTTCTTGTTTTCATTGAAGTATGAGCTTTTCCAAACCACTTAATCTCCTCTCTAGTTTGAAAAAGAGACTCAAAACGTCTATAATGGTGTTTTGTCTGCTTGTTGCAGCACCGTTTCTATGGAGAATCAACGCCATTTGGGAAGAAGTCGCATAAGTCGTCTGAGACATTGGGTTACCTAAACTCTCAGCAAGCCCTGGCTGATTATGCGATCCTGATAAGAAGCCTGAAGCAGAATCTATCGTCCGAGGCATCGCCTGTGGTTGTCTTTGGTGGCTCTTACGGTGGAAGTAAGCTGACACCTTCACTTTCAGTGGAATAATCAATTGATAATACCTCATTATTACTCCTCATTTCTCATAAACTATGTTCTGTTGTGTGTCATGTCTTGAGACAGTGCTTGCAGCGTGGTTCAGGCTCAAGTATCCCCACATAGCAATCGGTGCATTGGCATCCTCCGCTCCAATACTTCATTTCGATAACATTGTGCCATTGACGAGCTTCTATGATGCAATTTCTCAGGATTTTAAGGTGCTGTACACTCTGATTCCGGCAATTTTCATACAAAAGTAACATTATGATGAACTTTGGTTACGAGCAGGATGCAAGTATTAATTGTTTCAAAGTCATCAAGAGAAGCTGGGAAGAGTTAGATGCAGTTTCAACTATGAAAAATGGCTTGCAAGAACTCAGCAAAAAGTTCCGAACTTGCAAGTAAATTATGCTTTAAAACTTATCTTCAAACTTGCAGTGAAATCCCTTCTCTGTTCTCTTAGCTCTCTAAACAAAAGCTTAACCGGATCTGTTTTGCTTGAGTTTTAGAGGCCTACATTCTAAATATGCAGCCAGAGATTGGTTAAGTGGAGCATTTGTTTATACAGCCATGGTTAATTATCCAACCGCAGCTAATTTCATGGCGCCACTGCCTGGTTATCCCGTGGAGCAGGTGAGATATTCATTACGCCAAAGTGTCATCGAGTACTATCTTTTTCCCGATCAGAATTTGGACTCGTTTTCTTTTGCATCAGATGTGCAAGATCATCGACGGGTTCCCTCGAGGATCCAGTAATCTTGACCGTGCCTTTGCTGCTGCAAGCTTATACTACAACTATTCGGGATCAGAAAAATGCTTCGAGATGGAACAAGAAACTGATGATCATGGACTCAATGGTTGGCAATATCAGGTAATCTCATAACTAGGATTTTCCTCTGTATTCAAAGAATGTATGAATACGAGTTTGAATGCAGTTTAGACCATCATTTAGATATTGATCATTTGGGGGATAGAACATATTCCAATGGATTTGCAGTCTCTAGAGCAAGAATTGATTTATGTTATGAAACTATAAATGACACAATATGATTATTGAATGGAAACAGGCGTGCACAGAGATGGTGATGCCAATGAGCTGCTCGAACCAGAGCATGCTCCCTCCATATGACAATGACTTTGAGGCATTCCAAGAACAATGCATGAGTAGATACGGAGTCAAGCCTCGACCCCATTGGATCACCACAGAATTTGGTGGAAAGGTCAGTTTTTTTCTTCCCTTCCCTTGGATCAGTTTCTTTAGCTGTGAGATGATTCAATATCAGCTCTTTGGTCATCTTTTGCAGAGAATAGAGACAGTATTGAAGAGATTCGGAAGCAACATCATATTCTCCAATGGATTGCAGGATCCTTGGAGCCGTGGAGGGTAAGTAGTACTTCTCAATGTTTGTAGAACATCGTTTTAATGTGGTATCTTAACAGATCGGTTTTATCATCTAATTTTAGAGTTCTCAAGAACATTTCAAGCAGCATCGTCGCGCTTGTGACCAAGAAAGGTAATTTTTTGTTATGTTTATGAATGTTGGGGATGTTAAGACGACATACGCAGATGGTTCGAAAAATTGAAACCGGACATTGTTTTGTGTGAAACAGGAGCTCACCATGCGGATCTCAGGGCTGCTACAAAAGGTGACCCGGAGTGGCTGAAAGAGCAGAGGAGGCAAGAGGTTGCCATTATAGAGAAATGGATCAGTGAGTATTACAGAGATTTGAGAGAAGAAGAAGAGTAAATAAAGAGCA
This sequence comes from Turritis glabra, assembly GCA_900406565.1. Classification (NCBI taxonomy): domain Eukaryota; kingdom Viridiplantae; phylum Streptophyta; class Magnoliopsida; order Brassicales; family Brassicaceae; genus Turritis; species Turritis glabra. The sequence continues at coordinate 2,747,114 of OVBN01000216.1, forward strand.
ATAGGAGCCAAAGAACAGGTTTATTGCACTAAATCAACAAATAAAGACATTTGTGTACTGTGTTTTGTTATGTGTTTTAGATTCAGTTCGTGTAACAAAGTAAAAGCTTCACTTGGAATTTGTTCGTCCTCCCACATATGTGTTGTGTCTCTTATGTGTCATTGAAAGATGTGGGGCAGTTTCGTACTTACCGAAAGATGTGAGGCAATTTTATAATTACCGAAAGTTGTGGGGCAATTTCTTATTAACCGAAAGTCTTGGGGGAAAAATTACGTAGTTAAGGAAAGTTGTGCGATTTCGTTATAACCGAAAGTTGTGGTGCGATTTCGTAACTAACGAAAAATATGAAGCAAATTCGTAATTAGCAAATAGTCGTAACGACGTCGTTCGATATATTCTCTCCCTCCAGCTACAGACACAGTACTCTTTTTTTTCCCACTAATCGCCTTTATTGTTCAAGACTGTGTCAATGTTCTGATCGATAAATTCAAAATTGAGCTTTCATCACCGCAGCAATGGCACGGATGTCTGGAAATTGCATGAGATGTCTGGTGATATTCTCGGTGGTTTCAGCTTTAATTGTGTGTGGACCTGCTCTTTATTGGAAATTGAAAAAAGGTTTCGTTGGATCTGCTCGTAGCAACTCCATTTGTCCTCCTTGTGTGTGCGATTGTCCTCCTCCTTTGTCTCTCCTAGAGATTGCTCCCGGTACTGTTACCATTTGTTTTCTCTCTCATTCTGGTTGGATCTTAGCATCTCAATTTGATTCATAAATTAGGAGAATTTAGCTCTTATAAATCTTTCTATTTTCTTGAATGCTTTGATCGTGCTCAGAACCATCTGGTGGTTTCTGTGATGAATCTTTCAACCAAGCTACGGCTTTTGCATTTGATCTTTCATTGTAGAAGCCATAAGAGTCTCAATTACTAATAAAGTTTCATTCTTTTGCAGGGCTTGCAAACCTCTCTATTACAGGTTAGATCTCGTTCCCATGCTTGAAAACTCTGTTTTTATTGTTTCTTCAGTTTCTCTAGTGTAGTGTGTCTCTACTGATTTAATATGAATGAGAATGCCTCTCTTATGATTTCTCAATGAAGACCCTTATTGAATCATTTGAAAACCCAGGAATCTGGTGAATCAGTAACCAATAATACCCTGATTGGGTGAAGCTATTTCTTTTAAGGTTACTTTATTTGGGTTTTCTTGATCAGACATGGGAGCCTGAGATTCTCTTGTCTGTTGCATTATGAAATAGTTGTTACAGTTATCTGTTTTTAAGTGTTCCTCTTTTAGTCCCATGGAAAATGAATATTGACTTATGTTGTGTATCAGGTTGTGGAAGCGATGATCCAGAGCTCAAACAGGAGATGGAGAAGCAGTTTGTGGATCTTCTCACGGAAGAGCTGAAGCTGCAAGAAGCAGTTGCAGACGAGCATAGTCGTCACATGCATGTTACACTTGCTGAAGCAAAAAGAGTTGCTTCACAGTACCAAAAAGAGGCTGAGAAGTGCAACGCTGCCACGGAAATTTGTGAATCAGCTAGAGAGAGAGCTCAAGCATTGTTGCTCAAAGAGCGGAAGATCACTACTTTGTGGGAGAAAAGAGCTCGGCAATTAAGTTGGGAAGGTGAGTAAGTGTCATTCACTGTTTAGTGACTTCGTCTCAGTCCACCCTGAGAGTTTCTCGATGGAAGCAAACTAGATTTTCTCTTCCGCATACAGCTCATGAGAACATGGGAATCGCTTAATTCTCAAGGCAATGTCTTTATCTCCCATGTTCTTTATATATGTAGCATTTTTTTGTTTTGCTCTTGGATCTAAATATAGCTAAAGAAAGGGTTGGCCTTGTATTGACTTTTCTTCAGATATATTTTTGTCTAGTCACATTGGACGAGAAGTCACCGACTTCTGTATTTTATTGTTCATGTTCATTGGCAAAACCAACCATCATTTTCTCATCAGCCAAAGCAAAAAAAATAATATTAATTATGATCTTTTTAAACTTGGCTTTTGTGTTCTTTTGTGTTTTTTGAGATTTGCATTTGATTGAGACAGCAAGACTGATTTGATTTTTAAGAGGATTTGTATTGCAGCTAATGTTGGATGCATATCTGTGATATAAGCATGGCCTAAGCATAAGTGGGTCAAGAGTCACTTGGAATCTATGTTTCTTCTTTGTACAGACTAACAAAGACTTTCAGATGTTAAAGAAACATGAGAGTTTGTGAAGAGGGACAATAGCAGAGGAAGAGACAAAACTGGAGAAGTCAAAAAAGGGTTGACATAATGCAGCATATGATCGCTCCAGGTATTACGCGGCACCAACTTTCAATATTCATTCATGCACAAAAACAGCTGCTTTTTCAGTTTATTTGATTTGTTTATTTTAGTGTCAGCCATTAATAATACTCTCTTTGCATTATTCTAATGCTCACATGGACAGATTCCTTAAAGTTTTTTATTAACGCTTTAGATCTACCATTAAAGAACAGATCTCGGTTCAGTGACTTCTGCAAACCGTCTAGACCCATGTGGGTTGTCCAAACTTTATAGCTTGAGGCTATTTGTTCTCTATATTCAACTTATTATGTGGTTATGTTTCTTTTGTGTTCTTCTCTGAAGCTTCCTTCGTGGACTTCTGCTGTTTTTTTCTAACTTTGGAATAATTTTTGTATATCTCTGGACACAGAGATCGCAAATTCTTTTTTCTTAAATGGAAGGTTCCATAAACAAGCGAGGATACGAATGCAGTCAAGAGGATACAGACAAGTTGCCAGAATCAAAGAGACAAAAACTGCCTGCTTTGGCAAGGTAACTTCCTCTAGGATTTTCTGTCATTTTCCATTTCAAAGTAGTCCAATGGTTAAACCTCACAACTATTGAAGAAACATGCTTTGTTGTTAGATCATGGAGGAGAATGTAAACTCTGTTCCGTTTGAAACTAAGATTCTTTACTCTTTCTGAGTCAAGATTTATTCTTTGTTGAGAGGTGTTCTTTTGTAAGGTCTCAAAATTTTATCCAAACCTCTCGATTCGCTTGCTAGTTGTTGATTTTCTCATCCTTCATTTGAACAAACTTTTACAGTGTTATTGTGGAAGCTGTCAAGGTAGATAGTCTTCAGAGGCTTTGCTCGTCTTTGGAGCCATTGTTTCGCAGAATTGTGAGTTCTTATTCTACTCTTAATTTAGACATATAATGCTTTTAGAATAAATTGTGAGATACTTGTGGAGTTGTAAACTTGGTATGGTTTGGACAAACAAACAGGTTAGCGAAGAGGTGGAACGAGCCTTATCAAGGTTGGGAAATGCCAAGTTAACCTCGAGGTATTTTCTCCATTATACCTTTTCCTCTTGAAATGGCTCTATGATCTTTGTAGCGCTTTTTAGTTTCTGATTAAACCGACATAAAATTTCCAGGTCACCGGAACCAAAGAGGATCCAAGACAGTGATGGAAGAAACCTGCAACTTCACTTTAGGACACGAATGCCTCCTCACTTATTCACAGGAGGGAAAGTCGAGGGAGAGCGAGGCTCGGCAATTCATGTGGTTCTTATAGATGCAAACACAGGGAATGTAGTCCAAACAGGAGTAGAGTCGGCTTCAAAGCTGAATGTTGTAGTGTTAGAGGGAGACTTCAATGATGAAGCCAATGAAGATTGGACGAGAGAGCACTTTGAGAGCTTTGAAGTGAAAGAGCGAGAAGGGAAACGCCCAATCTTAACCGGTGATACACAGGTGATGCTTAAGGAAGGTGTGGGAAGTTTAGGAGAGCTGACTTTTACCGACAACTCGAGTTGGATAAGGAGCAGAAAGTTTAGGCTTGGTGTTAAGCCGGCCCCAGGGTATGGTGATAGCTTTCTCATTCGTGAAGCCAAAACAGAACCTTTTGCTGTCAAAGATCATAGAGGAGAACGTGAGTTTTTAACTTTTGATTGTATTGACAAGTAGAGAGTTCGTTACTACTAACTTGGGTCTGTCATCTGATAAAATTCATTTTCTTTTAACAATGGTTTGCAGTATACAAGAAACATTATCCACCAGCCGTACACGATGAAGTATGGAGACTAGATAGAATAGCAAAAGACGGAGTGCTACACAAGAAGCTATTGAAAGCTAATATCGTGACAGTCGAAGACTTCCTTCGACTCCTTGTTAAGGATCCACAGAAGCTGAGAAATGTAAGCATATATTTCTGGTAATGTGAGAAACCACCAACATTGCCAAAAATATATATGCATATTAAATTTACTTGTTTTTTCCCTCCTGACACTGTAGTTACTCGGGAGTGGAATGTCGAATAGAATGTGGGAGAACACGGTGGAGCACGCAAAGACATGCGTGTTGGGTGGGAAGCTCTATGTGTTTTATACAGATCAGACTCACGCTACAGGTGTTGTCTTCAATCATATCTATGAATTCCGAGGCCTTATTGCAAACGGACAATTCCTATCTCTGGAGTCTCTTAATTATGACCAAAAGGTAAAAGAGACATATTTCTATCTAAGATTTGAAAACAATTTCTTGGTCATAAGCTGATAATTGGTTTGCTCACAGATTTCTGCCGACATTTTGGTGAAGATGGCTTACGAGAACTGGCATAAAGCTGTTGAATACGACGGTAAGCTGTTAAATTGCTTACCAGTCGCTGAGAAGGAAATAAAAAGCTTACCGGAACCAAAAATAGCCACGGTACAAACAGCTCAGAACCATCAACAGCTGCATAACCAGAATAGTAGGCAAGCTGTGCAATGTCATCAGAATGTTATTACCTATTCACCGGTACCTCAGCCGATAGATTATCCTCAGTTTGTGCAGCAAAATTGCGGCCAATTATTACCCTCATTCCCTTGCAACGTACAGGACTACAACAGGTCGATGGAAAGTTCCAATGATTCAAGCTCATACAATGGAGAAGATTGGTGTCGACCAAAGGCTGCAGGACAAGGTCTTGAAGACATTTTCAGCGAAGAAATCAGACAAAGGAGTTCTGAGATGCTTGAGACTGACGATATGCAGAGACTGTTGAAGACTTTTGGCATTGGTGTGAACACTGTGGGAACAGAAGGCGGGTTTGGTCAGACCGATGAGTCTTGTTACGGTTATAGCATCCCGTACCAAGCACAGATTGATAACACGTACAGGAGAGAACGTAATAGAGGTTCGGGGAAAGCTGTGGTGGGATGGCTTAAGCTTAAAGCTGCTTTGAGATGGGGTATCTTCATACGCAAGAAAGCTGCAGAGAGGAGGCCTCAGATTGTGGAGATCGACTGACCAAACAAAAAAAAGAAACAGAGCCTCTTGAGTTTTTTATTTTCTTTTCTTTTGGCGAATTTTCGTTTTCGTCAAAGCTTGAAGACAGTTACTAAGAACACAAGAGTTCATCTTTTGGATGAACAATGTAAGGGTAGAGAGAAGTGGACTTTGCTTTGTATTACTTTGTAATGCTTTATTATGTTTGCTCTCTTATATTTCATGTTAATTTTTATTTAGCAATTTATATCATTCTATAACTTTTTATATTGGAATCCATCAAATAAGTTTTAACTATCTTGCCATATAATACATTAAGTTATATTGCTATATAATTGTTTCAGCTATTTTGTTAGCCAACCACTTTTAAAATCTACCCAAAACATTCATCAGTCTATTTTAAAAGATAATATTCAACTAGTATGTTTGTGAAACATTTTTTCTTAAAAAAGTCCAGCAAAAGCTTCATCAATTATCCATTAGAACGTGCAATAATCAAAAGTGCCACCTTTTTTTGTTTTCATTTCCATATAAATCCGACAAAAAAAACAAAACTTTATTATCGCCCAACTTGGCTATGTAATTCACACCGTAATGCTTTCTCTTCTTAACATAATTTCAGATGAAAAGCAAAAACAGAACTTTTTTTGTAATATAATACTTTCTTTATTCGACCAAAGATTGTTGACAATAATGTAAAACCTTGTTACAAAGAAATTGGAAAACTTTATTTCCTTTTTTTAGGTCTAACATATTTGTAAAGATTGTTGACAAAAAAAAGAGCATAATAATACTATAATAGTAAAGATTAAAAATAAATCTTTCATTGAATCAAACTGAACAATGTCTTTAGGGTACCATGTCTTTTATTAATACAAAGTTTACAAACAACTTTAAACCAAAAAGAAAAAAAAAAAGTTTACAAACAAGTAAATCACATCTCGAATCATTAACCAAACAAAACAATTGAATACCAAAGATAAACCGGTGGATATATAACTTCTTCACTCGTATCATTTCATATCACTTCACTCAATAGTTTAATCGACGGGATTGGACATGTTAACTGGCTCAAGGTGCTGACGTACCGACTGAATCTTCAGCCAGTAAGATTCATTCCTTTGAGATCATTAATTGATTTGACAAACCAAGAAAGATCGGTGGTAAACCAAACCGGGATTAGAATTTGACTAAACCGAACACTGAGCTCTCCCTCCCTTTTAATGGAGACTGAGACAGTGGAAGAGTCACTCACTCATCAAAAAATGGCGGAAAATGTTGGAAGCGACTCGAGCGAACTCGAAAGCATCACTTCTTCCCAGAAATCTTACCTCAAAAACTGTCCTTTCGCCGGCCACGAAGCTCTTCCGATGGATTCTGACAACACTGAGGTTCTCGGGAACCAGATTTCGCCGGCGGTTGTTAAAACTCCGGTTCTCTCGTTATCTTCTCCGACTAGCCTCGATTCAATCAACGATGAAGTCTTCCGTACTCCCCCTGAGAACGCTTCTCTCTCCTCTGTCGCTGATTCGGAACCTAGAGTTAGGGTTTCGGAGATTAAATCTCGAAGTGGTTCGAATTTGAAATCTCCGTCTTCTAACTCCGAGACAACGCTTCTTTCTTCTTCACCGTCTCTTCCGTTGGAAAATTTTAGGGTTTCGGAGTCGAATTTGAAAACTCCGTCTTCTACGGCCGAGACGACGCCTGTTTCTACTTCGCTGTCGGAAAAAAATAGGGTTTTAGAGACGAAATGTCTTTCTGATTCCGTGGCTCTGTCTTCTCCGCCGTCTGTATCGGGCGATGATGTTAGGGTTCCAGCAAAGCATCTTGATTCTGATTCTTCTTCTCCGACTGCAATGGGAAGCACCATGGGTTTGAAAAATCCAATTTTTGCTTCTGTGGCTAATAATGGAGCTCTGAAGTCTCCTGATGGAGTTCTGAATCTTGGTTCTGCTTCTGCTTCTGCGTCTACAGCTGAAGGAATCAAGATCGCTGAAACTATAAATTCTGATGGAGATTTGCCATTCAAAGAAATTATCGAAGCCCTTCTTCGTAACAGTGGAGAGAAGCTCAATGAAAGAGATGAAAATGTCAGCTATGTTGAGATTCTCAAACAGTGTGGTTTGAAATTCCCCTAAATGATACTGATTTAGTAAGTATTATTTGCTTTTGGCTCTTTCTCTGTTTTAGTTTGTTCTTGTTGTTTCTGTTTCGGGATTACGCATTCAGATCTTTCCTTTTTTTGTTGAGATGAATGCGTCGGGAAAAAGTTGGAAGCTTTTCTGTACTGTTGCTTCAACTACAAGTAATGAATAATTAAGTATATTGTAAAAAATTCCAAACATTTCTTTTTACAATGGCTAAAATACTAGAAAGATGATGATATCTGGTTTTGATCGTCTTGTTGTCTTGTCTGTGATTGCATTCGTTAGCATTGTCTGAGGCAATGGACTCCTTTGTGTGTTGTTGCCACTTCCAAAGGAAGGAATCATCTAGTTGTTTGTCTTCTACCTTCAAAATCCGTAGCTCTACCTTTTCCTGAATCTTAAGCACCGATTTTGCTTAGTTTCCTTGATGCTTGGTTCATCGTTTTGTTGTTTGCTTGGCCGATTGTTGAGAGCGAGTTTCTCCATTGCGTTTATGAACTTTCGCACGTGCTTGATGTACTCGGGGTATGTTTCCAAGTTGCAATGCCCTCCTCCTCTAACCCACAATGGATCATACTTGTTCTTTGCAAGCTCCCATAATCGCTTCCCATGTGACATGTTCACAATATCATCTTTTGTACCCTGCAGTTTCATATAACCAAATCTGATGATCTCTCTCTCTCATTCAGGTTCTTTGCTTTGTGAGAAAAAAAAAAGTGATGTAACCTTACATGTATGACAAGAACAGGGCATGTCACATGGCGTACCTTCTCAATGTTCTGCAAAAATTTCCAGAGTTTAAGAGACTGACCCAATAGTAACCAGAGACAAGATAGATCAAGCTTACTTTGTACATATCGAACCAGAATGTCATTTTGATGGGATACAGAACTCTAAGGCCAGAGAGAATTGCGCTATGAAGAACAATCCCTCTTAGTCTCTTCAACCTAGTCGCTAAATGCAAAGTTGGTCCGCTTCCAACGGATTGACCGTAAAGAATCAATTCTTCTTGCTTGATTTCGTACTCGCTCCTCAAGCAATTGTACACAGCCTCGATATCGTGGTAAGTATTGAGCTCAGTTGGCTAAAGAACAATCAAAGGTTAAACAAGGAGCCAAATCATGACAATTGTTTGACATCTTGAATAAAAATCTCTCTTACCTTGCCTGTTGAAACTCCATAGCCTGAATAATCATAGCTGTTTCCATAACAAATGAAGAGATTCAGGTTCGTTCATCAACATAAAGAAAGGTGTTTTTCGGGTTTTTGAATAAAAACCTCATAATGTTTACGCGAAGATGAGCTCGAAGCTCGATGAAGAGGTCGACCATTTGGCCTAGATCCGCGGCATTGCCATGGGAATAGAGAAGAGTGAATCTTGCAAAAGGGTGTTTCCAAAACGTAGCAATGACTTTGTTGCCGGATTTGGTGGTGAGTTGATGAACATCCATGCTTTTCTCCGGCGTAATCCTGGTGAACATAAGCTTTCCGGTCTCCTCGTCTTTTTTCACGTCGTATGTGGGTGGCGGTGGGAAGAAAGCGAATTTCGCAGCCATGTTTGATGTCACATTACCCATGTCTATTAGTAATTTTGTTGAAAAAAAGATAAAAACTTTCTATGAGAAAGAAGGAGAAAACAAAACCTAAACCCCAAAATCTCTCCCTCCCTCTCTCTTCCAATCTAAGAAAAGAAAAAAGAAAGTTAAATTTTTGTTTTTTGGTGGGTTTATGTTTGGGGAGAGAGTGGAAGGAGATAAAATGGAAGGTGATGGAGGAGAATATTTGGCGGGAGAAAGAAGCTGAGATGTGTCATTAACAAACTTTATATGTACTAATACGTGCGGGTATTTGCATCCATAATTTGTTTTATAATTTATATTGACTGAATTAATTTGATGAAATAGTATTTTAAGTATATTTTTATCATTTTAATAAATATTTCTTATTTTTGAATAAACAATTCATTTCATTTTTATTTATTTTTAGTTACATAGTTTAATATTTATATATGATTACTTACCTAAAAAAGAAAATAAATAAATTATTTTGTTATCTTTAGAATATATTTAAAAAATAAATAAAATAATGTTGATTAGGTATCTCATATTTCTTAAACAAACCATAAATTCAACTAATATTCATTGTATCTAATCCTATATATATATATATAGTATACGAAAAGATGAAATAAATTCTAATAGCATATTATTTAATGTCTAGACTTTAATAAATTTAAAATTAAATTAAATTCCATTGATTTAATGTTTATGCATACTTTTATAAAAATAATTAGTTGATTTGTATATGCAATTAACAAATCATATATCAATTTTTTATATAAGTAATTGAGAGTTAGTGTATGATTTCATAAATATGGCATGATGATGTGTCAAATTTTGGAGAGATTATTATTAAGATTAAACATATTTTTCACCGAAAATGAATTCTATAATGATTATCACGTCATGTATGGGACAGTGTTAAAGTTTCGTATTTGGAGAATTAAATATTAAAATATTATTGTATTTTAATGTGAATAAAAAGTTTGTTACTGTTAAATATTCTAATGAGTTTTAAAACTATACAATATAATTTAGTTCATATAATAATAAATTATTAACAAAATGGCTACATGTGCAATTGAATTTTAATTGACAGTGTATTTTTAACCAATCTTTTGGATTTTAAATTTTTAATCTAATTAAGAAAAATTATTGGTGTTTGCGAAATCTAATGTGTTTTAGTTGAAAATTTGCATGTTTCCAAACAAAATCATGTTGTCTCTTTAGTGGTTCATGGGGGAGGAGGGGGGAGGCAGCATACATCATCTAAATCATGATTTCGGAGGAAATATTCTTTAGAATACTTGGAAGTTGGAATTAGTGAAAGATATCACACTTAACTAAGGATTCCATTGAAAATGAAGTTAATAGTAGATTCTCCACTAATGTATATATATTTTGTCCACAGCTAATGTATATTCGAAGCTTTAGTAAAGACTACTTCTGAGTGTTTCATCTCAGGATCTTTAAGTTGTTAAGCAAGTTAGGAAGAAAGTGTCCCCGTTTTGGCCCGCTTTATGGTCCGTTTGCAACATCTTCCTCGAAAGTCAAAGCTAAAGTGTTGAGCATTGTTGGTCATTCCGAAAGATCCTAAAATCAATATAATCAAGAATAGACGACCTACATATTTAGAAAAGTGTTGGCATACATACTTGGGAGGTAGTTTCAAATATCGCTAGATGAAATTCTTCATTAGATATTACCAAATGAATATTGCTTTTTGAGGTAGATAAAAAGATTTTCTTTCACTATATGTATGTATACACCCATATATTATGAAACTTTTGAACTTACACATATATATTCGTATCTCTAAATTGTAGCCTTTATTTTCAAAATCACTTGTACACATGATATGTGTACATACATCCATATAAAAAATAACAATTTAATTCATGTAAATTTGATAATAATGTATATGAAAATATATGTATGTAGCACTATGGATAAATCATTTAATATTTTTTGGTAAAAAGGTAATTAAAAATTGAAGAAGAAAGAACAAGGGGAACTTTATTAAAAAAATAAATATTAGTTTAAAAATGATTAAAATAATGTTTAAATGAAAGAAGGGGAGGAGTTGGAGACATATATAAAAGAGAAATTGACATAAGATAACTTGTTATTTTCTTCTCATCCTTCAAGTTTTTTACTATTTTTTTTTTTTGTTGAATTGACATAAGATAACTGGTGATGTTCGGATGAAGAAGGTGAAGAAACTAGTGTCTAAGAGGGTATTCTCTAAACAACAAGAGATAGTGTTACTAAGAAGATTATAAATTTTCTACTCGGGAAACAAGAAAGAAACGTTTCAAAGCTTCTGCGTGAGTTTTGTAAACACGTGAAGCCAAAGATCCTTCCTTGCAAACTTGACGATGACCAAATAAGTTTAAAGATTCCTGAGGAAGAAGTACAAAATGTTATGAAACTTGTGACTAAGGAAAACTAATGTCTAACAACAAACAAACCTTTTTCTCAAGGTTTTTTTTTTCTTTGAGTTTATGTTCTATACTATTATGTATAATTAATTATGTTGTTGGTTGAGATCAATCAAAGCTATTTTTCTCAACAAACAATGAACCAACAACAACAATGAAGGTACGTGGGTAAAAAAAATAGATTTCTTTGCGCAATTTATTTATCTTGCAGCTCCTGAATTGCTTAATTTTTTAATGTTCTCCTTCTCCATTCTTTTGTTATATCCTATGTGTATAAACTATCATGTAGATTCATGTCTTAAGGGAAATTCAGAGGTTTATTGGGTTATTATATCAACTTATCAAGACAAACACATTCTCTTTTTAGTCATTCTCCCTACCCTTCTCAACTTTAAACATAAGTTGTACATAATTTCCTCTGATCCTACTATTTCGCATCACTTGTCTTAGTGGTAAGAAGAGCATGACTCGTGTGATGAGATTGAAGAATAATCGTTTTTTCGAAAATACGATAATCTATTTTTTCGTAAAAATTTGAATTATCATACTTTTTCTTTTGAAAATGTGAATTATCTATTCTGTGCCTTTGGTACGTTACTAACTTACTAAGTACCAATTTCATACATTTTACTCAATTTTTGTTTTGTTTTTGAAAAAACAAAAATCGGTGTATGCCCTGAAAACAAATTGCATCGAATATATTTACTCAACAGTTTACCTTTTTGTCACAAATGGTAAAAGACAAATATAAAAAGGTATATAAAAACTATTCGGCTTGTCTGTGTTCAGACTTCATTCCACAGTCAAAATTGCAAGCATCTACAGATTTTAGCATATCAACCTCAACATAACCATCTCGCACATTTCCTCTCTCCATCTCTCTTTCTTTTTCTAGCACATTTTCTACCTCACAGGAACTTTCTCAGGTCAGTTTGGTGTCTCGCTCTCAGCTGTTTCGGGGAGAACTTCCACAATTTCTGGAGTATTTAACAAAGGGATCGGACTGTTCCCGCGTTCACTAGTCGAGCTACTGCTATTGATCACTTCGCTCTCCACTGGCTTAAGAGAAACTGTATGGAGTGTATCAGCAGGAGCAATAAGTGAATGCTCTTCTGAATGTTTCGGCTTGTTCAGAGCTCGACAATGAGGACAGTAGTAAGTAAGGTACGGGAAGTCCTCTTTCCGGGCGAGTCCTGCATGATGAGAGAGAAAGAGAGACATTGTACAATTAAATTAGTAACGACATTGAATCTTGGGTATAGACAATATGTGGGAGTTTGGTGTATTAGAAGACAAAAGAGAGAGATAATGGCTCACTCACCGTTATGCATACGGCAGTTTCCACAGATGAGTGCATATGATTGAGTTGGATCTTCACCTACAAGGAGAGCCGCAATGCGCGAGATCCAGCTACCATCATGAGCAGCATATCCCTGAGGGTTATAATGCTCAAACACCATCTGTTGGCTTTGCTCGGTGATTCTTTCGCTTGTCCCCGAATGGTTAGGCTCATTATCAGAATGATGTGTTGGAATGGCCCCAGCACTATTGCGTCTTGTATTTGGTTGTCTTCGGTTCCTGAGCTCTCGTGAGTGTTTGGCATCCATGCCATTGCTCTTGCCTGCGGTGGGTTCAAGTTGGGATTCATCTTTTACAAATACTTTCAAGCCTGACTCAGCACCCAATTTGGATGCCAGAACAGTTGCAGCAGCCGCCTTTGCAGCTGGGTCAGGGTCATACCTCTGATACAAAATAGTTCATGTTAAAACAAGTTCCAGTCGCAGTAGTGATAAAACCCACAGTAACAAGCATATATTGAGATAATATCAAAAATTCATTTCTTTTTCAAGTTCCTGAACATATTGCAAGTCTAGGCTAGCAGTAGAAGAAGTAATTCAGAACTCACAAGTGCAGGTCTTCCTGTCAGTTATTCGTATCATGTCCAATCAACTTGGGACACAAATGAAACTAATTTCAACTGTAACCCTCAAGTTAAGATTCCTGACCACCCTTTATCCAAAAGTACAATTAAAAAACTTTGCCTAACACATACAGCCACTAGTTGACAGTGACAAAGCTAGCGCAACTTGAAAACGAGCAAAAAAAGAGAGACTCTCAACAAGGATAACCCTTGTCTAACGGCTATACTGTCCTAAAGGAATTCCAATCCAAATTTTCGATACATTGTTCTTTGCTACGTATAAATGAAAGGCCATCTCCTAATGCAACGAAGTGTAAGGATAACTTGCAATAAAAAAATAGGAATGAAAAGCGATCTAATCCCACAACAAAGCTAGAGGATTACGTACAACAATCTTTTAAGTGATCTGTATCGCTATCAGAATTTGGTAAAGTAATACAAGTAAGAAATAACGGCAGCACACATCAAAACATGACAATGGAAATAGCCAGGAGTACCAGGAACATGACATTGGTCCTAGCCTCGCTCACACAAAAGATGATCTCTAACAGACTTGTATCTTACCTGAATAAGTTGCTGAGTGATGTAATAATTGGTCCTCTCTTTTAACTCATTGATCTTCCCAAGCATTTCTGCTTGAAGCTTTTCCAAGGTATGTTGATCTCTGCGGTCACCTAAACCAAACCATTTAACACACAAAGAAATGCTCAAGACACCAATCGTAAGACAAAAAATGCCAACATTACACATGAAAATGAGCATATAAAGACTCACACATCCTCCAGAAGCCAATAAGTGACGAATAGGCAAGCGAAGCAAGAGCAGGTAAAACAAACATTGGCAAAATCCTGAAACTCCTCAGTTTCCAATCCAAATCCTCATTTCTCGTTGTCATAATCGCATAACCCACTGCAATGATCTGGAAACCAGAAAGATAGAAACTGTTCATGAACTGTTTTCACTACACACAACACACTAAAACATCAATAACTTTCCTACTAACACAAGCAACAAAAAAAAAAGGCAAAAACTTGACCTCAAAGAAGACAGAGAAAGCGATGAGATTTCTAATGAAGTTCCTCCTTGTAATCGATCTACGCTTCATCCTATTCCGAACAGTCGCTTCTTCCTTTGAGATGTTTTTAAGTCTCTTCTCGAAATCATCACCTCTAACCCTAAATATCCCATTCCAAATACGCGACAACAACCCTTTCCGCTTCGTCTTCTTCTTATCGCCACCGTCTGCAGTAGCCGAGAGTAAAACGGCGGAATCATTCTGCTCGCCGCCGCTCTCAACCACCGCTCCTTCGTGCTCCTTCTCTCCCACGGCCATTTTCAATTCCTCACTGCTACTTTGTTGAGAATCAAACAACAGAATCTATCGTTGATGAACTTAGAATTCTTCTCCAAAGAATCGTCTACTTGTTGAATTCGCTTGACCTGAGGATTCGTTGGAGAAGGAGAGACTTGTTCGAATATCGTGAAGAGGAGGCCTAAAGCAATGCTTCGCTCTCTGCCAAAGTTTTCTTCACCTTCGAGGGAATTTGCCTATACGAGAAAATAAGACTTATTAATGACTCAAACCTTTTGGGATAATTATTGATTAGGGGTTTATGAACTCTGTATTTATGTTGATTTTTAATAATAATTATGAACTCTGTATTTATGTTGATTTTTAATAATAATTATGAACTCTGTATTTATGTTGAATTTTTTTTTTACTATATATTTAAATAGATTTTGTGTGTGTGTGTGAAAATTACAGAAAGAATATAACTTAGAATTCAATGTTATTTAATCAACAATTTATATAGACAAGTTTAAAATTTGAATAAATCTTTGAAAACTTCTTGAGTAAGAATTACAATTGCTCTAAAGAACTATTCAAATAATTATTTTTGTAAATTAAATTTGGTTAGTTAAAAATCAGATGTTATTGTTTTGACATGCTTTTCAGTTTGTGTAACGTAAAATTGGATAATGTAACATACATCAATTGGTGCGAAACCGGTTGAAAAAGCCAATTCCGTCTTCTAAAAAGCGAGATTAAACATACACAAGAATACAATTAGAAACCCTCGGAATGACATCAACTTGTTTATTTTTCTAAGAGTTCTCCGATTTTTATAAAACTTTTGAGATAAAATATTTCAGAAGTCACGTAAGGAGGACATCCTTTGAAGACAAGACGGAAGAATTTGGGATGACCAATGTGTGCGGTTTTCCTCTTTCTAGAAATCTCTCAAAAAGAAAAGTCATCTCCAACAATCACGGCGTGGAAGTTGAAAATCATGTTTCCAACTCTTTCCTTGTTCAATAAACGTCCTTTACTTTACCCATAAGAGCGTGGACAAGATAAAAAAAAAAAAAGTTAAACCCATAAGAGAAGTTAAAAATCAATACGTGTTTCATCAATACGTGTTTAGTTGTATCCATCCACTTCCTTCCTAAAATTTTAATAAATGGTACTATGTATCATTATTATTTCACGCGCATTCTCTTGCCACAATGCCGGACGACATCAAATTTATATCCTACTAGACCCGACAGAGAACTACACGTTTTCAACAATCAAGATTTCGTATTATATACTCCACTCGTGAACGCTATATACATTGTATGTACAAAAATTTCTCTACAAGCTTTGATTTGATTCTACTTACAAATCTTTTGTCTTCTAAAAGTTCTCTATACACTCGCAATCTTTTTATCTTCTT
This sequence comes from Turritis glabra, assembly GCA_900406565.1. Taxonomy (NCBI): domain Eukaryota; kingdom Viridiplantae; phylum Streptophyta; class Magnoliopsida; order Brassicales; family Brassicaceae; genus Turritis; species Turritis glabra. Next base: position 2,763,149 of record OVBN01000216.1, read on the forward strand.
TGTGTTGTTCTATAAGAATCCTAAAGGCCCATCCAGTATGAACTTCCGTTCGGGTTATGAATCGGTGAGAGTGTAGGCAAAGACACGGACCATTCGTACCAAACCTGCCCACCAAAATGTATACAACACACATAAGTATGTGAATGTTGTTACGTTGACTCAATTTACACGTTTGTTTTTTTTTTTTTTTCACTATTTTACCTTTATGGAATTGCTACATCTCCAGAAGTGTGCTTCTATTGGAGACTTAGAGTCAACTTGAACTGGCTTCATCAATGGGAAAAAGATTGGAGACCTACAAAAACATAAACATGGGTAAACAGAGTCAAGTGACTTAAAAGCTTGAATGCCACAAGAGCAAAGAGATTCATCAACACTAATAATATTATTACCAGCCGAACATGTTTGGTGTTGCTGTTGTAGGCTCTATGCTAAGACGCACATCTTCATAGAGCACAGCTTCAAAATAGCCAGCAAATCCTAGTCACACAAGTCAATTGGCCACACATCAGATTTGGTTTTGTGTTATACAGAGAGAAAGAGAGATTTTACCACAAAAATAAATCATACCATGAAGCAAAGCAGAACCCGTGTCACTTGGTAGATTGAAACGCAGCTTCTTGTACCGTTTGTTGTTGGGCTTTCTTGAGAAGCTTGGATGCGTAAATGTGAAGACCTATTAACAACAATAACAAACTTCCTGACCATTCTGCAGTGATTTGGATTTGTTTGCTCATGACAACACTTTTAGCTAACACAAGATAAAAAGGGACTCACAGGTTGAGAAGGAGCAAGTCTGGCTACACTGTGCAGTTTAACAGAATACGCAGTTGCAAAGTAGGAAAGATGGTTGCGAGCCTTAACCTGCAACATAGATGACAAACAATGTAAGTTGATATGAGGTTTATAGCAGCGTAACTAAAAGCACAAATCAGAAGAAACCTTACGGTATTGTAAAGTTTTGAAGTTGTAATTGGCTGTATGAAACTTGTATACCTGAAAGGAAATAGAAGAATTAATCTAGTGTAATCCACTCTGACATATTTCAGTAGGAATAGAGGTTCTTCTGAGAATATACATACGAGGATGGTATCGAAATCCCGTCTAGCTTCAGAAACCTTTGGGCTCCATCAAGGCACTCAGGAGAGAGTTCATTATCTCCAAAAGAACCCAGCAATTCACTAACCTATAGAGAGAGGTGTCAGACGAGAATGATTCGAATGTATAGAGTATACCTTAAAATAGCCACCAAAACCTGTAGTTACGGACCAATATATCAGCTTTTTCCGGAGCACTCCAGAAACGCATGTCACAAGATATTATGGTAACAATGCCTTCCCATCCTCTCGCCTTAACCAAATCCTGTCAGAAAGGATAGAACCGACATAAGAATTATTTAAAACTGTTGTAGTTTAAGAAATGAAACACAGTAGAATCAGCATCTTTAGATTGACTCTGTTTAGCAAAAAAAAGAAAATCTTTAGATTGACTCAGTTTCTGACCACTCACATGGAGTGTTACAACAGCATAGGGATTCTTTTCCACGGCATAAACTTTTAACTTTCGACCAGTTTCTTCAGCTGCCTGGAAAAGGAAAGCAAAATTTATAAATAAATTCCAAGGTCTCCTAATGATCAGCCAGGTATTGCGTCAGAACTCACCAGCAATGATGCCCTCACAAGTGGTCCTCTTCCTGCTCCCACAACCATCAGGACCTAAAATCAACAATTTAATACTATCAGAGTATTTCATCCATGAAATGCCCCTTTGTGAGTGACAAACCTACAAAACTAACAGTTGACTTACAGTAGTTAACTCAGACACTTTCTCATTAGGGACCCTTTCCTTTAAGGCTTTAGCAATAGCCCTTTGATACTAGCAAAGCAAAGATTACTAACATTTAAGACACTGATAAATAATGGTATAATATTATTAGATTGTTCAACATTACACATTAATTAGTCTTTCAACTATTTCCCTTCTGTTGATCACGGCAGAAAAAATGGGAAATTCGGTAAAAGAGACAAGATAACATAATTAACATTAATGAATAAAAACTAAAGGCAACATACTTGGATGTATTTAACAGAGTCTCTCTCAAGCATCTCATAGCTGTGGGCTTCTAAATTATCCTTCAGTGGCTGCATATAACAAAAGAGGGAAAATGATATTTAAAAACAGAGGGAGACTACTTTTTACCAATACAAAGGTAAACCACAAGAAGAGCTAACCTGCAAGGGTGTGTGCAAACGATCTCTGGTGATAACCTGTCTGAGTTCTTGTTTAGAAAGTGGTTCCATATCGCAGAACAGAGTACTAAGATAGTCCAAATACGGCTTATGGGGGTGCGTCTGCACATCTGAGAGCCAGAATGATAAACTTTATGTACAAATATACTACAGGAAACAGTCACAAAGGATAATATCTGACCATCAGCGTCCACAAGGAATAGAGAAAACTGACCCTCAGTGATATCAACAGAATCCATTTGAAGATTACACGCAGGTTTTCCGGATATTATAACCTGCACAAGCGAGATTGATGATTATGAATATTAGGACAAGTGAAATGAAAACCTGTTTCTAATAACTCTCGACATTGAAGAGAAATCAAACGAGCAATTTGTTTTCTACATCGCATATAATATTACCTGTACAACATGATGAAAAAATCTTGTTATTAGCTCTCGGTGACTCTTTAACAAGTACGGATAACGCTGACTAGTTGGTATGAAACACTGGCAATGGAATTAGAAGCATTTTTAAGAATCAGATGATTGATCACTTCAGTGCCTTATGATGCGGAAACAAAAATTGCTGTCTGCTATTACTTCAGTGCTTATTATGGCTGCTTTCACCGGCTCTCCAAACCATCGCCCTAGTGCATTTTCAGATGGTAGCATACTCCTATAAAAAGGAAAAATTGTCATGTCTGCTAAAGGAAAGGAAAGAAAAGAAACACTGAATCAAGATTTTCTCTGGACTCACTGAACATCAAGAGCAACAAACAGTTTACTGTTATGGTCACAAAGAAGACGAAACGAATTCCATAGCTCCCATGAATCTTTCTGCATATAAAGAAGAGTGTATCAGTTAATAAGATTCAATAATTGCTGCTTCAGAATGATCCTAAATCACTAAGAATCTAGAAGGGCACAAAAAGTAATCTTACTGGATCTTCAGTATCAGAATCCATTAGCGGAATCCTAAGCCATAACTTCAATGCAGAATCAGATTGAAGGAAGAAAAAAGAAGACAAAAGATTAGAGCTTTGATCGAAGAGGTTCTTAAAAGGCTTGACAGATATTAAAAAGAAGAAAGATCACCTCCATTTCAGGCAACCCCTGTAAGATCTGATTCACACATCTAGCATAATTGGCGCATGATGTCCCTTTAGGAGTAGGAAGAAGGCATGACTGCAACATTATCACACACAAAAAAAAAAAAAAAAAAAAAAAAAAAAAACATTACAAGACTCAATTTTCACACTTTCAAATCAATCATAAACACACACCCGTAAAGAGAGATGCTTAGCCCAGTCTATTTCTTGCTTCAATGTAGTTTCTGAATCCATCCGCACAATCTCATCTTCAGAATCCAAATCAATCCACGAACTAATTTTACCTAAAAGATCAAATCAACCACCAATTTGATCCCAAATTGTTAATTCTCACACGCAATTACTAAAAGAACACCGCAAGAAAACAAAAGACTCATACCAGTTACACGAAATCTCCATTCTGAAGGTGACACAACCAAATCAGAGCCAGCGAATGGAAGAACCTGAGTATCCGAACTGTTTCCATCGGCTAAACTAGGCCTATACGAAGGATTCATCTACGCGATAAACAAAGAAATAAGAAGGAGAACGCCATTAATGTACGAGAATAAGAGAATCGCGACTGAACAAAAGCGTAAAGAGAGAATACAAACCAAAGGAGCGAGAACAAAATCGAAGCGGCCATGGTCCGTATTGAAAGCGAGAAGAGAAGGAACATCGTCGGAGAAATCAGTTTCCACGCCGCAGAACTCGGAATCGCTCCTCTCCCATCCTTTTCTATCACCTAACGGCATTTTTCTCGACACTCCGGAGCAAATCGGAAAATGAAGCTTTTGTTGTTGTTGATCAAAGACGACGAAGCTATAAAGGTTTTTGCAGGGTTTTAATTTTGCAGGATTTTAATTTTGCAGGGTTTTAATACCGTGAATCGGTCTAATCGAATTGAACCGACGTAACTGAATTGAATTGACCGTTACAACAAACTCAAGTTCAGTAACAAGATACTGAATGTATAACAAGATAAATAACCGAACCGATCGATAAGATTTTAATTCGCTTCGATTGCCCGAGAATTTTGGTTCAGTTCGAGTCGAACTGATCTGTTTTTGGGTTGAACCGATCAGTGTTTTAGGTAATTTATTTTCTTAATATCCAGATTATACCAAAATTAGATTGGTTTTCACCAAATTTAGACCGGTTTTCATTATTATCTGAACCGAACCAAATCATACAAATTTAACCTAAAAAATCGAATTTAGACAAAAATAACCGAATCAACCAAATTTAAGAAAAAACAAATATTTTCTTAATTTTGGTTTTGAGTAATCGAACTGAACCAAACTTATTTTCGGTTAATTTCAGAATTCCTCTCATTTGTTTTGGTTGACCGATAACCGAACTAACAAACCCAAAAAACCAAAATCGCATGTCTAAATATAACGAAATAACTAATTAGTAGCATGCCTATTTTTAAAAGATGTGGTAGTGTTTTCAAATTTATGGGTTGTTTTGGATAATTTATGTTTTTATTTTTAACAACGTTTCATAGAAACGATTCAATTATGTTCTTAAAACCTCCTTTACAAGCAAATCCGCACAAGAATTCATATCCTGCTGGCAAATTCTAATTGGATTTGAAATTTACCCTTTTTTTGTGGGACTATTTTTTGTTAATCTTTTTTTGAATAATACATTTAAATCGGTGATAAATGAAAAACTTAAAATTGCATATTAACAAGTTATATATAATATACTAGGATTTAATTCGTGGTACATCACGGAACAATTTTTATTTTTACATGTTATATTTTTACGATTTTCTAATTTAGTATTAAAGTTATATAATTTAATTTTTAGTGTTTTTAGATTTAATCCAAGATATATATGTAATTTAGTAATTTAGTGTTGTAGCGGCAAGGTAATGATATTTAAAATTTATAGGAATGTTATTCCAAACCCGTCCAGTCATATCTTACTCGTCCCTTGATATTTTAAACTTTGTATAAGTTTAAGTATTCATAATATTTTAGGCATAAATCTAAAGTCCAGCAAGCTGATGCTTTAGACAGCATAATATATTTTAATTTATGGCACAATGATTATTATCTCATTTATAAACTAGAGGTGGCATATTCAAGTCTTAATAACCTAAATATTTAACATTTTCTGTATTTTTTTTGTAAATGCGCAGCAAAATTTTTTTTTGGCCTTTAGGCATCTAAATACTTTGGGCCGACCCTAATATTGATAATAATATTTAAAACTTTCTAAAAGTATATCCGGTAAAATTAAACCCATGGTACACCGTAGGACGATTTGTTTTTCTTTGATTGTGAATAAATATGTTATCTATTTTAAGTTATTGTGTCATTTTTTTTTGTTAATAATAAAATATTTGTTTATTGTATTTTAATATTTAATTTTTAGATGAACTAATATTTGTGTTTATTTGATGTAAATGTAAGTTAGTTAGTAATATAATGTTGTAGCATTGTATATTATTAATATAGATATATGCATAATATAAATGGTATATTTAAAATTATTTATATTACAAAAGAACAAGACCAATATCATCTATCGACATATCATTGTTGAATCTGCTTCCGAAGTAATTGATTCCAATTCGAATCAAAATCGATAGCAATTGAATAACGAAGAGAAGCGAATTCATCGATTCCAAACCGACTCAAAATTAATCGCGTAATAAAGTGTGTATTCATCATGTTATTTTATTCTCTTCTTCTCAATCAAAAGCTAAAAGTAATGGAACCTCAAAGGATTCTGTAAAAGCGGTTAACTTTTTAATATTGTTGGCTTAAAATTTAGCTTCGACAGTTGTTTTCGTGATGAACCGATTCAGGTTCGAAGCGTAGACATTTCTTAATCGTTTTTATGGACTTTGATAATCTTCGTATGACTATATTGCAGATCCATTAATGGTAATAATTGATTTGGTAAGATCTTTGTCTTTATATCACTTGTAGAACTATGGCCGTGACGATTATGTGAATGAATGGTTTTGCATTTTATGATATAATCCAGTTTTTAAAATTTGATCTATGAAACTTAGAGTAACTAATGTGATTTGTCTTTTCTATAAGTTCATCAAGCTAACTGTTTATCTCATGTCATATAGGATTGTCTATAAAAGAGTAATGAATTAAGAGTATTACAAATGAAGGATTGTACAAAAGCAATTGAGAAAAGTGCAATTCATGTTCACGTACAAAAGATAAAAAAAAATTGTGTACTTCTTTCAACCATTTCTGATTATTCTTTTCTTTATATTGTTAACTAATGTGTTTTGTTTTATAGGTCACACTTGATTTTTCTAAATAAAATTTTTGGGAGTTCAATAGGAAAGAATCCTCTGTTCACATATAGATATAAATGTCAGTAAACCTATTCTTTTAGAAATTATGTATAGATCAAAATCTATAGTATTGAGTGTAGCTTGATCAAATAAGTCTGTATTATTGAGTATGATTGGATGTGTGGATTAGATATTATGTATACTATGTAGTACAATGATAAAACATGATACTGAAATGAAATTCAAACACATTAAAACTAATTCAATATAATTAAAACCATTCATGACTTGAATCATCTTATATGATTTTATAATATCAATCAAGAACTTTAATATTGAAAATGATAATCCAGATAATTAAAATTGTAATAGAAACACTGTGAATTACATAACTTCAATAAAATGGTTGCAGATGGTACTTTGAAAAAATCGGCCAACACCAACTCAAAAGTCTCGCCAGTATTAGTTGTATTAAGGTCCTGTTTTTCTTTCTTTTCTTGTATCTATTGACATGTTATTTATAGAGGTCGTAGATTGTTATGGTTAGGCTTGATCGTCTTCCTCAAAATCTTGGTGAGCAAGTTTAAAGTGGAGAAAATATAGCAATTACGATACAATGCTAATCAAGTATATTATGCATATTCTCTAATTTGTTACAACGTAATATTGGCAATGAAAGATGAGGTAATTGTGATTAAGCATTTAGGTAAGGAATAAGTCATTTGTTTAGATTGGGTGTAGTAATTAGTTTATAGTTAGCGTTATTTTGGGATTATAGCTTTCAAAAGTTTAGAAGAATGTAGATTATATGGATTTCAAATCATTATATCGTCATATATTTTCTCATTAGTAAGAAAATCGTATCATTAAAGATTATTTATGATACGAACCAAAACTCGTTATTGTGTAGATCCGATTACAAAGTCACGGATATTTACTGACCCGATTTGTTTTTTTTTTTGTTTTTTTGTTAATTTTAAAGTTACTCTTTAAGTGCTTAGTTACTTTATCTTGGTAGTAATGACATTCTTTGTAATAATTACCATTATAAAGATTATTTTTAAAAAATTTACTTAAAAATGTTAATCTATATAGTATTCTAAAATGCGTTAGTATATCGAAAAGAAAAATTTAACCTACAATCCTAAAAAAAAAAAATCAAAAGCTATTATAGTTCGTTTAGACGGTTATGATCTTGCATTAATGCTATATATATAACATAAAATATATTCTCTTCTTAAAATGTCACATAAACCCTTATGTATAAAATGATGAACTCTCTGTTGGAGTTTATTTACATAAACACAAACTGTTATTTATGTTAATATATTGTTTACATAAACATACATCTATTTACGTAAATACAGTTACAAAGTATTTACATAATTATGCCTCTATTTATGTAAACTACAAAACAACCCTTCAATACATATGTGTCGATTAGGAAAATGCACATATATGACATCACAACATAGAGGAAATGCATCGCTTAAGTCAATAAGCAACGCTTGGGTCATTATATAAAGACATCACAACATAGAGGAAATGGACGATTGATTTAATCTCTTCTTCTCTAAAATCGATTTCCAAAAATCTAAAAGTAGGTTTGCTAGGATTTATGTAAGGTGTTAATACATAGATCGATAGTTGTATCCAGCAAGATAGACGTCCATGGAAGCTACTTACACTACAGTAGAGGCAAAATTATGTCTTAGGAGATTGCGATTCGCAAGCCTCTATCAACAATATGTTTCAGTCATGTAAGAAAAAGAAATCATCAAGTGAGTTTCTGTATTTGTAACAATTGTAAATTCGATTTGTTATCTATTATATATAGTAAGCATAGTTGGATACATATGTTTTGATATGCATCTATAATCTCAAAGACAACACTCTCATCATCACCAATCTAATGGATTATGTTTTCATATAACTCTTACTCAAAGCAGGCTCTGAGCATAATTAAGGAAACATTAGGCTTGCGGTCTTTAAATCTTCTATGTTTTTAATTGGCCGTTAGTTTGTCAGAATCTCTGGTAGTCTACTCTGATAATGACGAATTCAAATTCCAAAATTTCTTTTTTATAATTCTATTTAATTTTTAATAGGCCTTAATATTATTTTTCCTTCCGGTCTTGAATTTATCGGGGCCGGCTCTGCTCTTACTAATGATTACAGTCTTATGTGCTTAATTATACTGCACACTTTTTCCAATCCAAGCCCAATCACTAAAACCCATCTCACATGCCCAAATAATCAAAACTCAACCAAATAAACTTTTACCTTCTCTTTCACACATTTCTGACTGTTCTTCGCCGCCACCATGTCTCTGAAGACATACAGTAACAACACTCTCTTCTCACAGAAAATGACCATACTCTAGTTCAAAATCTCCTAGATTCCAAAAATCCAGACGCTCTTATGATGTTTAATCATAGCTTCCCACTTTACGCTTCCCAGAAATTGACAACGCTTCTACCACATTTATTACAGGTAAATAAATATTCACTCTTCTACAATTACAACCACAATCATAGAGAGAGTTAGATTTGGATAGAGTTACTTGACTTTAAGATTTGAGAGATTTGTTAATTTTTTGAAGAGTTTTGTTAAATTTGTAGAGAGTTTTGGGAATTCATATATCTATGAAAGAATTCAATTTTAAAGACAATAAGAATCCTAATCATATCAATAGTATTTTGAAAATTATGGTTTATGAGTTAAATTGTTAATAATTCATATCCCAATAACATTTGGTTTTAAAAGAATTATAGAATCAATGAAAACCAAACCTTTTGATTAACAATAGATTTTAAAAATCATCATACCAATAACAATGGATTTATAAAGAATGGGAGAATCCATAAACCAATAACAGTAGAATCTAAGAATTCTAAAAATGTTTAAAACTCTATCTGTCAACCCTAAGGAATCTAAGGGCTTCACACTATTCTGCCTTCAATTCTCTTTACTTAATTCAAGCATTCCAACCTTTCTCTGCACTCACCTTCATGTTTCTAGCGTCTTCTTACAACTATCTAAGGCACACACTTCTTTTTCGAAGCCGTAGCTATTTCCTATAGATTTCTTCTCGAAGCATTCACAAGGATGAATCATGCAAAAGAAGATACTAACGACAGAGAAGTGGTGTTTTATGTCTTTTGTTTAGGAACCAATGTCTATGATGTTCGAGACATACCCAACAACAAGGATCATTTGGTTCGATTTTTTTCTTATATACAATTGAAGGGATTTTGTGATTTCCCTAAATACATAAATAACCTTAAATTAGTCTTGTGTGCTCTATTCACATACTTCTCTTTATTTATGCAAAATGTCATGAATAAAATTTTCTATTTCACTGCAAATTTTATTTTGATGAAAAAATATATGCACCCAAAATTAGAAGAATCATTAAATTGGGACATTGGTGGTGATTATCACGATAACATGGGTAATTACAATTATGTTCGATCTTACAGTAGTTTCCAAGATTATATTGTGTTTCGTGAGGTTGTTTAAAGAACAGTTTAACATGTGTGACGTTCTACTAAAGATATTTTGGGAAAGAAGAAGGTGAAGAACGATTATTCAGAAATATAAGCTAATTTTTCTTCATCCGAGGACTCTTGTTTTGTGGTCTTGTTGTTGTACTTTGCTTTTTCATGTACATTTTTTCTCGAACCATCCATATAGACGAAGCGTGGAGAAGAAGATACTAAATCCTCTTTTCATCCACTTGTCACCCTTAAACTGGGAAACGTCCCACATGTTTGTATATTCTCCAGCCGTTAGTAAATCTTCTTCTCCATGTTTCATCCATGGGGATGCTTCAAGAAGAAATGGACAAGAACGTCCACAAGTACAACAACAGGGCCATAAAACAAAGATTTGTCTGTTGAAGAATATTAATCAGTTTCTGTTTCTGAATTGTTCTTCTTCACTTTTTTCTTTTCTGAAAACTTTGTAGTAGATAAACATCCCACCTGTTAAACTGTTCTTTAAACATCCTTACGAAATCAAATAATCTTGGACACAATAATAAGATTGAGCAGAAATATAGTTATTCGTGTTGTCCTGATAATCTCCAGCATCATCTCTAGCTATTTTATGATTTCTTTGGTGCAGATTCTTCTTCACCGAAATGGAACATGCATTAAACAAATAGGAATTCTTATTCATAACATATAACATATACAAAGAGTAGTATGTAAATAGATACACACAAGAGTAATTTAAAGCTATTTACGTATTTAAAAGAATCACAAAATCCCTTCAGTTGTATATACGAAAAAACTCAAACCAAAGTTACAGATCTTGTTCAAATCCTTGTTGTTGAGTATATATGTCTCGAATGTTGCAAACACTGGCTCTGAAACGTGAGACATGAAACACCATCTCTCCATCTGCTAGTATGTTTTTCTCCATGATTTGCCCTTGTTGATGCTTTGAGAAAAAGTTTACAAGAAACAAATACGACTAATTTCAACTTTTAGGTCTAACAAAGTTGTAGAATATAATAGATTTTGTTGGTGTCGGATCCCAAACTGAGGGTTTGAGATCCGGAAAGAGATGTCCACGTCATTTCTATGTCAGAGTTAAGGGGTCCACAACCGAGTAGAGTATCGCTGAAGCGATAAGGCTCAAAAGACCCATCAAGAATCTCGTAAACGCGAGGGATAGCTTCGTAGAATCCATCAAAGAGCTCGCATGAGCGAGGTAAAACGCAAAGAAAACTAAGACCCACGGACAAGCTCAGTTTGTAAAGGCCCATGATAAACACAACAAGATTTAAATCGAGGCGTTATTGTAATAAAGACAAGATCAAAACGGTACATTTAAGGAAATTATTGCATTAATTAGCCATTTTGATCTTAATCATTGTGTATAAATACATAATCCCATAGCAAAAAGAGGGACTCTCTCTCTCTCTTTCTCTCTCTCTCTCTTTTTGCTTAATCAATACAATCCTACTTTTTTCTACAATTTTAAACGTTTTCTTATACATTATTATACATATTCAACTTGTACTTTTGGTCTTGAGTGTGTGAATCCAACATCCACATTTTCGCGCTGTCTATGGGGACACTAAGCTCTCAAACCTTTCAGAAGTTTCAAGCCGCAAGCAAGCAACCATGGCTGACCAGTCTGTTGTCGATGCTCTCAAGCAACTGACCGAAAGCACAAACAGCTTGGCTACCTGGTTCGAAAGTTAGGAGCAGATTATGGCCAATCTGCAAACAGCCCAGGTAACTTTTAACCAAAACTCAGAGTACTATTTCTGGTCGTTTAGAATCTTTGAGTGCATAAAATAACCCATGAACCTGACAGAGACCATTGAACTTCGACTCTCCCAACCCGCAAGCTCGTGTAACTCATGAATTTGTGACGACGCTAACAACGTGCAACCTAGGAGGTGATACTGAAAACCATATCCAAGTGAAAAATCCTAACGAGCTTGGTGATAGAGAAAACCGAGTCACAAATGAAGAAGAGCGAGAAATGGGTGAGATCGATGTCCGCAACCTAGTACCATCGGTAGAGTTCAAGAAAGGGTGATTGAGGAGACGGGGCGTACACCATTCACAAACTTTCAAATAAGAAACTCCCGTAAGGTCAACTTGCCGGAGTACGACGGAAAGGGAGATCTGAAGAACCACCTACCAGCTTTCTAGATAGTAGTTGGCCGAATTGATTTGGAGGAGCACGAAGAGGATGCGGGTTACTACAAACTTTGTTCCAAAATTCTTTCCGGTTCAACCTTACTATGGTTTACCCAACTCGAGCCAGGAACGATCGATAGTTTCAACGAACTCTCGGCTGTGTTTCTCAAGCAGTATTCCATGTTTATGGAGAAGGGAACTTTTGATGCTGATCAATGGAATTTGGTGCAAGGACCGAACGAATCGCTCCGAAAGTACATAGCCAAGTTCAAGGATGTAATTGCGAACATCCGTGGAGTATCGCATTCTGCAACAATATCCACCTTGAGAAATGGCCTATGATTCGAGTCAAGATTTCAAGAGGAACTCATCGTTCACCGCCCGACGACAATTCATGACGCTTTGTTGCGAGCCAGTAACTGGATGGAAGCGGAAGAAGAAAAATTAAGCTTTGCGAAGAAGTATTGACAAGCCAAATTAAATAATTGAACCCTCCCAAGAAGTTCGAACCAAAAGATAGCAGAGACCCAAAGTTTTTCAACGCTAGCCCATACAACAACAACGTAGGCAGACCATCTCCCAGGCGAGGAAGATATGGACTTCTATCAATATTGCGATATTCATAGAGTGTATGGGCACTCTACAAAAGATTGCAGCGTCCTAAAGAGACACCTCGCCGAGTTATGGGCTTCTGGAGACCTTGCAAGGTTTAACATCGAAGAATTCGTTAAGACCTACCATGAAAAAAAAGTCAAAGTTGAAGGATCGCTTCCAGCAGGAAAGAAGACGAGGTTATTCGATTATGGACCTTCCAGCACTCTGAATGTGATCATGGGAGGATCAAAATTATGCCGAAATTCCATCAGAGCAATAAAAAGACATAAGCGAGCTTGTCACAATGAAAGCTAACACGAACGATAAACCGCAAATACTCGACACAATCATAGCCTTTGATGAGCGTAAAACTTTGCACTTCGCAAGACCACATGATGATGCCTTAGTCATCACTTTAGATGTTTCTAACTATGAAGTCTCAAGAATTCTTATTGGCACCGGAAACTCGGTAGATCTTATCTTTCTCAGCACCCTACAAAGGATGGGAATAAGCAGAGCTGACATCTCAGGACCACCAGCTCAACTAGTCGCTTTCACAAGTGATATGACGATGTCTCTCGGTACGATTAAGCTTCTAGTTCTGGCGGCGGGCATACCCAAAATAGTGGAGTTTACCATCTTCGACAGACCGGCATCATACAACATAATTCTAGGAACTCTATGGATTTAACAAATGAAAGCAGTTCCTTCAACGTACCACCAGTGCGTCAAGTTTCCAATCCCCGAAGGAGGCCGCACAATAAGGGGAGATCAAGAAGTCTCTCGATCATGGTACTTGAGCAGCCATAGGATGAAAATGCAATAGCAATTAACGAGTCCTGCGAAAGTATTCTCGAGCTGACTAATGGCTAACGAAGTCATAATCGAAGTCAGAATCGATGCAAATTACCCGGAGCAAAAAGTGAGGATAAGAGCTACGTTACGTTGCTTTGATGATTCCTTTAAGTATATTTGAGTAGTTTAATTGTTGGGTTTAAAGGGTTATTCAAGAGGATGAGATGATCGAGTAGTTTAGGTGGTGTTATCTAGGGTATCAATTGCTTTACACTGTTCTTTCGTTCTAAGCTTGATCCTAATGCATATAGTTAGCGTCATGAACTAACTCTGATCGCATGTACTTAGGCTTTGCTGACTGTTTGCCTATTTGTTGAAACCTAGACTTGGATGAATATCGTGTTATAAGCTGCGCAAGTTGAGTAATAGAAATTTATGGACCATAATCGAACATGTTTATAATGCTAGAATATATGCATTGTTGCCTGTGAATTGTTGAGTAATGGAGTATATAAAATTTAGACGATTGATTCTATCATTTATAGGTTAATTGTTATTCCGTGTTTCGTATGTTCGAAAACTTAGAAGTAAACTTCATTCACCTTAGATTTCCCTAAATAGAACCGATCATTGAATCCATGCGAACCCCTTGATGCCCAACGTTTATCTTTTATTGATTTACACTCACGATTTACTTGCTTGCTTACTCGTTTTATTTCATTACATGCTTTTGTCCATGACAACAACATAACTCTTTTTTATTATCGTTTTAGCTTTACTCTCTTCTGACGAATTTGTAACGCAACTCCTCTCTCTGTAGAGTTCGATCCTTAAATATTACGAATGATTCACTGTTCACTTGAAGTAAAAAATTGACACACCATCACATAGCAGTCCATGACATATCAGCAGCAAATTTGGCAATTCCTTGCCTAATGACACCCCATAACCCACGTTCAATTCCTTTGTTTGACATTGTTATTTATTTATTTTTCTTTTATGACAACTTAAATACGTTTCTTTTGAATTATATCTATATATCTTTCTTTCTTTTTTCGAAAACCACAACATTTTATTTTCAGATTTAGTGTATTTGTATAATATTATTACGTGATATATTAATAATATAGTTTCATTTTCTATGACCTCGGTAAAATTATTTTATGGGTCTATCATTGTGTCTATGACGACGTCTACGGTTACTGGACCTATCTTACACAGCAGCACAATCATCTTTATAAAACCTTTTAAATTCTTTATAATTTTTTAAAAAAATTCTTTATAACCTTTTAAAACCGTGTAAAACAATAATAACTGGGTTTTTAATCATCTTTTAAAAATTTTTATAAAACCTTATAAAACCATGTTAAACAATAAAAATTGGTTTGATTTCGTGTGTTTTCATATTTTTAAGAATCTCAACGCCGACGTAATCCGAAGCGTAATCGCCTTATTTTGGTTTTGAGTTTCTGGAATCATATCTTGGATTGATTTAGACAATAGGAATAAAACCTAATATACTTCTTCAATAATCGGCGAAAAATCCAAGTTCCAAAGCAACTAAACACAAGCTTTTGAGTTTTAGCATTTAAATAAAAAAATCAGAAGCAGAAAAAAAGATGAAAATAAAGACGTTTTCATGAGGGTTTATTTCTCTTGCTCTTTTTTGATTAAAAAAAGTTGATTTAATAATAGAAAAATCAGTTTTTTTTTTCATTTAAAAAAAAAGTATAAATGAAAATGGACAATGCTTGGGGGTAAATATGAAAATAACTATAAGAGGAGCATTTTTGAAAATTTTCCATAGTCTATTGTTTCATTTTTGGTGTATGCGCAACCTAAAATATTGTAATCCACCATATTATATATGGTATTTTTCATTTATTAAATTATAACGATTAATATCTATAAAAAATATGAAATTAATTATATTGTAAAAGCCGTATACCTTAATTAGGTTTGCTTCAAGAAAACTTGATGTTATCTAAAATATGTCACATATACAAATATAACAATAATCAATGTAAAAAGACAAAAAAAACTATCGTGTAACGAAGGAATTAACGTAATATAAAATGTTTTAATATAAAAACTCTTAGAATCATAACAAAAAAAATAAACTATAAACCTAATAGGTTATTCGATTCAGCTTGTAAGCTGGTTAATTTTTTTTATATATAATTTGCCCGGAACTCATTTAAATATTTTGTCCGGAACTCATTAAGAGATAAACAAAGATTTTCTTATCTAAATATTTTTAGAGATTTTTTTTTTGTTTGGGTATAAAATCCTTCTACACCGCCCAAATTCCTCTGAGCATCTTTCGCCATCAATCTCATGAATAGTTTATTTTTACTGATTTTTTGGTGATGTGAAGGCTGGTCTCATGTTTTGTAAATTTGTTCTAGATTCTCCTAGCAACTATTTAACGTCCACTTCTCTCTCGTCCACTAGTTACAGTTTCGAAAAGAACCTAGACGAGAATTCAACAAACGAGAGAGTAGTGCGGACCTTAGATAGTTGCAAAGAAAATCTAAAATGAACGAACAAAACATGAGACCAGCCTTCACAAATTCAGAAATCAGTCAAAAATAAACTTTTGGCAAGGTTCACAACAAAAAAGATCGAAAGAAAATTGGGCGATGTCAGAATGATTTTAAACCCAACAAAGAAAAAACTCTAGAAATACTTTAGATAAAAAATATTATTTTACCTTGTAGAGAGCGACTGTTATCATACATATTTGAAATTTTTAAACCCAAGCCTATATAATACAAAGACTTACGAGGCAACTCTAAGAAGAAATGATACAAAGGAATTGACTCAAACAAATGCTCAAAGACTCAAACTTTTAAAAAAAAAAATTAAATTTTATCATCTTCAAAATTGTGTAGTAAAAATAAAGGAAGGAAAGAGCTTTATAAGCTTGAACAAAAGAGACCTCCAACGGTCTTAAATGACTAACAAATAAATAAATCATGCAAAATTACTTAAGAGTATTAGTATAGAAATCAATAATATAGTCGTTGGAAATGAATGGTGAGGATGTGATGGCCTCAGATATGGAAAGAAGTGAGGCGCGTCTTGGAACTGGAAGAGAAGTTTTGTGGTTTGAACTTTCTATACAAAAAGCATGTGGTCAGAAACATGGCTAGGTAGGTTCTTTCAAATCTAAGTATAGAATGTATCTTCATGAGGGATATCTTCCCTTCTATGGATGGGGTGCATAATTTCAATGTCTTGGAAGCTTCCACACGAACTAGAGACTTCGAAATAGACAACCAAAAAAGATGAAACTGACGTGGTAGTGATTTTTTACTCATTTTATTCGTGAAATCAACTAAAAATGGCATTTAAACATTCTTACGAAAATTAAATACTATATGCGATTTAATATCTAATGAATAAAAATGTCAAAATTTAGTTGATATCGTTTAATATTAACATTCGTAAAAATATTCTGATCTACATATCTAAAACAGAAATCAGTAAACTTTTTATCTCGTAGAAAGGTTGATAAAAAAGAAAAACTTGCCAATAGTATAGAACTTAATTACAATAGTATAAAAATTGATTACTAAAATTTCTTTTCTTTTTCGGTAGTGAAATAAATATTTTGACAACCAATCAAGTAGTTTCTTTTAATTTAAAAGTTTGGTTACCAAAGAAAAAAAAATTCAATAGTAAAATACTCTTTTAATTTTTTTGTTCGTCAACATGTTAATTAAAAGCTGTTTAATCAAAAATAAACATGTTAATTAAAACTCAAAGTCTAAAACCTGATTAAAAAAACCCTACTCCAAAATAATTAATGTGTGAATGAGGGAGGGAAATTGTAGCCTGACGCAGATGGGCCTTTATAACAGAATACTACTGTGTTCATTTTTTTTCGTTTTCTCAGAAGCTGCGCTCGGTTGTTTCCGACTAATCCGCCACACAAATTCACCGGTGACGAGCGATAATCCGAGAATCGCGGCGGCGAAAGGTACAAGTCCTGTGAAACGAAGATGGCTGAAGAAGTAGGCGCACTCACATTCCCGATGTCGAGAGAATCGGAGTCCGCTTCTCGACTCAAAACCATAATCTTCGATATGCTTCCTCGCTTCTCCGACGATTACATCGATGACGTCCTCGCTGTTCGTCATCTTCTTTAATTTCATCTTCCTCTTGTTCTAGAGACGATTCTTAGGTTTTTTGTTTTCGAATTCCTTGGTTTACTTGTGCTCTTGTACGCACTGTTCTCTGCTCGCTGAAGATAAATTACAGTTTTCTTCGTCGTCTGTCTCATTTTTGTGAATTGTTCCCAACGGATTTGGTATTGGTGCCTATGTTTTGATTGTCTGATGGAAACCATCATCGATGATAGTACATCAGCTGATTTGTAACCTTATTGCGTAATCATGCTCTTGTATGAGGTTATGTTGCTTAAGGATTTTGGAATTTCTGAGTTTACAGGATCTGTATAGGCCTATCTGTATGCAATCACTTTGTTTGGACTGGTTTCAACTTGTTGAATTGTAAATTTGATCCGTGGGAGCAGAAATTGCAGGTTGATGCCTGATTTTGTGTGATGATTAGGTGATTATAGTGTTTACTAATGAATCAGCTTGTTTCAGGAGTATGTTACGGTGCTTGTTTGTAATGGAAAGAGTCAGAGCCAGGCAAGAGAAGATTTGGACGCATTTCTTAGGGAGCAATCTTGGAAATTTGTTGCCTGGTTTGCTATTTGCATCCCCGTTTTGTTGGCTTTGGCTTGATACATTAGGTTGCTGAAAAGGAATTAGTGACTAACATGAGATTCGATGTGTGTTTTTATTTTCAGCTTATGGGAGCTTCTTGTGAAGTACTTCTCTCAAGGTAAACAAGAGAGTTCTGCTTCTGAACCTAAGAGTTCTGTTGACTTTGGTTCTCATTATACTCTAATCGAGCAAGGCTTAAGCTCCATAAAGCATGATGCCTGTGATCAGAAAGCTACTGATGCTACTAATGCGATGAACGTAAGACTAAGACTTATGTTTCTTTCATATGTGTGAATGCTGCACCAGTTTCTGGGTCACAGTCTTAATGTACAGGAACAGCTGATATCAGTTATGGCTCCCATACAAGACACTGAGGCTCCTGTATCACCAAAAGTTGAAAATATGAAGATGTTACGACAAGTTCTCATTGATACTCCTTGTAGAAGAGTAAAGCGAAAAGAGAAAGAAGATTGGAACAAGCCTGGTTTAGATTACTCTAGGAAAATACTGCGCTCTGTCATCGTTTCAGCCACGAAGCAACCATGTGGTATGAATCCTGATAAAAATGAAAAGGTTGGAAGGTTAATTTCTGGTTCTGAGTTGGTTTTTCAATTGTTTATGCAATTTCCATTTCTTAATTTATCCTTGCACATATGTGAAGCAGTCTATGGATGAAAGGAGTAGAATCCTAAAGAAGCGCCCATACTTGCCAGAGAGAGAAATGGGTTCCCAGTCTGTTCATTCAGGTACTATTGTGCTTCGTGACAGTTATGATCTTTTGACAATATGACGAGTGACATTTTCGCACTCATAAAAACAACATCTCAGGAGGAGCAGTGTCTGCAAGATCACATGATGCAGCTTCAAACCAAGAAATGACTCATCGTATTAGTGTTTGGGATCGTTTGGGCCGACGAAGATCCAAACTTGTTCTTGACACAGAATACCCTACATTGCCTAAGTTTGGTATTCAGTTGCATGGACCAGCATTTCCTGCAGTGTATAGTGAACAACACAGAGTTTTCCAATCCAGTAAAGCTAGGAATCCCAGTGGAACATCCACTGAACCGCATACTGCGTATAACCTCAGCAGAAAGAGGCGTTATGGCATCATCAACCCCAATTCAGAAGAGTTTAGCAGTGTTCTCCAGTATAAGCAAGCTAAACAGGATGTTGAAAAGCCAAGCCAGCTCTCCTATCAGTCCGCAAAGCCAGATATTTTTTCAGTACGTTATATGATAGTTATGCTTTATTGCTGTCATTCATGTGAATATAGATTCCTCATATAGTCATATCTCAAATGATGATGTTCTTCTTTCTCATCAGGAAATAAAGAACATGAAAGAAAAGATGCAAGAACTAGAACTCCGAATTATTCAATCAAAGCAGTTGAAGAAACAGAAAGTTGAAGAACTCAAACGCTCACCACAATCTGGTATGGAAACTCTACGTTTAGGAACAGCTAACATTTCCCTCCATTTAGAATAAGTTATTTCCGCTTAACTACTTCCCTGACTTTCATGCTGCCTCGGTGCACCTGATAAATTCTTCTGTGCAGGCGAATCGCAGTATCAGCAAGATGTCACAGTATCAAGAATCATACATGTTACTAACGTAATCCTACAGGGTCCCCTCTTATCTTTTCTTTGTGCATTATCTATTTCCTTAATACACAAGATTGAGAAATTACCCAATTCTCTTGAATGCATTTCTAATTTTGAAACTTACTAACACTATAAAACATCAGGAACTCATCTAAATAACTTCTTCATGAACTTATCAGGTACACTATGCAGTAACGAAAGAAGCTATATCAATGTTCTTCAGCAGCAAGTGTGGAGCTGTTGAAACCGTTACAATTGTAACTGATCCAGTAACTCGGCATCCAAAGGGGTAAAATCCTCTCTTCCTCATAACCTCTTATTTGTTGCAATAGACTACGCACAAAGTCACTTTTAAGCAAGAAATCGTCTTTATTGCAAACAAAATCTTCCCTTCTCCAGTACTGCTTTTGTGACTTTTGCTACAAAGGAGTCAGTTAACAAAGCAATAGCTCTGAGCGGCACAATGTTCTGTTCAAGACCCATCAAGGTCCACTTCAATTCTTCTCTGTCTCGAACAATATTAACTTGTCTGTTTTCCCAACTCGACTGTTTTCCAACGTTCCTGGTTTGGAGGCATGTGATAGCTTCTGGAGTAATGTCAACACCACAGGTTACTGGAAGTTAAACCCAAACGGAGCTGTTTGGTAATAGAGAAAGAGAGCCTAAAAACATCACCTTAACAACGCCGTTGTACAGCCCCTACGATAGAAAACAAGTGAAAGTCAAAATCAGTTACACTTCGATCGGATTTTAGCCCATTTACATATCATGGGATACAAACATAGTGATGAATTGAGTGAGCAAAACTAACAATGAATAGAAGTGAAGAAATTGCTAATAAGCAAACACTTGTTGGGACACAGAGAGTTTCCACATTCGATTTCTTCTTAATTAACACAAAAAGGCAAAATAAAACTAGAAAATCAGTAAGTCTAAAATGGTGGTGGTGGGGTTACTTACTTCTCCTATCTTGAGAAAACAAAATACATTCAGATTTTTTATAGATACACAAACACACACTGACACTGACAGACGCACAAACTTATATCTAAAGCCCTTTTTCTTATATCTTCTTCTTTCTCTCTTTTGTTATTTTCTTGGGGTGGGATTATTTTAGTCAATCGTCATCGGCTGGCTCAAGCAACATCTGAAACGGGCTTTTCTCGCTGTCGTCATGATCTCTGTTTCTGCAGCTTCAAGCAGCTTCACAACCTCCACAAAACATGGACGGACTTCTGGATTAGCATCCCAACATCGAGTCATGATCTCACTCAGCACCGGGAGACAATCGTTTGGGACTGTTGGACGCACTCCTCTGTTTACAACCGCGAACGCTGCCTGTACAGCTGTCATGTTCTGGAACGGTAACAGTCCTGTGATCAACTCCCACAGCACAATCCCAAAACTATACACATCCACTTTTTGATTGTAGGCTCTATGCTGTATCATCTCACTGCATCAACAGAAGCATATTTTAAATTAATGTAATTTGCAGAAGGTAAGAATGATGAAAAAAGGGTAAAAAGATCACAAATCCCTCTGGAAACTTACGGAGCCATCCATCTGTAAGTTCCCGTTTCTGGTGTCATTCCTTCGGTTTGAACTTCGATTCTTGCAACACCAAAATCTGCAATCTTGATCGACTTATCTGCTGAGATGAGAAGGTTATCTGACTTGAGATCTCTGTGTATGAAGTTGCGTCCATGGACATAAGCCATACCCCTAGCAACATCCAATGCCTGCTTAACAGCTAACTTTAAAGGGACGGCTCGGTTCTGTCTCTTTGTCAGAAACTGCCTCACAGAGCCTCCTTTGGCGTACTCAGTCACTATACACCACACCATTGGCTTGCGACACGCACCAATGAACCTCACGATGTTTGGGTGCTTCAAATTAGCAAGCATAGACACCTCTTGCTGAAACTGCTGTTCCATGAACTGTGCCTTTTCTGGGCTGTTCTCTGGCCGCTCAAGTATCTTGATCGCTACATCCTCCCCATTGTATGTCCCTTTGTATAATTTACCAAAAGCCCCTTGAGCAAAGGCAGGACCCATGTTGAGGTTCCTCAGATCTATCGTCCACTCTTCATAGTTTGCCAGCCCTTCGGTTGGATACCTGTTATCCATCAGTGCTTGAGCCAAGGCATCATCATTCAGCGCATGGGTAACTCTTCCAGGGCGAAATACGCTTTGCCCAACCGAGAGTGAGTAGACATGGCGCAAGGGCTTCAAGCCAGGGTGGCCAATAAGAGCATCGCTGGAACCAACACTACTGTTATCCACAGACATTGAGACAGATCCTCCAGCGTTACTAGTCTGCATACTCTCCATGGACATGTTTGAACCTTCATTAAGTTTTTGATAAAACTCTTGTGTAAAAGCATAGTAATGGTTGTCGTTGTTCTGATGATTTCCAACAGCCAGCACGTTGAACTTAGCTCCCTCGAGCATCTTCCCAGTTTCAATTGTTTACTTGTTACGATTCTCTGACCAAACTGCAAGGGCACACAAATAAAATCTTTAAACTAATGATAACACAAGCAAATCACTCACCTAAAGCAAAGATATACAAATAGCATGTGCCCTCTCTAAACTGGAAACAAATGTCTCAGATACATTCACAGAACAAGTCTTTAGTAAAAGGTTCTTACTATCATCAAGATGAACATATCAAACAAGAAAGACTTACTTGTGAAAACAAAGCAAGAACCTTGAAAACAAAACAACAGCTTTTGCTCTCAAAGACTTAATCCTCAATACCATGCAGAGCCCCAAAGTAAGACAGACGAATTAGTCAAAACGAAGAAAACAAATACACCAACTAGGTTAACTCTTCACATTAGATTCGACAATTTTCATCAGCAGATTCCATAACCATTACAGAAAAGCCAAAGTTAATAACTTTAAAAGTTCAAACAGAGGTGAAGCTACAGATCATGGCTCAAAACCAAAACCCAGAATAAAAAAAAAAGTTAAGAAAATACAGATCCGATGAATCAAGTACGGTAAAAGAAGAAATTAGGGTTTACCTAAAGCTTAAAACCCCAATAAAACAGTCGATTACACACGAGAACACATGAAAGACGCTTCCTTCTCACCCGATGAGTAAAACGATCGAAGAGAAGAAGAAGATGGTGAAAAACATCCGATCGAGAAAATTACAAACCCTAGCTCATCAAATATCAAAACCCACCAAACGATTTTTACCTCCGAATCAAAATCAAATCCAGAGGTTTGAAAATCAGAAACCTAAGAAATGACCGATGAAGAAGAAGAAGAAGAAGAAGAAGAGTCTCAGTCGTCGTTTCCCATTTACTTTCTCAGCTTTTGATTTATTTTGTTTTGCTTCCTTTTTTGTTTATATAATTTTGATCCGTCCTTTATTGGCAAATTCTTTTCTCACATACACTCTCACATCTAGAGAGTGTAATCCACGTGCTTTAGAACAAGACACGTGGTTTATTTCAGTTCGGTCTGACGAGGTTGTCGTATGAGGCGGCGCGTTGCCGCTTTAAAGCTACGGTTACAGTATTCTTTTCTTATTCACGCTTGTCTTCCTTCCTTAGTTCCTTTTACACAATTATTTAATTTGCCTAAACAGCAACTTTTATTTTCTTTGTATTTCTTTCTCCCCATTTTCCTCGAATACATCCATTTGTTTGTTTTGTTATTAAAAACAAATATTCTCGTATTTTATTTAAGAAAATTACACGAATTAACAAGAATAAAATGTTTCTCTCTTTCCATTGTTAGAATTTGGTAAATGCCTGTTGTTGTGAAAAGAGGAAAACAATATGTATATTTTGAGTAATTAAATTACAGTACATTTTTAATTTTTATTAATTAATAGCTCAATAAGTTAATAAAAAATATAATACCTCTACACATTAATACAATTATATAATCTCTACATTATTAATTATAGAAGTTTTATTGTATGTTTGAGTTTTATTTAGAAGAAAAACTAAAAGATTAACGAGTTTTTTTTTTTTGAATTTTTTTTACTATAAAACGATATCCAAAAAGATCATAGTTTGTTCCAAATCTATCATACATGTTAGAGATTGATCATTTTTAAATTAGTTACTTGTTTATAGGAAATAACACGTGTGAAGAATTTTACTCTACGATTTTTGCTATAGGTTCGCTTGATCTCTTTTTGTCTCTTTTCTTCCAGAAATTACGGTACAAATGCTCTAAATCTGTCGTACATGTATGAGATTGATATGTTCCCTTAAAGTTAATTGTTTGTTCATTGTAAATAACACGTTTGAAAACATTCATTTTACGGTTTTTCTTGCATTAAGTATTCTCTTAATCTTGTTTTGTCTCTTCTTCCAGTAGTTAAGACGTAAATGCTCCAAATATGTCGTACATGTCAGAGATTGATTTGTTGTTCCTTTAGAGTCAACTGATTGTTCGTAGAAAACAACACATGTGAAAAAACCCACTATACGGTTTCCCTTGCATTAGATATTTTTTTGATATACATTTGTCTTTTCTCTTCCGGTAGTTAAAACACAAATACTCATAGATTGATATGTTCCCATAATATCAATTGTTTGTTCATAGGAAACAACACGTGTGAATAACTTCATTTTACGGTTTCTACTGAATTAAGTATTCTATTGATTTGCATTTGTATTTTCTCTCCTAGTAATTAAAACGAAAATGCTCTAAACGAAAAAGTTAATTGTTCATAGGAAACCATACGTGTGAAGAACTTCATTGTATGGTTTTCCTTACAGTAAATATTTTCTTGATTTTTATTTGTCTCTTCTCTTCCCATGATTAAAATACAAATGCTTAAATTCGGCATACATGTCAGAGATCGATATGTTTTCTTAAAATCAACTTTTTGTTCATAGAAAACAACACGTGTAAATAATTTCACTCTACGATTTTCCTTGAATTAAGTATTCTCTTGATTTCTATTTGTATATTCACTTCAGGTAGTTAAAACGCAAATGTTCCAAATTTGTTGTACATGTTAGAGATTGATATGTTTCTTTAAAATCGAATATTTGTTCATAGGAAACAACACGTGTGAAAAACTTTACTCTATGGTTGTCCTTGCATTACATATTCTTTTGATATTTTTCTCTTTTCAAATAGTTAAAACGCAAATGCTCCAAATCTACCATACATGATAGAAATTAAGCTATTCAATTTAAGGCAATTGTTTGTTTATAGAAAGCAACACGTGTGAAGAACTGCACTCTACGCTTTCCATTGCATTAAGTAATCTCTTGATATCCTTTTGTCTCTTCACTCTAATAGTTAAGATGCAAATAGAACCTTATAATTACATCTTTCAACCATCAATTATTACCTTCGAACTTATAGTTATTAGGCTTTTTCTTCTGCTAAGTCATAGTTGACTTACTAATTTGGATTTTGAAAGTTGTTGATCCAGTTGACGCAGGCCCAGCTCTACGCCAAGCAAAATGAAACATTGAGCTAGGATCCCCAATTTTTTTAGGCTCATCAGCAAAACATTTGTATGCAAAAAAGGCAAAACAATTATATATAAAAAGCAGTTTTCGGTTTTTTGCAAGCCCAAATTTTCTGTTTTTTGCAACAATAGTTTCCACTTTTTGAAAGTTTTAAAATTTTGCTCTTATGTTTTAAATAATAGTAAAACACTCCCTCACTTATTTTAGCTTCGACCGGCCCTTAATCAGGCTCGGCCCAAAACTAAAGACCGTAAAACAAATGTTTTAGACAGCATATATCTATAAAATAATTTAGGGGTATCATTTTATCAAAAGTTATTGTAGTGGAGTGGTTAACACCTTCGTTTTCTCTTTAGAGATTTTAAGTTCAAATCCAAAATTTTATATATATATATATATATATATATATTTTAAATTGTGTTTAATGATGGGCAAAAAATAGATTTTACTTTAGACAGCAATCTTACTTGGGTCGACCCTGCCCTTAATTGACACGATCCAAAACAATATGTTTAAATGACATTAATAAAAATTAACCATTTTAGAAACTAGTCTTTCTCCTACTTGGTGGTTGGTTAAGCTTAAATCCTCTAATATTTTTATGCATACAATGAGTTGGAACTGTAATATGACGAAGAATATGAAACATCCCATTATAGGTTCTATATAAAGAGGCAGTTTTTGGGCAGTGCAAGTGGAGCAAATGAGTTGGGCCAAAAGAAGTTTGACTAAATTTGAGGGCAAAAAACAAATTTTAACTAAATTTAAGAGCCAAATTTTTAATTTTTATTTTAAATATGTATGTTAAAAGGGTCTTTTGTAAATTTACATAAAAAACCAATTTTTTAAGATTTGTACATGAACTCTAAATTTACTGAGCCGCCATATATATTATATATGCTTCGTTTAAGTCTTACATGATTTGAACCATTAGTCTATTTCATTAGTTCATTGATTAAACTATTTTTTATAATATAATTCACAAGGTACTTTGCAATCAACTTCCATTCTCTCTTTCTGCTACGTGGCAAAAATTCTAATTTTTACATTTTCACTTTCTTAAATTTTTAAAGTATTGACAATCTCTTAATTTTTAAATTTTAGTTTTTTTTTTTTTTTTTCAAACTGTTGCTTGTCGTCGATATCTAATTAGTATTATATGATTTACTAACTTGTAGTCGATATCTCTATCATAAAACAAATTATCCATATTTTGTTTAGATAAAAACACTAATCCAGGGCATATGATGGTTTCGGGTTAAACGAGTCAGGTTATTCGGTTATGAGAAAATTCAGTTTACAAGAAAATTTCATCGAATAAAATCGAAATTTATTTCGGTTTGGGTCGGTCTGTATCCGAGTTACTCGGTTCGGTTATAGAGTTTAAAATCAGTTCCGAATGAAACCGTTTTTCTATTTTGGTTAATTTGAACCGAATTACAAAGAAAATATGGCTAGTGCTGAAAACAAAGCCCAAACTCAATACATCATTAAAATGACATTAACAAATTTACAAACCCAACTAATAAATTTACAAACTCAACCCATTAACAATTAGGGTTTTCGACAGTGGTTGACAGTGATAAAGAGGCAGTGACGGCAACGACGACGGTGATGTCCGGCCGTTCAATCTCTCTGTCCGATGAAGCTTGTAATTCGCCAACCGCAAAAAAATCTGCCACCGACGAGATCTATCACATATCATCATCATAACCACATGCAATCCATCATCTAAATTGAGAAAATTAGAAGAAAAAAAAAAGTAAAAACAATTGAAAATCCGATGAAGATCAGTCAGATCTAAAGATTTACCAGTGTAGAAAGAAGAAGAGCTAACAACGATTGAGATTTGAGAGAATGAAAAAGGATGTAGAAGATGATGAACTGATGAAAGAGAAAAAACGTGATGCTGGTTATGAATTAGGTTGGAGAAGAAGATGGACTCTCGGTTTTAGTTTCGCAGAACCAAAGAAGAAAATAAAACCAGATTAGAGTGAATGACTCGCTTGTCTTATATATGGCTGCGGATTCTCGGTTTAGGTAAAACCGATCGGTTTAGATTACCGAACCGTCCCGAACCGAAATTCGAAATCTCAACTATCTTTCGCCGATCGGTTCAGCCCAATTACAATGCATTAGCTCAAACCATAATTAAAATTTTCAGTTGGCCGATCGGTTAAATTTCAAATATAACAAAAACCAATTATATTTTTTTTTTCGGTTCTGTTATTAAACCCAAAAACCAATCGATCAGCAGTAAAAAAAGTAAAAGTAGCTAATAGAAATTTACTGCCCCTTTCACATTTACAAGATGAAACAGGGGTAAAACGGACTTTAGACAACTAGGGTTTTTTTTTTCCGTGTGGTATACAAATTAGGGTTTTAGTTATAAACAGTCGCTCATACTCGCTCGTCTTTTAGTTTCCTCGCCGCTCTTTTGATCTACTCAGCAGAAGCTACTCTCGTCCCGGAGAAGAAGAAGAGAAAGAGAGAAACAAAATGGCGACTAACGAAAGCCAACTCTCCGAGAAGGAATCTGACATCCGAGTGATGTGTGCCGCTGAAGTTCACCTCGGAACCAAAAATTGCAACTACCAAATGGATCGTTACGTTTTCAAGAGACGCAACGATGGTAAAATTTCTCATCATCTTTACATTGTGTATGTATGTTCGTATATAGTTGATCAGAGCATTGAGGGTATTGTGTTGATAAACAAGAATTTTGTTTGATCTGATTGAGGTTTGTCATAGAGTGATTTGTAGCAACTTACTTATGTTTCTTCTAAGCTCTTGTGATTTTACAGTCTTTGTGATCCTTTTTTGCATCTAATTGATCGTTTATTGTTAGGTATTTTCATCTTCAATCTTGGTAAAACATGGGACAAGCTTTACATGGCTGCTAGGGTTATTGTTGCTATTGAGAACCCGCAAGACATTATTGTTCAGTCAGCTAGACCCTATGGACAGAGAGCTGTGTTGAAGTTTGCTCAATACACTGGTGCCAATGCCATTGCTGGAAGACACACTCCTGGTACATTCACCAATCAAATGCAAACGTCCTTCAGCGAGCCGAGGTTGTTGATTCTTACAGACCCGAGAACTGATCACCAGGTAAATGTCTTAATTGATGAGTCTTTTTCCCTGTGTTGTACAATTGATGATTGTCTTTTAATGTCTCTTGTGTGTGTGTTGCAGCCAATTAAGGAAGGTGCTTTGGGAAACATTCCCATCATTGCTTTCTGTGACACAGACTCTCCCATGCGATTTGTTGATATTGGTATCCCTGCAAACAACAAGGGAAAGCACAGCATTGGATGTCTCTTCTGGATTCTTGCTCGTATGGTTCTACAGATGCGTGGAACCATTCGTCCTGGACAGAAGTGGGATGTCATGGTAGGAGGAATATCATTTTTATGTTTCTGCTTACAAGATTTTACCGTTAAGTACATGAAGTTGATAATTTTGTGGGCATTGTGTTGTACAGATGGACCTGTTCTTCTACAGGGAACCCGAGGAGGCCAAGCAATTGGAGGACGATGAAGCTGTACCACAGACAGATTTTGCTGCTCCTGAATATGGAGTTGTTGGTGGAGACCAATGGACCACTGCTCAGATCCCTGATGGTGCATGGCCAGGAGAAGCTCAGCAACCAATTGCTGCTGCTCCCGCTACTGCTTCGTGGAGTGATGCGAGTGGTAAGTTTTGACCATATCAAAGTTTTGGCTTCTAGATTGATTAAATTTGAATCCGATCTTTTGATTATAAATGGTTTTTTCTCAGTTGCTCCAGGAGCAGACGGATGGGACACAGCTGTGCCACCTCCAGCAGCTGTTCCAGCCGCTGGTTGGGAGTAAATTTTTTGTTCCTGGTTGGGATTCAGTAGCTTTTGTTTTTACATGTTTGTCGTTAAGACACTTAGATTCTCTTTTGCGGCTCTTTTTGTCAGTTTCAAATGAATTTCTACTATATTATCTTTTTGGGGTTATGATTCTTTTTACAAAGATTCCTACATTATGCAATGATTTTACTTATCTTGACAAACGTTCTTGGAATTAACTAGTTGTCACACAAAGAACATGCAAAACAATTAAAGAAATAAGTAGACTAGTCTAAATCCATCAAATTTCTTCCTTTTTATCAATCATTTCTATTAAGAGTCATGTTTATCACAAGTGTTCTTCCATATTGTTCTTCATTGTACTTAGTGGGTGATTCGGTTTCTCAAGCGTTACGGTATTGGGGCTAGTGCTAAGCCGAGGTTTTTGACACATCACTAAAATATACTTACGACACATTACACATTTTAAAAATCACAACACTTTGTTTTAGTGAAACGGTGGTGATACCTAAGTTTATGGTGTTTGTCAAGTTTGTTGCCATACCTCGATCTGAGGACTGCATTATCATTTGACATGTGTTGTTAACCTTAGCAGCATATAATAAAAGACTAAACGCAGCAAAGGTTTAAAATTTCAGTTCCTCCATACTGAACTAGAAATTAAGTTACATTATAAGCAAGATTTGTACAATTTTAACACTTTCTCCACAAGGGAAAGACACTCCATTGCATCTCCTTATAATAGGAGCATGCAAGTTGAGGATTCAAGATTGTTGTCTACATATGTCATCTTTGAATCCGGTAATTACTTCTCCTTGTGTGTAGATCAATTTTTTCTTCGGAAACAAAACTTACTGAGGCACAGAGATGGAAGCACCACTCATATGTTCCTGCAAATGTGTAGTGAAGAAGAAATCATAAGATGAGTATAGTAATAGATTCGGGTTTTGGTTTTAGCTATTGTCGGTTCTCACCAGTTTCAAAGAACTTTGGCTACCGGTTGGAGATGGTCTGGGGCTATTGCTGACTACTACAGAATGTGTTGATTCATCAGCAAGTGTTCTTAATCTGTTTAGCTCAGGCAATATAACTTTAGCTAGATCAGGCCTGTCTTTTCTCCTTAGCTCTGCACAATTAAGAGCTAACTTAGCAAACTCTGCAGTGTCTTCAATTGGCCAATCGGGAACAGCTGGATCGAGTAAATCGGTCAAAGTCCCTTTCTCGAGTGCTCTCTCGACATAATGAGTTAGACCCATTGGTGGTTTTGCTGTTATCAACTGCAGAAACATAATGCCGAGCGAGTATATGTCGGATTTCACTCCCAACATTCCCGTTTGCTGATACTCTGGGTCGATGTAACAGAACGTGCCCGCGGTTGAAGTCATGCGGTATTGTGTCACCGTGTCTGCAACCGATGGAGGGACTAATCTGGCTAAACCAACATCAGATATCTTGCTGACAAAGTTACGGTCTAGCAAAATGTTTCCAGGTTTGAGATCACGGTGAACCAGAGGCTCTGGTTTAGCCTGGTGCAAGAACAACAGTCCAGTGCCGATCTCTGCAGCGATTCTGAACCTCATCTGCCACGAAAGAGGCGGGCTGTTTCCTAATCTGAAGAGACGATCGTCTAAGCTCCCGTTAGCCATGAACTCGTAGACTAAACATCCGCATTCCGGGCAAGCCCCAAGAAGTAGAACCATGTTAGGATGCCTAATGCAGCTCAATACCTCAACCTGTGTTTCAAATTAGATTAAAAAAACTCTAAAATGAGAAAGAAACAGAGGAATAAGGAGAAAGTGATGTGTCTCTATTACAAGAAGTCCTCACCTCTTGTTGAAACTGAGATCTTCCTTGAGCTGCATCCGGACGAAGAACTTTAACAGCCACTGGTGTGTGATCAAGATAACATTTGTAGACAGGTCCATAACCACCTTCTCCAATCTTGTATTTCTCAGCGAAAAACTCGGTCGCGCTCTCAATCTCTTCAATGGAGTACTTCCTGTACCTGACATCCGAGTTTGCTAAAGCGGTAAGGGCCTTTGTTTTCTCCTCAGACTCTTTGAGAGCTTTCATTTCCGCATTGACTCTCTTCTTAGCCTCTAATTCAGCAATCCTTTGAGCTGCTTCAGCTGCCTCCATAGCTGCTTTCGACTTTGCTTTCTCTTTCTCTGCAATGGCCAATGCTGCTTCCTCTGCAAGTCTGGCCTCTTCTAGTTTCCTCTCTTCTTCTAACTTCCAACGCTGAAGCTCCGTCGCCTGCAATGCCAAAACATTTTCAGATTTCGAATTTTGAAACCATAAAACTTATTTTGGCAGAAACTATGTTTACCTTCTGTTTTGCAGTGAGTGCTTCTTTGCAAGCTGTACTGTACATTTCCATAGTCTGCTTTAGCTCAAGTTTAAGCCTCCTCATCTCAGATTCTACATCATCCTGCTTTTTGTAATTGTCAAAATGTCAATAACTCTAGTTATAGACTAAACACAGGGAAGATTTAATCGGTCTTACTATTGTTTGAGAGGCGGATGAAAATCTTTCACTCTCGAACGAGCCTGATGAGAAATCAGTAGGTGAGTTCATATCCACTGATCTCCTTCCATAGTTGGAGGACTGATCAAAGCTAGAACCATAGTCCATGTCTGAGAAATTTGACAGCCTAGGAGGAGTTCGGTTTGGATCATTATTGTCATACAGAGAAGGGAAGATACGGTCAATGCTTGGTCTTCCAGAACTGACAAATGATATGTCTGATTCCGGAACAGATAGATCCCCGTATGATCTCCCATTGCCTCTTCTTGTAAAAGGAGACCTGTGTTTCATCCATGGAGATTTCAGTTTCAAGATCATGTATAAATTAAAACACAAGAGTGGTTTTACCTGAAGGATTCTGATTGATCCTCCATGGACCGGCGTTGCTGGTCTTCAATAGACCTGCGTTGTTGAGACTCGAAAGACCGTCTCTCAGCTGCATACAGGAAGATGGAAAAACAAGTTTATGGTGAAATCGACAAATGAAAGAGGAGGAAAAGAAGAGAAGTTTTGTGTTATTTGACAACCTCGCATACTGTTAGTGGAAGTAGAAGGCATAGGTTGAGGTGGCTTTAAGCTAGGTGGTTGAACCGGACTGCGTAGAGGAGCATTCATGGGTGCAGAACGAGAAGCTGATCTCATTGTTTGAATCTTTCCTTTGGATATGACATAAACCGTGCAGAAATCAGGTGCTGTTTTTGTTATGGTGCCTGGAATATCTGTAGGCTTATTGAACCTGAAAAATTTAGTATCCAGCATTAATGGAGAATCAAGATTCAGTAGAAGATGAAAAAGATAAGGAAGAGGTTATTTTCTACCTGAGAAAGCCACCTTTGTTGGATGAACCGACCACTAAAACCTCAATGGCGGCTTGGTTTGCATATTCGACCAATGCTTTGGCTACATCGGTCTCCTCAAGCAGCACATCTTGGCATTGAATCTGGACAGTTCTCATTGAATAACACCATAAGGATGCAAACAGAGGAAAACAGAGAAGAATCTAAACCAAGAGACTCACATCTTTGCGCGTGCAGAAGCAACGGAAAGGAAGGAACAACTCCTTGGAAATTCCTTCTGGATCTCTGCATACCAATGAAGAATCTTGGCTCAGCTCTGAAACAAAAACGCAAACCATCAGAAACCGAGAAAACGAAAGAAAACAGAGAAAATACAGAAACTGAAAAAGAAGAAGAAGAAGATAGGGTTTGTTTACTTGCGGAGGAAGCATGAAGAGAAGGGCTATTTGTCAAAGGCGAAGGTCGAAGCTTGACATGGACAAGAATTACAGATTGGCCTCGCTGCAACAAATGATCGACAGCCCATTTAAGAGCGTCTTTGCTGTTTTTGTCTTTGTCTATTGCAACAGCTACAACTCCACTCGTTCCTCCTTCCTTGACTCCCACGTTATTGTTCTTTGCCATCCACATCTTTGTCTTTCTTTCGCTTCCTCTCCTTCAGGAATCAAGATTCAGCCCAATAAAGAAACTTGAGAGGAAAAAATCGAAAGAGAGAGAGATGTGTTTCGGGGTGCAAAAATGGTTTCTCTATTTTTCATTTTGTAAATTTGTAGGAAGCGAAATAAGAGGATGAAGAGAAAGAAGAGTTTCTATAAAAATACTTTGTCTCATGTTCTTATCTCTCTCTATGAACGCTTCTCCTTCTTCTCCGCTTCTCCTTCCCTTGACCTCTTGACTTCTCTTCTCCTATTACCTAAAATTTTCGACAATTTACAAATCAATTTGTGTGTAGATTTTTAGTGGAGAACGATTAATTTCCATGCAAGTAATCAAGAAGATGTATTCAAAATTTTTAAAATAACTTATCTATAAATGTGAAAATAAAGAAAATCCAAGCTTCGGGGTGAGAAAAAAATATATGACATTGACTTCGACTCTCTCCTTTCTAAAATTAGAAAGATTTTAAAAAAAAATTATGATGAATATAAGTTGTAACGTGATCTATGATCGACACATTTCCTTATTTAGACAAGAAAAGAGACGTCAGAGGCTAAAGAGAGATGTTGGGAGTTCTTGGCCAAAATCATATAGGAAGGAGATATCTTCTACGGTTCTACCATAAGAAGACCCACAAACATCCTATTAGAAACATGGAGTCAAGAAAACAAACTTATTTATAGTTTTGTGTGAGATTGTGTAGCTACGAGTTGATTGACATCATTTTGGAAAATGTTGATGCCACTGTGATGAACACCTAGCATAGACTTTTGCAAGAAGAAGATATTCATGATTAATTGAGAGTAGATCCGATTCATATATATCATGGGCTATTGTTCTTTATATGTCTTTGGGCCCTAATTTAGTGACAACCAAAACAGACCCTAAAATCTGAAGTAATTTATGTATTACAGGTCATGTGCAAAAGCACCTTCAACCTATGCCTAGAACCGACAAAAAAATACTTTTGGTATAGGAAATATATGACCTAATTTTTGGTGCTTATGATGAACACACTGATATGTTATGTCACTGGTTATAATATATATACACAAACAATACACATGAAAGACTCTGTGGCCCAATGGATAAGGCGCTGGTCTACGAAACCAGAGACTCTGGGTTCGATCCCCAGCAGAGTCGTTTTTTTTGTTTTTTGTTTTTAATTCCAAATAGGTATGGACATAAAAACCGGAACCGAGTCTCCGAAGCGGAACCGATCCGAATCCGAAATTTTAGATTTACCTTACTGAATTCTAAACTCGAACCCGAATCCGAAAATACCCAATATTAATAATTTAAGACACAAAGAACCGAATTTTTTACTCGATTACTTGAATTTTTATCCGAAAATCCGGATATTTATCCGAAAATTTTCGGGTATTCGGATAAAATTTTCGGTATTTGTGTACCTGAAAAAAATCGGATTTACTCGACCTGACTCAAACTCGAAAAGATCTAAACCGAAATCGAATCGAATTTTTACATTTACCGCATTAGCTCGTAAACTCTTCTACCCGAAAAAGCCGAACCAAAAGATTCCTATCCAAACATGATTCGAGTACTTAAATGTCCAGCTTAATAATAAATATTCCCAAAGAATCTGAAGAAGATTCTGTTATTTCGAAGGCTCGCACAAGTCAGAGGAAGAAGATGAGTGGTACAGTGGCAATGCATAGTGTCTTCGTCTACGGTAGTCTTATGGCTGACGACGTCGTTCGTCTCCTCCTCAACCGTATCCCTCAAACCGCCTCCGCAACCCTCCCTGATTTGTACGATTCCTTCTCTCTCTGTGATCAATTTGGGTTGTTGAAATTAAAAATTTGAATCGTGGATTTTGAGTTTCTGCAGCCATAGATTCAGCATCAAAGGACGTGTTTATCCCGCGATTTTACCAGCTAAGGCCGATAAAGTCTCTGGCAGGGTCAGTATCCGAATCAGATTCTTGCTCATCATGCCTTAGGGATTTCAAATCTCAAGAGATTGGGAAATTTTGATTTTTGTGTGTGTAGGTGTTGTTTGGAATCACAGATGATGAACTTTATGTTTTAGATGAGTTTGAGGATACTGAGTATGAAAGAGACAACGTTCAAGTTTTGTTAACTGTGAGTTATTCTCAGATCATTCTCCATCCATTTCTATAGATTTCAATTTTGAAATTTTGTATGTTTCCTTCTTCAATCCACAGGATAGTTCAGAGAAACTGCAAACAAAAACTTACATATGGGCTAAGAAAGATGATCCTGACCTCTACGGTACATGGGATTTCGAGGTGAGCTTATCTTTACTTTTTCATAGATTAGGTGTCTCTCTGGATGATGGCTTTGTTTGAATTGGTATACAATCTATGTTTGCAAAGGAATGGAAGCAACTTCACATGGAAGGTTTCTTGAAGATGACTAGAGAATTTGCACAAGAGTTGAATTTACCTGAATCTGAGATTTGACTGGCCACAGTAGAGATTGTTTCGTCAATGGAAGACACTAGATTTGGTCACTATTTTGTTGGTATTCTGGAAAATCCTCTAGGAAGGGGCTTAGATTTTTCATGAATACATTACATATTACTTCCAAGGAATAAGAAAACAGCTGCAGATTCTTGTGCTGTATGTTATTATTCAATACACATGTTTTAGCTTCTCGATTGTTTGTTTGCATTTATCATTTTACGAGACCTCAATTGCTTTGTTTGAGATGAATTGTACTAGTTATGGATTTGGGAAGAACAAAATCTTTATGTTATGCAAATTGAAAAGCATAAAATTGACAACAAATGTGCTGTAGATAGCATCAACTTTTATTAGTAGGTAAGGTTGCTGTAGATAATTTTGCGAAATAATTCACTTAAAATTAAAATGACATTTTAAATATATTATTAGATGTGAAAACTTTTTTTTTTTGTGTGTGGTTTATAAGAAGTGGTTTCTAATGCTTCTATTTTAATATATAGAAGATAGATTATTAAACAGAAGCAAATCAAGTAGTAGTGAAATAAAATGCAAAAAGGAAGAAGGAATCGATCACTTCTGCCCGGTGAGATGAACATCTTGAGGAAGGAGTGAGTAATCGATCTCAAGAGCCTCGAGTATTTGCTTGATCGCCATGATCAGCTCGGTTCTCCTGAGATTCTTCACTGCGAACTTTTGGAAGTTGATCGTGTGCTGGAAGAGCAGATTCATTTTCAGTTTGTTCACATTCTCAATCGCCTTCACCATCAACATGGTTTCTGGATACCAATGTTGTGGGTTCTGCCCCAAGTATCTGCCCAAAAAATATGAATAACTGAGTGAGTGAGTGAGAGATTACTACAAGGTTTTTTTTTTTTGCCTAATACTTACTCTGTGATTCTTTCCTTGAGAGTGGCGATTTTCGCGGCCGGTGTTGAGAATGCGATGGATAATTCCACAAAATCTCCCATATCTGGACTTCTGTAGAAATTGCTTATTGGTTTCGATATTAAAACCGCATTTGGATAGAACACTTTCTCGTTGTCAATCTTGAGGAACACGGTCGTTAAAAGATGTATTTCTTCAACCAGCAACTTTTAAAAAACAAAGCAGTGGATTACATGTTTTAAATGAGTAGTTGATAGCGAGCAAAAAAAAACTTGAAAGTTACTTACCATTACACCTTCAACAACGCAACGGTCACCCACATCATACGGGTGCATCACAAACACAAACACAAAGGATTCAAAGATATTCTTGCATGTGCTTCCGATCATGAAAGCAAGCCCCACGAATTGTGTGGAGAAGACCACCAAAAACTTGGTCGTTGCTATATCAAGAAGTATCAACCAAATGATGAAGGTGACAACGGTCAAGATTCCAATTATAAGCTTGTCCACCTGCTTAACCGCTGTTTTTGTGTCGTCCAGTGAATGTCCTAGAGCTTTCCGACTTGTGTAAACTTTAATCTGACAAAAAATGGGCAAAAAATGCTTACACATATATCTTCTCCAAAACAGGCATATGGACACAAAAACTAAGGACTTAAATGGACCACAACCCAAACTTATTCCAGCTTACCACCCATTCTGTAAAAGCTTTGCGTGTGATTTTTCCGGTCTCGGTACCTTCTATCAAAGGGAGTACAAGCTCTACCTCCTCCTTTATCATGAACCTCAACATGTCATCTTCCTCTATGTAACTGAAAAGAAGCAATATCAAGTTTGTATATATGATTAAGATGCAAACTCGAAGAAAGCACAGTATTTTGTGATGAGTACTCACTTGTGGTTCGGCCGAGCAACATTGTTGAAGATATCATAAGCAGCAGCCACAGCTTCCATCTCATTAGTTATCTCTTTATCAGTTTTCCTTTTCCTATTGTTACACTTATCTAAAGTGTTAGATATGGTTGAGAGACCTGAAGATCCCACAGCTTCGATCAAAACGCGCATTGTCAAAGCAGACACCTTCTCTTGTTTCATCCTGTGAACCTTTCCCATATCGAGCACTTTCTTCTCTTTCACCGTTCCATCCTCGGTGCTCGTGAAGCTAAGGTGGCCCGTGCTTGGCGTGCGTCCTACTCTCTCCGCCTCTTCTATAAGCGGAGGTCCGGAGAGGCTCTGGAGAACATATTGGTGGAAGACAGACTCTTGAATTCTCTCAAAGAAGTTTCTGACGTTGAACTTTGAAGAAAGGACTTTCAAGGCAAATGTCTTCAACAAGAAAAGGATTGACCCGATGAGAAGGGAAACAATAGTCCAAGTAATAAGGTCAAGAAATTTCTTGGTCTTACGAGAGTGTTTATGGTCTTCTTCGAACAAAATAACCCAAGCAACTAGAACCAGGCTGAACCAAATGAAGACTTGAACATTCTTCTTCAAACCATGCACAAAGTACAACACTTTTTTCCGTAGGAGATAGTTCCTTTCTATGATGAACACCGCTAAATGCATGAACCAATTCGTCAAGAACATGCCGCATAGCGTCACCATCACAAATACACACCATTTCCAGACTTCTAAACCCCAAATGCAATGCTTGTTCACCGTATCAATGGTTAAACTCACAACCAAAGTGCATAATATGGCCACAAACACTGCCAATTCAAGCAGAGCCAGAACTTTCATTCCACTACGCTTCACTCGGTTTAGCATAACCTTTTCGTAGATTTCCTCGTTTTCATCCGCTTCCTCCTCAGAAACTTTACTCAGTGCTTCTACCCCCACACTGCTATTCGATTTGCTGAAAGAAGTCCTTGAAATTGAATCTTCCCCAGGGGCTCCACCATTTTCCTCTACTATAGTCTTATCGAATCGATAAGACTGTTGTTTCCCAAACCTTGAATTAGGCTTGGAGTAAACTGACCTCGAAGGAAATCTCCTCGGAGCTAGACCTTCATTGTTGGAAATGCTTAATGGCTCTGGTTTCCTAGTCCCTGTATCTGAATCTGTTGAAGCCGCGACCTTGGAAGAAGGAGATGCTGCTGCATCTTCTTTATCCGAAACATTGATAATAACTTCTCCTCCGTTGCTGCTTCCCCTCTCTGCCATCACTAAAGTCACCTCCAACCAATAAGTTTGCGTCTAGCTTTTAAAAAATAAATTCCTAAAACTAAAACCTTAAACCCTAAACCAAACCCTACAAGACTATAACAGAGATATGCAAGATTCATCATTTGTTCTTACTTAATGAGTATTTAACTACTTAAAAGTTAAAACAATAACCATGAACTGTTTAAAAACCGTACCATTTATTCGAAGAAAGCCGTAAGAACGATCAAAACTGTCCCAAAACATATATGCATACTTTCACAAATATAGAAAACCAACAGTGCCTAGTTAGATATGAGCTTACTGATAAGTAATATCAGCTATGAAAAAAGTAACAAACGCAACACTTTAGCTAGGGGAGCAAAAAAATGCAGATGCTACAAGAGATTTTAATCGATGACTACCATAAAACAAACAGTTAAAAAGAAGAGTCGATAGATATGCCTCCAAATGAGAAAGCCACGATGACAAAACAAAACAGAGCAGGTATGGAACTTTATATCCTCTTTTGTGGACATAAAAAACAATTTTTTAGAAATTCTAAAGAAAGAAAAAAAAGGAAAAAGAGAAAGGTGAAAGAGCAGAAGATCGTACAAGAACCCAAGCAAGGAATGATCTTGACACTTTAGTCCTGTTTCGCAAAGTACGAACTCCAATTTAAGTGCATTTTAGAAACCAAAAGAATTCCAAAGTAACAAAAACAAATAGGCCTCAATTAAATAATATATACATGACTTTTCAATTTGCAAAATGACCTTGATGTGACATGTATTTGCAAAACCAAAATATATATATAAGTTAGGAAAAAGTTCCATATTTGTTTCTTTCCAAATTTCATGCTAATTAATCTTCGATGACAGGCTATATATGATTCATGGAAAAGAATTAACAGTCATATGATTCATGAGTTGGAAAATTCACAAATAATGATATGTAATCTTTGTAGCATACATCCAATGAATATGTAACTCTACAATATGATCCAAGAGAAATATATCTTTGAAAATTCACCATTGAACTAAGTGTATTGTGCTTTAAATACTTGAAGAATCGGTGGATTTAAAGCGTACTAAGTTCAGGGAAAAGAAAATGTATGGGTTGCAACGTGAAAATTCACATTTGTAAAACTAAAAGTTTAGCAACCTACTCTGTTTTTTGGTATGGGCCGGGGAAACGATGAAACAGACTGTTGGATAATGAATGACATCAATGAAGATGTATTTTTTCTGTCTGATGCAGTTGCTGTGTGACACAAGAAGTGATACAAGATGCTGTTGTTTTGTGTAGTGTCTGGTTTCTCGAAAATTTGAGAAAACAAGATTAGAACACGTATTGAGGATGAATCACAAAGGAAAAGGACTAATAACACTTGTAGTGCCCTCAAACATATTTTCTAGTGTCTTCCACGCTTTCTGAGCTGATGCACATTGAGAAATTAACTTGAACAAGCTTGAATCAATAACATTATAAATCGCAGTCTTGACCTTAGAATTACAACTTGATTGTTTTTTCTCTGTAGCAGTCCACTTATCTCTTTCTTGGCTTAAGACTTTCAACTCCTTGATCATCGGTAATTTTAGGAGGCTCCCAACTAAATTCAATCGAATTCCAACAATCTTCATCAAGATTACTAATAAAAGCTTGCATACGAACTTTCCAATATCCAATTTGGAAGACTTGATGAAATTGAAGTTTGACAAGAAAAAGAAAAATGATAAAAAAAAAAAATCTTTTCTTTATGGAATTTGTAAACTTTTTCTTATGTGATTAGAAAATCATGTTGGTTATATAAAGAAGAGTTGTAGACGTTTTTGAAGAGACGAGAGCTGAGGCATAAAGAAAAATCTTAGAAAGCTTTTTGAGAGATTGGGTGAGCTTGTGTGATCAAGCGTTGGAGTCTTTGATGTCATTGGCATGCGTTAGTGTTAATGTAAAAGTGTGATGTGTTTTAGAAATTCTGGATTGAAATATAGACTCATGGGGAGTTTAGTTAATGATTAGATTATCCTTAAGAGTTTATGTTATAAAACAGAACGGTGAATCAAGAGGGTTGTGTTTGATTTACGCTTTTGCAAATATGTTATATTTGCTTTCTTCTTCTAGTGAATTCGAAATCTGGACGTGGTTCCGGAGAGTAGGAAAAACCGAACCTCGTTAACAAGTTTTTTGTCTAATTTATTTTCTGCACTTTTATCGCGTCACTTGCATTTTCAATCAACAATCAGCTTCGCTTTCAAAGTTTTGCTACAAGGAGAAAAGTAGATAAAAAGAATCTATCTAGCTCTTTGTGGAGCTACATATTGCCTTACCACGTACTTTGCAGTCATAGTTGTATAAACCTTCTTATTCTTTTAGTAGACTCAACTTCACCTTGTTCGACATCTCTCCTTGAGCTTGCCTCCCAAGAACCAGTTTCATAAACTAAACTAAAACCGCACTTCAATACCTCACAATTCTTAACCTCACCAATATCATCTGTCACTTGAAATTTAATAGAAGCCTTAGTAGGAACACACCCCTTGTTACCATCTTCTTCTTGACATTTCTTTATATTCAACCAATTGGTGTAGCCAATGAACACATGATCAGATTTGATTGTGCGTTGCTTATCGCCTGTCTCGGATAATCCTCCAACAGGAGAATTAAAGTAGCTAGAGGATGTCTTAACATTGTTGAAGTCACATATGCATTTCACTTGGAGGTTGTTGTTTCGAATTTTTTGTTCTTCAAACGAGACAATAGCGCATAGAGCTATCCCAACAAAACCATTTTCACTCCAATGTTGAGGAAGCTCAGGCTCCAACACTGCTCCAGAAGCTTTGTGACCAAACCAAACAGGAACTTCACTTCCAGGAAAGCAAGTAGCAACCAAAGCTTCAAAAGAAAGACCCTGCAAGGCATACCGAATAGACTTAACATAATTTTAACTTTGGACTTGCAAGATAGACTCCTCCCAAACCTTGAGAAACTATAGACCAAGTCCCGAAATTTTTTGTTTATAAAAAATGCTGTAAAGAACAAATAAAGAGTAAAACTCTAGCAAAAAGATATACCTTATTGTGGCGATTCAATGTTTTTGACAGGAGCCGGCCCTTATTGTGACCATAGCAAGTGATTTCATTCTTTGCGGCGTGCTCTAGCTTTTCACAGTTAGTGAAAATGAATGAAGAGGGCACATGCTCTGTTGCCAAAGGATGTGCTAGCGGACTCGCAACTGTTTTAAGTGAGGTACAATCATGCGCATCTAAGCATTGAAGATTTGGTGGTAACATCGAAATAGATTGGAGTTTCGTGCAATACTTCAAGTCGATCCATTTCAAATAATAAAGATCACTAAGACTAGATTGCAGGCTGACGATCTCTTTGTTTCCGCTTAAGCAAAGCCGTCGCAACAAGGATAGGCCACTCATACGGGGTGACCGTTGGAATCTCATTTGGTCTACGGAGTTAGCACGCTGTAATAACATCTTTGGCACGTCTCTGATTTTCGTCCCATCTAGCAGTAAAATCTGAAGATTTTCCATGTTCTCCTCAATTTCAGGAAAACTCTTAAAACTTGAACAACCAGAGAGTATTAGTTCTTCAAGAGCCTGCAGCTTGTGGAGACACTCCGGAAGACTCTGCAGCGCTTTGCAGTCTTTCAGATTCAATACTATAAGTCTTTGGAGCTGCTCGATTGTCCAGGGAAGGGCGAAGATGTCTGTGCCATCTAAATGTAGATATTCAAGATTTTTAGATTTCACTTGAAAGTCATCAAATCTTGAGCAGCCACTGAGGATGAGAGTCTTAAGACAGTTAAAATTCTCCATCTCTGGAAGAAACGAAAGACTTGTGCATCCTCTGAGATTCAAGAAAGCAAGACTCTTCATATTTCCCTCATCTTCTGGAAATGTTTCAAGATTGGTGCAACCTTCAAGATTTAATCTTTCAAGAGATTCAGCTTTCCACAAAGCTGACAGGTCGATCAACTTTCTCGAGTGGCTTAAATCAACCCACTTCAAATTTGGTGTATCCTGTGATGACAAGCACTCAGAAAACATCCACTAATCAGCT
The DNA here is from genome assembly GCA_900406565.1 of Turritis glabra. Lineage (NCBI taxonomy): Eukaryota > Viridiplantae > Streptophyta > Magnoliopsida > Brassicales > Brassicaceae > Turritis > Turritis glabra. Next base: position 2,805,965 of record OVBN01000216.1, read on the forward strand.
AAACTTCATACGTTACTTTAGCCATATAATCAAATCAAGCAGTGAACAAGAAGACACACCTTCACATCATCCCAAACACGTTCAATCTTACTGTATGGCAGCCTGAGATCAACAAGATTCTTCGGGTTGAAGTCTAATGGAAGTTCCGTCGATGGAAATTTCAGCCAGTGGAAATATCGAATCTTTTCCAAACCCAACTCAAGTTCATCGGGTAAGTGTACTTTGCAGTCAACAGCATCAACAACTTTACATTGCCGAGGACAGCTAGGGTCAAAGATTTTGAGATATCGCAGGTTCGGCATCAAGGTCAATTTGTTTGTGGCTATGGCGATTTCTTCTTCTAATTTTGACACGTCGAGTAAGATACCTCTCACAGAACTATCTGTTTCCTGTTAACATGGTTAAAAAAAAAAAAACACACACACACAAAATAAGGAAAACACATAACAAGATGTAACATTAACTAGGAAAAAGTTGTGTATATTAACTGCAAGAATGTAAATTGATATGGGAGAGTTCTTTTACTTTCCATCTATAAGTCTTTGGTCTATCTTGTAATGATGTCATGAAAACATAGATTGATGATTCTTACCTCATTATCAACCAAAGCTTTAATTACTGTACCATGATGCCACAGCCTGCTCTTTCCTAGATTGTCTTCTACAGATTCCACTAAACCAAGTTCTTTGCCCAATGAACACAGTATATCAGGCATCTCGATTTGTCCAGCAGAGACACTTATCATGAACTTGTGAGCGAGATCTCCAATAACCCTCGCAGCTTCATCAGACTCATGAGAGTCTTCGGAAACCAGTAAACTTGTTAAACAATCCGTATCTTCTGAGCTGAAGAAACAAGCTATGTCGAGAAACGCATCTTTTTGTTGATCAGTCAGTTTGTCATAACTGATTTTTAACTCTCTTTTGATATTCTCATTGCAACAATGTGGCAGTGTTTCTATTCTTGTTTCCCAGTGAGTCTCGTTTTTACCGCAAAGCTCCTTCCCTAATTCCTCCAGGGCTCGTGGATTGCCTCCAGCATAATCAACAACCTTTTTGGACAGCTTAGTGATGTTCTGCGTGGGAGTATAGTCTTGGTTATGGAAGGCATGATAGTGAAAGAGTTGTAATGCTTCGTTTTCCTTCAATCTGGGGACTACATACGTATCGTCAACCACTTCTTTGATCCATGACATGTCGCGCGTTGTAATCACAATCTTGCTTCCCACCTTAATCCGGTCGAGATTATTGAGTAGAGACTGTATCTGTGTCTTTTCGCTCACATCATCCAGAAAGATGAAACTTTTGCTTTTGAAGATTTTAGCATCATCTCTGATCAGCCAATCTGACCCTTCCTCATTCTTTGACCTCTCATGAATACCCAGATGAATCCTGTTTATTGCTAACTTCTTTTTCCACTTATTGAAATGCTTTTGTGCGAGAATGGTTTTACCGATCCCGGCCATCCCAACAATTCCAAAAATTTGAGTAACGGCAGGATCAAAACGAAACCTTTCTTCCAATAGCTCAAGTCGTTGCTCGTAAGGGGGAAGAGATGCTGTACATGTAAGGTGTCTGATAGGTACAGAGGAAGAGGAACGTTCTCCTCCTCTGTATGCTGATATAAGCATGGCTTCCACTTCCTTGAGTTTCTTGATGAGATTGGCGAGAAAATCGACTTCGGGACTGAAATACAAATGAGTGATAATGAGATTAGGAAATAATGAGATGGTCAAACTAAAAATGAGTCCTGAGACGTAGACGTGACCTTTCTTCCTTCAATACCATCCCCATGTTTGCGGGAATAGCCTCTAAAGCGTCTTCCCATTGCGGCATTCTGGGTCTCCTACGGCGACCTTCTCCGTATAACGCAACGCCGAACTCTTTCTTTTGCCCTTTCACGTCCTCTGGCTTCACTTTGAAGAAGATGGGTATGACTCTGAGTTTATCTTTCTCCATGTTCTTCATAATTTCCACCAGCTCGTCCAAGCACCACTCTGACTCTGCGTATTGTTTCGAGAAGAACACCAGTGCGATTTGCGAATCTCTGATTCTCTTGAAAAGGATCCCAAGATTTTCGCCCCGGGGCTCTATATCGTCGATATAGTAATTGATATTATTATTTTTCAAGGCATCCCTCAAAAAGCCTATGAAGCTGTGGCGAAGATCAGCCCCCCGGAAACTGAGGAACACTAGAGGCCGCCACTCAGGGAGTAGTTTGTCCGTGGAAGCAGTAGGGGTGTTGATGATCGCCAGCGGAGATTTTGATCGGTCAACGTTAACAAGCTTATCCAAATGCTTACTACTCTCACCAGTCACCATGGTAAGATCTATTCAACTATGGTTAGATTAGTCTTGCTTATCATTTTTTCACCTATAAACAATCCCAACTAGCAGTTTCCAAAAAAAAAAAAAAAAAAAAAATCCCAACTAGCTAAGATATTAAGTGCTCTAAATAAATTAAAAATAATATGATAACTAAGAACATCTCCAATGGTAAGAACCTCATGAGAGTTTTTACCAATATTTTAAATATAAATTTTAGATAACTAAAAGTTAAAAATATTTTAAATATAAATTTTGAATAACTAAAAGTTAAGAACTTCATTAGGAGTTCTAAATTTTTTCTTCCTCCAAAGATAGAATCTCATTAAAGGTTCTTAAAAACAAATAATTAATATTTTAAAAATTAGTTTATTTTTTGCATAATCTTGGTTTGTGCCATAAAATGTATTCTCAATTCTAGTCTTTATACATTTATGTAAGAGATAACAAAACAACACAAAATTTCATATATTGTTTGAAAATGGTTCAAGTATATGCTACTTTGCTGTCCAAACATAGACCTGTCCTCCAGCTGTGGCTCCTGGAAGCGTCCCAATATTATAAGGATGACAATGAATTCTGCATAAAAGGGCTTACAAGAAGACGCTTGTTAATCAATTCACCAAAAGTGAATCAAAGAGCACTCGCCCAAAGACTTGCCAATAAAAAATCAATCAATATGAAAAGAATCTCTAAGTCTGTTCATCATCCCTCATGCACCAAGGAAAATAAATGGATAGCCACGGGTGTTCAAGCAAAGTGTAAAATATAATATGAGAAAAACAAAGCAAATTCAACCAACCTGCACAATAAGAGTGTGCAGAATTGTCCATGTAGCTCTCCCGAGATCCTCTTTAGTCACATGAAGTCTGACTCGCATAACATGAATATAGCTTTGGTATAGTGAAGTCTGACTCGCATAACATGAATATAGCTTTGGTACGGTGAAGCTGAGGAAGAAACCTGTCTCACCAACAATGCATACTTTGTGTTAATTCTACTAGATACAACTACAAGAACACAATTAGATTTAGTGTTCCAACAATCATACCAAAAGCACATAACCTCCACAATGTTATGAGGTAACCATACTCAGCTCTCATTAGAACAAAGGGTGCCACCTGAAATCAAAGTAAAAACAGCATAAGCATTCGTCTAGCTATCCGTAACACATCCTCTTCACTCAGTGTAAGCATTCGTCTAGCATAAGCATTTGTACCTTTGGCGAAGAGTATTTGACATGAACGATACTCCAAGAAACAAGAGTCCAACATAGGAGATCGCTGAGAAAACATTACAAACCACAAAGCTTTCTTCATCATGAACTCATGAATGTTATAAATGATTCAAGCTAGAACTCATGAATGTTATAAAGCATTGTCAAACTCATCATATGAAGACATAAACATTAATTCAAAGTAGAGCACAAAGGCAAATATTAACCGAAGGAAAGACATACATTTCTTATAACAAAATACAACAGAAATTTGATTTGAAAGACATACAAAAGAAATTTGATTTGAAGGAAAGACATACAACATAAATCACCAGCATAAGCTAAACCCAATCACCACATTTCATCGCCGTTAAAAAACAAAGCAATCACCAGCACAAACTAAACCCAATCAAAATTCTCCAAAATCAGAAATCTCGACGAGAATTCAAAAGATTTTGTCAAAACTTACAGTGGGAAGCTGAGGAGGAGGAGCAGGGTAAGGGGATTGATCAGTAGGATGGAACTGGTCTAGAAGCGAAGGCAAGTAGGAAGTTTGCATCCCATGGAATCCAAGATCTCCATCCACGGTTCGCATCTCCGGACCAAGTCCGCACACGACGAAGATTCGACCCATTTTTCTCTTCGAGATCTAAAAACTGGGTTCTAGTGCATGATCTGGATTTTCAATTTGGTCGACGACGATGATGGAGAAAACTGGATTTTTTTGGACGGCGACGAGAAAGACAGACCCAAAAAAAAAAAAATTCTGCTTTTTGCTCATCCAACCAAAGTAGGACACGTCATCGGTTCTTTAAGGGTTCTAAAAATCCCAAACTAAGAACCGGTTCCTGTCTTAATTAAGCAATTTTGATTTAATTATATTTTTTTTGGTTCTAGAACCTCTGCTTAGAACCCCGGTGGTCTATGTGTCCTGTGTCCATGTCCGCTGGCGCGTGGACATAAAAACTGGATTCGAAGACCCAAACCAGAACCGACCCAAAAAATTATACTTGAATCTGAACCCAAAATTTTAGATTTACTCTATTGAGTCATAAGTTTCTCTATCCGAAAATTTAAACCCGAATTTGAACTAAACCCGAACCCGAAAATACCTGAAATATAAGTACATACTAATAATTTTAGACTCGAATATCCTAAGTTTTTACCTGAAACCCGAAATTTTACCTGAAAATCTAGGTATTTACCCGAACATTTCTAGGTATTCGGGTAAAATTCGGGTATTTGTGTACCCGAAAAAATCGGATTTTTAGCGGTTATGAAAATGTATACCCGAACCGACCCGAATCCAAAAAGATCCGAACCAAAATCGAACCAAATTTTTATATTTACCCTATTGGGTCCTAAACTCTTCTATCCGAAAGACCAGAACTCGAACAGTTTTTACCCGAACCTGACCCGAGTACCCGAATGTCCAGCCCTAACGAAGTGCATGGTGTTCAATTCTTGATAATATTTTTTTCTTTTTTCATCTGAATATTATTTAGGGACTGAAATTTGAAACTCTCAATATCGGAAAATGCCAACAAATTGAAAAGATTTTCAAACTAATATTTTTGCTTTGGAAAATTCCTATATTATCACTATTTCCATTCCAAAAACGTTAATTTTTTTGGTCATGAAAGAACGATCATTATTTGTTCAAATGTAAATTTGTATTGTTAATCAACTTAATTAGATATGTTTAATATTATAATATTGACGGTGTTAACAAAATAATGAAATGATGATTTACCCGTGTTATAGCACCGAGTTAATGATATTTTAAATGTATATTAATGTCAACCCAAACTCGTTTCGCCATATAATCCCGTCCCGTGATATCTTAAACTTTTTATAAGTGTAAATGTTCATAATATTTTAAACTATTTAAAAGTTTAAAATTTATTATATTCGGTATAATCAAACGGTTTGACTATAAAACCGAATTAAACCGGATACAAATTTTTAAATTTTGGATGCTTGTTAAGTTAAACTTTCTGCTCATTCAAATTTAGATTCATTTTGGTCTTAATTATAATATAACTCTCAACGATTGTCTAAAAATTTTAGCCGATGTGAGACGTTTAACACACAATTTTTCTTCATTGCTTCAGTATTACATATTCGTTTTTCAAAATCCGAATCACGACAAATGCAGAAAACAATATAGAGTTTTATTAATTTTATGTATTATATAATGATTCAAAACAATTTAATAAAAATATCAAACAAATATGATAGAAGAATCATAATTTAAATCTTAACAAAATCTTCTAAATATCTGTACTATTAATTATGAAATATTATATGGTTATTTCAGATTTTATAACTAAACTAAAATCTTTTCATTGTGTTTGGTTATATGGATAGTAGATAATTGATTATAGAGGTTGTTTGGATACATGTATATAAGTATATTCATATTCGATATTTACCTTTAATGAGCTTCCTAATTTGTTATATAAATCAATGACATTTTATGTAATATCTTACAAAACAACTGTTTCTCTTTAAAATATAATTCAAAATGTTAATATAGATATTGGATATTAAAACAAGAGATTTAGATACATGTTTGATGAATATGAGGTTTTTATCTCAGTCAATTTTTTTTTTGTTTTTGAAATTTGGAAAGTACGAACTAAGATTCTTCAAAGACTCAGACCTATGAAGCTCGTTCATGAGCATAAATGTCAGTCGAGTTTTTTTTTTTTTAATGAATTTAAAAATAGATTCACCAAAAGAAAGTACCTTGTTTACAAATAATGCGTCCTTCTATCTAAAGCATAAGATTAGGATTTGAAATAACAATTCAGAGACCTGAGATGAAAGTAGAATAGAGAGTAGAAGAGAAGAAACAGAGGAGACGCTAGGTTAAACATCCCGAGTTGCGAACCATTCCCTCAATGCCGCTTCAAACTTATCATTGTTATGGCCTGTTAACAATGAGCAACGATTCCGAACCGTATTTTTTTATGGTTTTGATGAGCGTTTCCGCGGATGAAGGTTGGTAGCTATGACGACGCCAATTTCTTTCTCGCCAGATAGTGTAAATTGTAGAGTGGAATGTATACCTAAAGAGAAATTGCCGAGTGCAGCTGAAAATTGTCCCTGACACCAACTCTAGTGCATCCTTAAACGATGTAACATGTCTCTGTTGAGTGATCCCTTTGCTAGTTTTGAACCAGATTGAAGAAATGAAGCTACAAGTGAAGAATAGGTGGTCTCGGGATTCCAGTGGGCAATCGCAGAAGACACATCCATTTTTTTCCCCACTTCCACCCGCCCAACGTGACATATGATCTTCTGTAGACAAACGGTCGAGAGTAGCTAGCCAAACTACGAAAGAGAACTTAGGGATGGATTGAGAAACCAGACTCCTTGGTACCAATCCTTAGCTTGTTCCCCATGTCGTAGCTGGTTCCGCATTTCCTTTGTGAGAAATTTTGTCTTAAACTTATCCTCCTTACCCCTCCATAATGCCACATCTGGATCAATAGAGTTCAATTCAGTAAGTTTTTGTATCTCATCTTCGATCTGGTTTAATAAGGACAATTTATATCTCCTCCGTCGATGGGAAGAAAACACCTCGGCTAAAGTAGATGAGGAGCTTATCCCAAAATCAACGAAGCCGCGGGGACTCAACCTATCTGAGAGACAACCAAACGGAGACCAAGAATCAAACCAGAATGATGTATTTTCACCATTATGAACCTCCATCTTATGGTAACTTTTAGCTAGCAATCTAAATTTGAGTAGCTTCCCCCACATCCAAGAGCCCACAATAGTATTTTCTTTCACCGACCAAAATGAGCCAGTACAAATCAAATGTTTGTTTGTCCAACACCCAAAGAGAGTTGCGAGCCGATACCAATCTCCAAATAACCTTAAAACAACTAACCGGATTTGCCTCAGCGATTGATTTGAGGCCAAGGCCACCCTTCTTTCAATGTAAGTCTAGTTGTTTCTCTTTGCACCAAACAAAACCAAAAAAAAATTGAAACAACTAAATGGATCTCAGTTAACCTTTAGTAATCAGAATCTCACTAACAAAAAAAACACAAAACCCAAAAGACCTGAAGAGAGATTTTTCCACTTTTCGGTTTTGTTTGGTGCAAAGAAAAGCAACTGAACTCACATTTATAGGCCTAATATTTTGGAAATTTTAAAAATGCCTCTCTTCCAATACCATTTTTCAAAATGTCCCATCCTTAAAATTTTATAAACAAATGCTCCTTAAAGTCTAAGATCTATCCAAATACGTGTGTAACCTTATAAAAACATACACAAACTACTTTTATATGTGTATAAAACTTTATAAATATCTTATAAATATTTTATAAAACTTTATAAATATCTTGTAAAATCTTATAAATACCTTATAAAACGTTATAAAACCTTATAAAAATTAATAAATACTTGGATGATCGAGTCTTCGAGTAGTAGTTACCATCCAAAAGTACCTTATAAACCTATAAAACCTCATAAATTTTTCAGATTTAATGAGAGACTTTTTTAAAAAATGGACAGCTGAATTGAGTAGTTTTGAAAAATGACACACCAAAATAGACATTTCACAAAAATTCTCAATATATTTAATATCAATAATAGTATTATTAACTATTTTTAAAATTTTAAATCTCAAAATCTTTAGGAGTAGGGACCAAGGTATTTTTGCGACGTAGGATAATTGTTAGTTCTAAAAAATTTTGAATTCCATTTTATTTTGCAATTTTTTTCGAAGGGATTATTATCCCAATTATTCCTATTATTTATTGAATTCAAATGTTAAAAGATTGAAAAAGGGAATTTAGTCTAAAGTGTCACATTGACCTAGAAACTTATGATGAATGCCACATATGCTAAAAATTTTCAAGAACTACCACAAATGAGTTTTTTGGCAGATTGTGAGTGGACGGAAACGCCCTCGATGGAAGAAGGGTAGGAATTGAAACCATTTTAGAAAAGTCTAACGTCTGACGGGACGTTGAAGCGGCTTGGACATAAAATGAGAGCATTAATGGTGGACAAATTTTGAATTGAAAAAAATAATACCCAAGCAAAACTCAACAAAAAGAGAAAAAGAGGGAAGATGATGAAATAGCTGGTGGAGATATGGTGGGCCACTTATTGTAGTAGGTTGTTGACGAGATAGACGACAAAACAATTGAATAATTTATACAACTGTGTCCACGTGTTTTATTAAATGGAACATGCTCATTCTGAGAGGATTAGAATCTTGTCTACTAGAAGTATCGACCTCAGCTTATCCATGACGCGTAGGTCAAACTTGCCCATGTATAAGTGGGGTGTGATGGTTGTCCACGGATGATGAAACATTGTCCAAGGCGTCGACCACGTGATTTCGTAGTGGTAACTTGTCCATGCAATGTATATTGTGGAGGACAAATTAGATAGTTGTGAATCTCTGTGGACAGTGGCGGATCTAGAAAATAATTTTACCCAGTGCAAAAATATTAAGCTTGAAAATTTTAAATAAAATATTCAAAAATTATATCTTACTAAACACATAATGAAATACGAACAAAAAGTAATAATATCTTACAAAAATAACCTACGCTCACTAATAAATTGAAATCTGTTTATCACTTTTTCATTGGTGACAAATTCAAACAAATCTTTCTCAATATAACATATTAAACAATCAAAAACTGGTTTCCAATTCGGTTGCGTGATGATGTCTTCACTAGTTTCATTGCAGAGAAACACCTTTCGACACTTGCAGTAGCAACATGCAAAATTAAAACTAACTTCAAAAGTCTATAAACCAAAGGATGCGCAAGATGTTTTTGCGTTGCCACCATAAGGCGAGAAAGATCTCCAAGGTTCTTTAAATTCTTGAATCGTTTATTAGCACGTATATTGTCAATATAGATTCCGAGTTGTTGTTCAAGAGATAAACGATCCCCGAAACTAAAGTCTGCTGGATAGAATCCAGCCAATCTCACCAACTTTGCCTTATCAAACTCATGAAACGAGTCAATAGGACTTAAATAAGCCATACAAATAAGCATTTCAGTGGTTACCTCATTAAAACGATCATTAAACTCTTGAAGCTGCATATCCAGAACAATATAAAAACAATTAACCTTATAATGATGCATACTCGTTGTGTTGGTTCTTTTTATTGACTTCCTTGAATCAAAATATTCTTCTTCCATCTTGAGCGCTTCAACATTATGTTTCTCACAAAAAGAAGAAACCTTAATCAGAAATGAATCCCATTCATCATCTCGAAGATTCTGTAATTCTTGCTTAGTTAATTCAACCAATGACATGACATTCAAAATATCTTGATCCTTCCTTTGCAAAGCCATTGATAAATTCTCGGCCAGTCCCAAGATGAGTAACATTAGTTGCATATAGAACACACAATCAAATTTAAGAAAGTACTTGAGAAGACCATATGCGTGGCGTCTTTTCGAGTCATCAACTCCTTCATCTTGGATATACTCAAGAACTTCAATTATACAAGGAAACAACTCAACCAAACGCAATAATGTTTTATGATGAGAATTTCAATGAGTATTTCCAGGTCTTTGAAGAGAAAGCTCTTGATTTAATCATGTTCCAGTGCTAATGTCACCACTACTAATTCAATCCTGCACTTTTTTCGATAAATTTCTAGAATCATATCCTTTTTCTTGCAAGAACCTCCAACCACATTCAGCAACGTAGCAATCATGTCGAAAAAATCACCAATATCAAAGTGTTTTTTTGCAACTGCAATGACGACCAACTGAAGTTGATGAGCAAAACAATAGACATAATATGCAGAACTGTTTTCTCTAGCAACCAAATATCTAAATCCATTGAACTCACCCTTCATATTACTTGCTATGTCATAACCTTGTCCTCTAACCTTTGTCAAGCTTAACCCATATTTTGCAAACATACTATCAATAGCAGATTTCAGAGATAAAGAAGATGTTTCTTTTACATGAATAACTCTAACAAATCTTTCTTTGATTGTTCCACTACTATCAACAAATCGAAAAACAACAGTCATTTGTTCTTTATCAGAAACATCAGCAGAATCATCAACCAACAAACCAAATACACCATGATCAATTTCTTCTATGGTAGATTTCACAACTTCTTCTGCAAAAGAATTTGCAATATCCTTTTGAATTACTAGAGAAATCATCTGATTATTTTTGGAGCATTTTCCAAAATAACCTTACGCGCAGCATCATTATGTTCTCCAGTATATTTAATGAGTTCTAAAAAATTTCCTCTATTAGTGGACTCTTTCGACTCACCATGACCACGAAAAGGTAACCCTTATCTCAACAAGTACCTGGACGCATCAATCGAAGCATTCAACCGAAAGCGATACTCTTTTTTTACTACATCATCTTGCTTATGCAGAGCATGCACAATAGACTGAGCCTGATTCATCAAATCATCACATTTCTTAGCAGCAATATTATGAAATGTGGTGGGCGTTTCACCTACATGCTCTCTTAGTGTCTCGGGCTTATTCTACAGAAAAAAATCTTCTTCCACAAAAGCATAATTTTGGCCTCTTTTTGGTATGTCGTCTTTAAATAAGTAACAACACAAGCAATGTGTTTTATTGGTCGATGTGCTATACTCTAGCCAATTAGAGTATTTACCAAACCAAGCTGAGTTAAATCGCCTCAATGCATTTCCAATTCTTTTCTGAGGAAAAATATGATCATAAGGTTGACATGGACCTCTAGTTAAGTACTTGCGTCTTACCTCATCCCTTTGATTTGGATGATAATCCAATATTCTTTTTCTTTGAGCAGGATTCTACGGTAAATCATCCAAATTATCATAAGAATTTGAAGCGGATATTAGTTTCTAATATTGCTCCATTGATCTATCTGCAAAATAATAAATTATATTATTATAAATCAACTCTTTCTATGCATCTGGATGAGATAAACAACATAAAAGTAATGATCAATTATCACCATGGTAACCTTTGATTTTTAATTATATATTAGACATTATATACTTTTGTAAATTGTAAATTTGTAAGACAAGATTTTTTTTGTTTTACTTCTAAACATAAACCAAATTCGTAAAGATTTGATACAAAAGAACTACACAACACAATGTTTCTAAATTTAAAGTAAAAAAAAAACATATATTACAAAAACAAAACAAAACTCTAATAAAAGAGAAATAAAGTTAACTTCTAGAAACATAGAAGAGATTTACCAGAAACGAAGATTTTATGTTTGATGAAAACAAACAAAATCAAAATTTGAATGAAATTGGAAGAGAAAAAACAAAAAAAATTCAGACTTTCAGAGTATATGTTTCATAATCACATTTAGTTTTGTACACAAACAAAACCCTAACATAAATACTACAAAAAAATGGGCTTCTTATGTTAACAAAATAAATAAAAACCAATTGGGCTTTTGTCTAGCTTTTGGATGAAGTGGACTTTTTAATTTTATCATCGTATATCACAAAAGTTAAAATTGAATGTATAGAAACGTGTGTTTAGAAAAAAAGACAAAAGTGATGAGGCATTAAATAATTTATTAATAGGGGTGAATTAAAAAACTTATAAAATAACAATAATTTTTAAAAAAATGGACGGCGGCAACTGCCTTTATCTACTGTAGTGTGGGGTTGCCTATGTCTGTGGACCAAACTGTGCAAAAGACGAGTAGACAAGTTAGAGAGTTGTGTAGAAAGTGAAATGAATGTCCATCACACTGTGCAATAGACAACAAGTTATATCAGTGGACAAGTCAGGTAGTTGTGGACAAGGTGAAATTTTTTTTTTTTTTTTTTCTCTTATTCCTTTTTATTGCCCCAATAACTTTGCAAATTTACAAAAATAACCAAAAAAACTCCATTATCAATGTCTACCGATAGATACCTATTTGGGATGTCGAAATTATTATCCATCTCGCTCTCACCGGAAAGAAAATCTTCCGAAATTGTTGGAAGATATATAAAGTTAGTCGAGAATCTTTTTGTACCAAACTGTGCAATAGACGACAACATAATTAGATCAGTGGAGAATCTTTGTACACTAAATTGTTGCAAAAGAGGACATTAGTGGACAAGTTTAAAAGTTGCGCAGAAGTTGAAATCAATGTCCACTAAACTGTGCAGTAGACAACATCAGCAGACAAACCAGGCAACTGTAGAAGTACCAGATGAAATCACCCTAAAGCAATTAGACAAAGCACGAAACGTGCTCCAAACTGATCGCGACACAACTTAGTCCGAAGTCACCGAAGAAGAACAGTCGCCGTTTTTCCTCATAATGGTGGAAGCTCTTCAGTATCAAAAGCTTTGATCTTTTTAGCCTCCAAATCAAAACTTTTGTTTGATTTTTCTCTCTCTATATCTACGCCTGGGATTTTTCCCAATAAAAATGAATCTCCGAGAAAAAAACAAAATTGAATGAAAGAGGGAGAGAAGGGTGAGAGAAAAAATTTAGGGAAATAAAGTAAAGAAAAAAAAAAAACAGAGCCAAAGAAGATCTCTCTCTGCCTATAATTTTTTTCGGGTTTTTATTATCTTCATTAGACTATAAAATCTTATTTATACAGCAGAGTTATTTTCATCTTTTTATGAGGACTAAGTGACACTCGAGATAAGTATTTCAGAAATTGGCATGTGCCATGAGTTTATACACTGTACATGGCACATCTATTAGTTTTTTTTTTTTGAAAAAAATGCTAAGCCTCGACAAATGTTCCGATCCAAAATTATCGAATCCGAATATTGGTAATTCGATTTAGTTTCGGTTTGCAACCAAAAACTGATCGGAACTTTTTTTAATCAGAATATTGGTAACCGTTCGTAAGGGTGAACCAATCGAATTACCGAAATTCTTTAAATATTTTCATAAATTTTTAACTTTTTTGAACTGGCCGAACTTTGTCAAATATACCGAAATTACCAAAACTAAACCGAAATTAACTGAATTACAAGCAAAAGTCGATTATTTCACAATAAAGCAAACCGAATATTCAATGCAACTTCGACTACAACATGTTTTAGTAGAACCGAACTTTTAAAAAGTTTTAAGGTCAAAAGTTGTGTTTTGCTTCACCTAGTCTGTTCACAACCCTCTATTGGAGTTACAAAGTCTTTGAATCATATATTCCCCCTTTCTTCGGGTGCATTTACCAGACTAAAGCCACACTTCACCACCTCGCAACCTACGATCTCTTCCATACCATCTGTCACTTCAAACTCAATAAAGGTTTCAGTACAGACACATTTCTCTTCATCGTCATCTTCACTTACTTTGTTGATATCCGACCTACTCGTAAAGCCAATAAAGACATGAGACGACACAAGGTTCCGTGGTGTGTCACTTGGTTCGCTCCAACCTCCAACAGTGCAGCTAAAGCGGTTACTAGAACCGTCTTCATACTTGAACTCACATTTACATTTCAATAAGACACGTTTCATCTGGTTGTGGTAGTCATCAAATAAGATAACAGCGCATAGACCAATCCCAATAAACTTGTTGTCACACCAGTGTGCAGGCAGCTTGGGCTTTAACACCGATCCAGAGGCTTGGTGACTAAACCACGCTGGTACTTCCCATCCAGGAAAACAAGTTCCAATCAAAGCTTCCGAAACTAAACCCTGCAAAAGAGGTTTCAGATATGCAGCAAGGAAGACTGGAAATTGAGAGAGAGAAACAGACATACCCCATTGTATTGTGTGAGTTCATCTCGCACTAACTGGCTTCTCCACCGAGTATAGGATATGATACTATCCTTTGCGTCTTGATCCAACTTGTTGCAGTTGGAAAAATTGAATGTGGCATGGATCTGATCAGACGACACCGAAAAGGCTACAGGATTTGCAACTCTTTGCAGTGAATCACAGCCATGTGCATCAAAGTACTGAAGTCTTGGTGGAAGCATCGGAACAGATCTCAGCTTCGTGCAATACTTCACGTCGAGCCATTTCAGATTATAAAGTTTCCCAATGTCAGGTTGCAGACTGACAAAATCATTTCTACTCAAGCATAGACGTCGCAGTGAGGATACTCCGTTAACATGAAGCATAGAAGCTGGGCCTTCGGATCCAGTGAAGCATGAGATGCTTGGCATCTCTTTTGCTCCTGTCCCATCACAAAGTAAAGTCTGGAGATGTTTTAAGCTATTCCTGACAGCCGGAAGATTCTTAAGCCTTAAACAACCAGAGAGTATTAGCTTGTGAAGAGCTTTCAGGTTGCCCAGACAATTGGGAAGACAGGCCAACATTTTGCAGTTTTTCAAATTCAAAACGACAAGCCTCTGGAGGTTCTGTATAGCCTGAGGAAGTTCTTTAATTGCTGTGCCATCCAAATGTAGAAATTCTACACTTTCTGAAATTAGCTGAAATTTCTCTAGGTTTGAGCAATCACTGAGGATGAGTGTTTTCAGAGAGATCAAATTCATCTCCGGAAGAGACCAAAGACTTGTGCATCCTCTTAGATTCAGGAAAACAAGAGACTCCATATTTTGAATCTCCACCGGCAACAAACCCAAACTCGTGCAGCCTTCCAGATTTAGTCTTTGAAGATTTCTAGCCTTTGACAATGCTGACAATTCGAGCAACTCACTCGAGTGGCTTAGATCTACCCACTTCAATCGTGGTGTATCCTATCAAAATTCAACTACCGATCAAAAAATACTTGAGCCATCTAATGAAAACATATATGCAAAAAGATGGCACAAGAAGACACACCTTTTCGCCTTCCCAAACACGTGTAATCTTACTGTATGGCAGCCTAAGGTCAACAAGATTATCGGGTCTGAAGTCTGGTGGAAGCTCCTCCAATGGGAATTTCACCCAATGAAGATATCGAACCTCTCCCAAGGGAAATCCAAGCCCATCCGGGAAGTTTAATTTGCTCTCAGCTTTACATTGCCGAGGACAACATGAATCATATATTTTCATGTATCGAAGATTGCACATATTAATGAAGGTTGAAGTGTCCAAGCACATGCTCTTCGTTAACTTTGACGTGTCTAAGAAAATACCTCTTACATTATTGGCGCCCTGTTCGCAAGTCAAAAGAGAACATGTTAGCAAAAAGTATACACGACGTCTTAATAATGTAACCTAAAATTTATAGTTTAACAAGAAACCTTGTCTATAAAACGTTTTTCTATTTTCTAAGTTACCATTTATTATTGTTATTTCCCGTTTTTAAAGTACATAGTGGAAAAAGAGTTCACGATCCATCTTAAAAAATTTCAAATGTTGATTTATCTCACTGTTCAGGTTTCAGACAGGGCAACAGTTTTATCCCTATTTCCTATAAAAGATTATCTGCAAATTAGCTTCAGAATAGCCAGGGAAGCATGACTGGAAAATCTCTTTCACAGAAAAAAATAATAATAACTTACTGATTTTTTCATTTTCATTAGCTTCTTGATGATATCTTCGTAGTTCCACAGCCTAAGCCACCGAGGAGAACCAATGTCTTTTAAGAACATATATTGTGGAACATTCATCACTACTCGGCCGTCAGCAATTGTAATCAGGAACTTGTTGACGAGAGCTTTTACTTCACTCACAGCATCAGTAGAGTCAGGATCTCCTGAATCTAGCAAACTCCTAACAAAGTACTCATCATCTGATTTTAAAAAGCACACTATGTCGAGAAACACATCTTTCTGCTTCTCACTAAGTTTAAGTTGATCAGTAGAGAATCTCCAGACAGCTTGTAACATCCATTCGGATTGTTTGTTCATCATTTCCAAAATAGATGCCCAGTGAACCTCGTCTTTCCCATAAAGTTCCCTACCTAGTAATTTGAGAGTCAATGGGTGTCCTAGAGCGTAATCCACAAACATTCTAGAGAGCGTCAGTAAGCTACTGGTGGGATTAAAATATTGACCATGGAAGGCATGATAACTAAAGAGCTGAAAGGCCTCTCTGTCGTTCAATTTCGGGACCACATAAGTATCATCAGCAAATCCCTCAAGCAATGACTTGTCACACGTTGTTATAATAATCTTGCTTCCCTTCTTAATCCAGTCAAGTTCACCTAGGAGAAATTCTAACTGTTTCTTGTCACTCACGTCATCTAGAAGAGCAAAAATCTTGGTCTTGAGTAGTTCAACTTTCACAGATCCATGTGTTATCTCGTCACCTATTTCTGGAACCTTTCTCTTGAGTAAATCTTCCAGGAGTGTCCTTCGCAGCTGCACTGGCCTATCGTCCTCTGAATTCTTACTGATATCTAGTAAAGTAACGCAACTTATAAACTTTCGTTTCCACTTTTCGTGCAGCATCATTGCGAGAGTGGTTTTACCAATACCAGGCATCCCAACAACTCCAATAATTTGAGTATCATTGCCGTCAAAATTTAACTTCTTCTCCAATTGCTCCATACGTTGCTCCATTCCAAAGAAAATCGGTTTTTCTCCTTCCTGCTGCGTAATAATCTTTTGGACTTCCTTGACGATATGAATGATGATCTCGCTCTCATAACTGCCATAACCATTAAGAATAAACGTATAAGAGACGACAAAAGATATAAGCCCGACGAATCAAGTGATTTCAGCAAACAATCAATTCAAGCCAGTAAGAAATGATAAATTCCAATTACCTGTGCTCATTCAAGTAGAAGCCGGACAAGTCCGCAATAGACTTCAAAGCTTCATTCCATTTAATATGGGTATGGTGATCCTGTTTCATACTGCACAAACTCCTAAAGTTGTCACCGAATACTCCCTTCAGTTTTTTAACCTGCGATGGCTCCACCTTGTAGAAGATTGGAATGGCTACGAGTTTGCCTTCGTCCATGAGCTCTTTGATCTTCACCAGCTCTCTTAAGCACCAAGCCGATTCTGTGTACCTGCTAGAGAAGATTACGAGTGCGATCTTTGACTCCTCGATCCTCTTGAAAAGGTTTTCAAGAGGTTCACCCCTCAACTGATTTACATCTATGAAGACGTTGACTCCTTTCCTTTGCAAGTCCTTCGTTAAGTAGCTGACAAAATTATAGCGCAGGTCGGCTCCCCGAAAATTGATGAACACCGTTTGGCCGGACGAGCTTTCGCTTATATTTTCTTGCTTCTTTTCTTCTGTATCCTGTAGCTTAGGGGTTTCATCAGAGTTTGTTTCATTGAGGAAATCATCGTCCTTTCTCAAATTCAGACCATCGTCCTTTCTTAATTGAGCGCTATCAGCTTCCCTTGGAAGCAAGCTCAGAGCCATATGGACATGCTTGACGATATCATCGAGAAACGCGGATTCACTTCTGCAAAATGAATGTAAGAAAAAACTATTGAAGACTCCCTGATCGAGAGTAAGGCCTACCTAAGCAATGGTAGCCGCACACTAAGCCATTGATAACTGAGAAGTTCTCATTGCTACATGAACGTACGAGCTCTCTTGTTCCTGTTTAATTGACAACACTCTATTTCTCTTCGAAGAGGGTAGAATCCATACCTGTTGTCACTGAACACGAAACCCATCTTTCTCGAAACGAATCCCAAAGCTTCCTTCCATTTCGTGAGCTTGTCAAACTCAGGAATATGCTTCCCGAGTTTCCACAAGTTATCTCCAAATTCTCCGTCAAGACTTGCCACTTCGGATGGATTCAGTTTGTAGAAAATGGGAATCACAATGAGTTTGCCTTCCTCAACTCGTTCTTGGATCTTCACCAGCTCGTCTAAGCACCATGACGATTCACTGTACCTTTTCGAAAAGATTACAAGCGCCATCCACGATTCTTCGATCCCCTTGAACAGATTGTTTCCACGATTCAGCTCTCCGTCGTCTACATAAACGTTGACTCCGGCCCTTATCAAAGCCATCTCGAGGTGAGCGATAAAGCTTTGGCGCAGCTCGGCTCCTCGAAAACTGAGGAACACTTTTGGAGACTTTATCTGGGTTTCCGCCATGGACAAAATAATTTATTTCTAAGGAATTTGTTTACCTTACAGAGACGAATCTGAAAATTTGGGGGTAATGAGTTTTGGCAAAATTCACATCTTCGTCAACGTTTCGTAACACACCACTATCCAATTTTTTATTTTATTTTATGGAATCCGCTGTCCCTAGCCTGGTGGTCCCTCCTGATTCCAATACTCCAAAGTGATGCAGGTCATTGGTCAAAAGCTTCCGTTATGGGTTTTTTTTTTCCAAATTTCATACGGCCCATTATCGGCCCACTAAGTACTGTAGTAGCGGACTTTGTGTTGAGTGGGAATCTCAACCGCCACGGAAGTTGGATTGGGGAAAGAAAGCAAAAATGGCGACTTGGATAACGTTACAACCTCCAAATTCATGTTATTTACGGCTCATGCCATCATCATCACCGTCGCCGGCTTCATCCACATCGCGTCGACGTCACCATCGTTATCTCTTTAAGCCATCATTTCGATGTGTTCCCCTCCAGCAACAAGACCAGTCGCAGCAGGTACCAAACAAATGTCGATGAAACTGAAATCGGATTTGTCTGGAATTTTGAAATTTGATTGGGCATTTTTTTAGGGTGATTTCGCTGAAGCTGTGATTTTGTGTGAGGACTGTAACGGGAAAGGATGGTTGCTCTGCGATTTCTGTAAAGGTCAGAAAACAAATGTGAAATCTGAGAACAATCGAATCTATCGACGATGCCCAACTTGTAAAGCTGTAAGTTTTCGTTGTTTCGATTAGGTCAAACAACTGCCCCAATTGCTATGTATGAGTGAAGCTATGGAATGGTTTCTCTGATTTGTGAACTTGAATAATGTTATTACAGGTGGGATTTGTGTTGTGTGCAAAATGTAAAGTGTTCAAATGTGTTACATTTCCTAATCCAGAAGACGGCGATGAACTTACGTTTTAAGCTCCTTGTTGCATTTGAGTTTCAGGTTCCCTTCTTTTGCCAATTGTTATATATATTGTCTTTAGTCTGCCAAGCTCGAATATCAAATATTACCATATGTATAAGCACATTGTAACTCTAATCAGATTAGTGATTGCATTGGCTTCTTCATTGATCTCTGTGTTCATGTGTGAAGCTGACTTTCGAACCTTTCCTGGTTGATTTGTTTTGTCTGCAATGTGTCTCATGTAGATTTTTATATTCTTTCATTGATTAATGCCTTAAAAATAGGATTCCCTGTAAAGCAGATAACTATGAGTCATGGTGGACGTACACTCCAACGGTTTTTATGATTCCAAGGCATATGGTTTATTCTTGTCAATTTGCTGCTGGATCTTGCTGTCTTTATAGAACCTGCAATTCTCTTTCTCCAAGTTTCTTATTCATTATCCTCGATATCACATGTATTAGTTTAGATTAGATGGTATTAAATCTTAGGTACAGATGTCATGTGAAGTTTTCCGTTTTATCAGATCTCTATGTTTATGTTTTGAGTTTTGACTTTGACCCTCATTAATCATATGGCAGAGAACCAACATGTGATTTCATGAACATCTTTCTCTCCCTTTCTTGATTCCTGTTTGGTTTAGGGGATTGTTAAGTCAGTCCTTTTGATATGCCTTACCCTTTTGAGATTAACGTATATGCATGTGAACACAATAATGGAGCTACTTCGTTTACATAAGAATATTCCTGTGAGTCTTCTATTAGCTTATTATATTTCTAAGTATAGTTGTTAGACCTTTAGTTTCCGTAAGAGAAGCTTAGGATACCGTACTTTTGCCTTTGAATAGTTTAATAACCACATTCCACTTGGTGATTAAAAGTACAATTCCGTAATTATTGTTATGATTACATTATCCTATTATTCTAAATCTCTGATTACTTAACATAACTGCAACTTCCATTCACATGGTTGTTCCGGAAAGAACGCAAACTGCACAAATAGAAACATGAACCATTCTATTTTTTTTTTTCTCTCTCTCTTCTTATTTCTTAATAGGCATTAGGCATAGCATTTTGGATTTTTGTGAGTTTGATTTCTGCTTAGAGTTAAAAGACAAAATGCAGTCCTTTAATCTGTGTGACTCATTCTCCTCTAGTTTCATTAGGTTCTATCTACTGAGATTATATATCAACTTCGATAGTATTCCAAACTAATAAAACCTTCGGTTACCAAAAATTACCTTGCCGACGTGATATGTTTCTACTTACTTGTGTTGCAAATGC
This sequence comes from Turritis glabra, assembly GCA_900406565.1. Taxonomy (NCBI): domain Eukaryota; kingdom Viridiplantae; phylum Streptophyta; class Magnoliopsida; order Brassicales; family Brassicaceae; genus Turritis; species Turritis glabra. The sequence goes on from OVBN01000216.1 coordinate 2,826,591, forward strand.
AGACGACTGGATTACAAAGGATTTAAAAAAATTTGTGGAGAAGTTCAAATATTGTTTTTGCTTGATTCACTTAAACATTATTTGATTTGTTCTTGTACCACGAGGCTACTGTATTTGTTATCAGGAATAGATGGTTAGATCAATGGGCTGGTGGGTTCTTGTGAGAAATCCCACCAGAGCAGAGAAAGAAAAAAGAGTCATTTTAAGTTTCTATCAGTCAGAGGTAAAACGCAACAAAAGTCGAAAACAGAGCAGAGAAAGAATAAAGAGTTTCCAGGAACAGAGGTCCTCATAACAGTTTCAATGATCCGTTTGTACATTACATTATTCAGAAATATCTCCTCTTACTCAGAAGTTTTGAAGCACACAAATCCATATTCCTAGAGAAAAAGTGGGAATACGCAGAATGGCTCAAGTCAATACAAGAGGAGGAAGAAGAAGATGCAGAAGCAAGCAATGAACAAAACTATCTGCACATTGGGCTGTTGTGAGCTTGGTGTGAAGGAGTCCGAGGGCAATCCGATGGATGCCGGTAACTCGTCTTGTCATCTGCTGCTGCATTGAACTTACACTCATGTGTAGCTGTTGTTGTCGTCACCAGGTACCCTTCGTTCTTCTCCTCCATTATCTTCAATATGCTCTCGAAAACAGAAACTTCACACGGAATTCTCAAGACACCGGCTTGTTGAAACCCAAACTCTTCTTCTGCCTCACGCAAAAGAACATAGAAAGCTTGGTGGCTAAGGTACTCTGTTGGTATGATGTACCTCTTCTTCTCTAACCCGACCGAGACAGCTAGATACCCTTTAGGCACAGCTGTTGCATCAGTAAATGACAGTGTCCTCTTCAGAAACTTGATGCTCTTACTTCCTCCACCACTGCTATTGTTGTCTTCATTGTTGTTGTTGGCTGCTTTTGATGCAATTGCTTGTTTTCGCCATTTCTTGAGGAGCTGTTGAAGCTTAACGATCTCTCTGATCTTGTTGGACTTCTTGGCTTCCATGGCGGAGATAGAAGACACAAGACAAGAAATGGGTTTGGTACTATGTGATGTCTATGTTAATGGTTTAGCGTTTGTCTCTTTCTATGTGTAGTGATGGGGACGTGGTGGATTATGAGAGTTGGGGATATATAGAAGTGGTGGTGACCATCGAATTCTGATTTAATTAATTACAGAATCAGAGGTTAATTGTATTTTGTTTAAAATATTAAGCTAATCATATGCGTTGAGATTATTTTAATGATCTATACCAACTTGAACTTGTTGACAAACAAACAAATATTTATCAATCGGTCACCATCCAAAACCAAAATAGAATGAAATGTCAAAATGTGTATCAGTTGTTATGAGACGAGTATGCAAAAACTTTTTTGAATGTTATTGACATAACGTCAAGATTGTCAATAGCACAGTAGAAATCAGACATGAAGCTGGCTCAAACGTCTCTCAAATCCCTGAGAAACGCAACAATCTAATATTAAGACATACTCATTGTTGCTCGACACTGATTTCATTCACTCGGCAGTGCAACAGTACGTACACTCGGCTGCTGTTGCCAAATCTTAAGGTATCTTTCTCAAAAAGCTCATAGTAACGTTGTGCCTCAATTGGACTTTCATTTATGTAAGTCTTATTAATACTACCAAGATCCATAATGTAAGGTCTCACTTGCTTCTTCTCCTTTTCTACCTCCCGGTACTGAATAACGGCATGCTGCTTGCTGCAAGATGGGTGATCAGTAGGAATGTCGGCGATCTTTCTCTCACGTCCAAAGAGATAGCAACTTTGGTAATGAATGCAAAGTGGCTCATTCAGTGGTTCACCACCTAAAAACATAAAGTCTCCATCTGTCTTTGGGTTTTCTAGCATCTACGGGCTCATTGAAGAGAAGTGTGATACCTCTGTATCTATTGGTTTCTTCCGCAAGTTTCCCTGATAGCTCAAAACATGGTTCTTCCTTTTTCTTCCCTGCTAAAGCTTCTTCACTTGCCCGGTGGTGGGTTCGGTTCAACATGGTGGCGGCGGTGAGTAGACAGAAGAACGTCAAGGGTAAATGTAACGGCGGTGGCGATTTGCTAGCACGGATCGGTGGCTAACAAACCTTTTTATTTTTCTTTTTATCAATCCTCTTTGTAATGACTATGTGGAAGCCTTTTGGCCACTGGTCAAAAGTTTAAAGTCTTTTACATCAGGTCTGGGTTCGAATTTCAGAGAATACATTTTCTTGCAGATTAATGATGCAAGGCTAATCGAAAATTCCAGAATGCTACAGACAGAACCGTCCGTTGTGATCTCGAGTGTAGGGATAAGACTGTCCATCATTGGTATGACACATGTAATAATCGTAAGTAGGAAATCAGAGTGTTGCGGGGAGAACTACAAGTAATGAAATTGTTCGTGGAGTCATTCATCGTAATCGCATATGTTGCATATAGTTAAATCTGATATATTGATCATCATGTGTAACTGGACTAGATCAAAATATCTACGATGATAATGTAATAGACGTTAAAAAAAAATAAAAAAAAAATGATGTTATTCATAAGAAAATATTTGCTCCAGGTTTCGAAACCGGATTTTGAAAAGTCGGATTCGGATTTGGTTTGGATTAGGTTGATTGGATTGTTTCTGTAAGAATCTAGCGATTGGGTTTGATTGGTTAAGTTAATTTTCTTCGGTTAAAGTTCTTATTAGACATTGAAGTAATAAGATCATAAATAAAGCCCATGAGTGGTCTCCACGCAATTAAGGCTCTGGAAGACTGTATCACCTACTTTTAGCTAAGGTTTGCGTACGGTTTTTTGGTTTAGGTTTGGTTCGATTTTTCTATTTTTACAGTTTATCAGTTTATAAAAATGAAAACTCTATAAAAACCGTATGTAATTCGGTTTGGTTACAGTTTAGTTTTTTTGGTTTTACTGTTTATCGGGTTTATAAAAAATAAAACTATATAAAAACTATATGCAATTCGGTTCGGTTCAATTTTAGTTTATTCCATGACTTTTAAAAAAAATTAGAATTTTTTTTTTGAACTATATCATCTTTGATTTAAAATCCATGAAACCTTGAGTACATTTCAACATATTTGATCAATTAAATAATAAACGTAATATTATTATGAACTATATCACCTTTAAAAGAGTTATTGTTTTTTCTCCAACAATATTGATATAAAGTTTTTCAAAATATAACATTTCATTTAGAAAATCTATCCATGTAGCTTATATCATCAATAAGAGAAAAAAATATGGCAAAAATGTTTAAGCAATATAACCAAACAAGTGGTATTATAATTTATAATATAAACTTAAAAAATCTAAAAAACTGAACTGTTTAACGGTTTTAAACCGAACCAAACCAAAACCAAAATATTTTTAATAATTGTAATCAAACATGTTTTTAAAAGAAACCGAAACCGAAACCGAACTGAATCACCTAATTATAGTTCGGTTTTTCCGAGTAAGGCCTTAGCTATTGATCCCTGTGAACTCACACGTGTTAATGTGCAACCTCAACAACATTATTGCAGAATGTTTAAGACTTAATTTTTTCCAAACTAGGTATTTTCTTCTGTTTTTTTTCTAAAAACAATCTGGATATCCTCATTTACATATTATGGATAGAGATGTCTTGAATTCCCAAAACAATCTTTTTTTCTCCTTTAAAAATGGTAAGAATATTATGCTTTTACGGTTTCACCTTAAATAAAATTTTTAGATATGGATGTAAACTACTAGTAATAATTCATGACATCAATAAAAATGGTATCAAAGTGTTCTTTACTCTTTACCTTAACGAGTAAGTTTTTTTCGATATCTGGAGAATTTTGCCACGTGTCTGTCACGAAACCACATTCTCATCACACAAAAAATAAACTTGTCGTCTTTTTCCAATCATCAGAAAGAAAAAAACTTCAATTCGAAGAGAAAACGAAAAATCTTGTTTGTTGGCAATCTCCGGCGAGATCATCTTCTTTTTTCTTACACGAGTTCTTCAGACATGGCGGCCGCGAAACTCGTGGCTTGGTTACTACTTGTCGCCTTGGTTTTCAATTTCACCACTTGTGTCTTTGCCGACGCTGGAATCGACGGCGGAGAAGAACCGAAACTTGGATCCGACGGTGGTGAAATCGAATTGGAACAACTTAATGCTAAAATTCGTGCCCTAGGTTACACGCGGAATCTTACAGTTACTTCGATTTTTTACTTCTATGCGATTGATTTCGTGAAAACTTGCTATGGCTTGTGCGAATTCTAAATTATTTGGTTTTTGTTTTCTTCTCTTTTTTGGTTGGTTAAGAATCTCAAATTGATGACAAAACCAAAGAACTTAAAGGGAGAGAAGAGTTAGTAGCAGAGAAGGAGAAGCTTCTTCAAGAGAGACAAGACAAAGTTGCTTCTTTGGAGACTCAGGTTTCATCACTAAGGGTACTTTGCATGCATCTTATTATAGTGTCTCACTTCAATTGTTCATACATCTTTGTGTAGATTTGTAATCTTGCTTTCAGTTTGGAGTCATTGATTGTGTTTTTTTTTTTCTTCACTTGTTTTCAGAAAAAAGGTTCATCAGATTCTGTGGAACTGTTGAGTAAAGCACAAGCACGAGCTGCTGAATTAGAGAAGCAGGTGAGATCTTTATTTTGAGAACCCATCTTTTTATATGCATGTAAGTTTCTAAATTTATATTTTGTGATTATGCTTCTGAGTTCAGGTTGAGGTACTCAAGAATTTTCTGGAGCAAAAAAACAAGGAGAAAGAATCAACAGAAGCTCGGAGTATTGAAGCCGAGAAAAAGCTAAATGAATTGAACTCGAGACTGGAGAAAGTATGTTCGTTACATCCCTTAGTTCATTTTCTCTTGACTCACCTTATTATTTATTTCAAATCATTTAAATAGCTTAGTTGGTTATGCAAAGTGATCTGGTTTCCTATTATCTACCTTGTTTTCACCTTTAGCTGGACTTTGTTAAGGTTTGAGCAACTAAATTTTATTAGCTCTGAGTCTCGTTCTGTGTTATGGTCTTTCCTTTGGATCTTTTTTGTTTCCTTAGCCCTGTAGGACAACTCCTTTTCATACTCGATCTTGTGTTGTAATTTAGATGTTGGAATTGTATGCAAGTTATGTATGGATGTGTGCTTTTTGTTTATGCCATTTTTAATAAGAGAGTCCTGCAGCTTCACAAGACAAATGCAGAGCAGAAGAACAAAATACGAAAACTTGAGCGTGCTCTTAAAATTTCTGAGGTATGATGATGCTCTTGGATAGAGTTTAGCTCGCCTCAACCTTCTGTTTCTGCCATCACTTTTGACTCTTTACAAAATAAAATTATAGGAAGAAATGCTGCGGACGAAGCATGAAGCAACCACAAAGGCTAAGGAATTGATGGAGGTTCATGGCGCATGGCTTCCCCCTTGGCTTGTTGTACACTGGACTAAATTTCAGGTAAGATTAATAGAGTTTATCTTTACGACTTTCTAGCTCAATAGATTTTCTCAATTAATATGGCAATTCCTGGACTCAGACTGTTGCTGGGATACACTGGGACGCCCACGGGAAACCGGTTATGGAGAAAGTAACTCATAAGGTACTGTTATATCCAGTTGAATGGCGATACATGTCTATTTGAGGAAACTTATGTCTAACTAAGTTTGACTATCTATTAGGTGACGCACGTGAAGAATCAAGCTGAAAACTGGGCTAAACCGCACATGGCTAATGTTAAAACTGTAAGCAGCTTACAGCCAATGTGTTTTATTGCTCATGAGGCTCTTATGGTTATGCTTATGAATTTCTATTTCTAGAAATATATTCCTGCCATGAAAGAGACTGTTAAAACTCATGTTGAGCCACATGTGCAAACACTGTCTACCAAAGCGAAAGAGGCTTACCATGCTTCCAAGAGTGCAGTTACTCCACAGATTGTCAAGTTTCAAGAACATGTAGATCCCTATTACCAGGTGAAGTATATATATATGTTTTTTCTATCTAGAATATTTCATGGATATTAAGCTTTCAGCTCCATCAATGATGACAATATCCACTTGATGCGTTTTGTTTTTGCTCTCCAGGAGGCTAAAAAGTTTAGCAAGCCATACATTGATCAAGTAGCCACGGCCACAAAACCACATGTTGATAAGGTAAGAGCTACCATGAAGCCTTACACAAAGAAGGCTATTCACTTCTACAAAGAGTTCCTAGAATCTGCCTCAACATATCACCATCAGGTCAGAATCGGATGCACTGTGTATAATATATAGACACTCTAGTTATGAATAGTTCCATTTCTGGAGGAATTGTCTTTTAAGCTGATAAATGTGTGTATCTATGAAGCTTCAAGCCAATGTTGAAAGAAAATTGAAGAGCCATGAGCTGATGGAACCTTTTGCCACCAAAGAGTTCATTTGGTTTACAGTATGTTTTCTGGTCTGGCACTCTAAGACATCATGCTTTTTTGTTGTTCTGTCTCTCAACTTAAAAACTGTTCACTGCAGGCCTCTGCTTTGTTGGCGTTACCCATCTTCATAGTGTACAAATTCCTCTGTTCGCTCTTCTGGCAAGTTTCTTATAACCAATCATTATTTATAAGATGTTCAAATTAGTTTGCTGTATATTACTCTCTAGTTTTTAAAGATCTCCATCTTTGATTCCACCAAATGACTTTTAGTTTGTTTATTGTATGTTGTTTATTGCAGCACAAAGAAGAAGTCTACCCGACAGCCTCATCACCATACTCGCCGTAAGGCCAAAAGGGGTCATTCTGACAAGTGAAGTCACATGGTTTGTGTTGTTTTCACTTCCTCGTGCTATGAATATTAGAGGTACATCTTGCTTTCTGCATAAATACACGTTGCAGAACATATCATGAACAAAGAACCTGTGGTCGCTGGATAGATCGATAGGCCAAGCCAGAACTTACTCTCCAGAGACTGAGTCTGTCTGGTGTTGAAATGTGGATAGTGTGTCCGGTTTCCGAATCCTAAATGCATAGTCCTTAAGTTAAATGCAAAACGCTTTCATATAGTGTAGAAGCTATTAGCGACTAGTGAGTGAGGTTAAAACTTTGGAGTGATTTGTGTCTAGTGTTTCTTGACCTTTTACTATACTCTCGCAGGTAAAGACGGGTTTTGATGTGCTCTCTTTGAGCTGCAGCAACAGTCTATATGTTTTCTTCGTTGCGTATGAAAGAAACAGCTTATGTTAAGAGGTATCTTATGGGTCTTTTTTAAATCTCGCTGTGCAAAAGTGTTTCTTCACTCTCTCTCCGTTTTTGAGATGCCTTTTAGATATAAAGTTTTCAGTCTTTTTTATACAGAGAAGATTAGACATCAGAGGAAATCTAGTAAGGGCTTGGTTTGTGTATTTTGTGATTTATGTGGATAGATTTGGGACTTGCTCCATTACTCTTTTTAAAGCTATCACTTTTTGTCTTTTTGAAAATTATTTCTCAAAAATCGAAATCAAATTGGGAATTGTTACAGCTATTATTTTATTTGTAACTGACAATCATAGAGTCACACCATAATTGGCTTGACTAGTCTTTGATTCTTAATTTTTTATTCGAATAGGTATACAAATGCAATGATAAAAACAAACAAAAACGTTTTACCAACAAAGTAAATGGAATTTTCTTCCGCATGCAAACGATATAAAACTTAAACTGACAATTACCAATTAATAAGATGGCCAGTATCCATCCAAGTCCATGCACTGGCTCATCTCCACATTTCCAAACCCGTTTTCGCCATTGAACGAAGCACTAACCACGGCAACATCCTCGAGCGACACAACAGGAGGTGGCTGGACCAGTGCACCGCCAAGGTTGAGATTGAGCCCTGAGACAGGCATGTGGTTGTAGTTCATTAGCTGCTGATGAGCAGAGTCCATGGTGGTGCTTGTGGAGGCACGAAAGACTCTAGAGAGCTCGGCTAGGTGAACTGCGTTAGCCATGAGGGATTGGTTAATATTGAGGCTCGGGTGTGGTTGTAGATGCGGTGGGAGTTGAAGGAGGTCTGATGAGTAATTAGGGTTATTGTTGTTGGTTGATAGTATTGAGGCTCTTGTGTGGTTGTGGTTATGACTTGTGCTGCTATTACTGCTGCTGATGTATTTCTTGTTTCCTTCTGTTTTTTTGAATACTCTACACACTACCCACTCGTCTTGCTGCATTTACATGTTACATCATGAAAAATAAAATGATAATTATTGAGTTTATATATATTCTTCTTGTGAAACATAGTTGGTTCAGTTTGTGATTAGTAAACACTAATCCCACTAGAAAACCAAATTCAAGACTCATATATTTAAAAAGTGTTGATTAGTGAGATAGCCTAATTTTGCAAAATGACGTGGTGAAATCGTAAATAAGTTAATGTTTTTCTTCACACATTTTTTAAATCAAATAACGTAATATCATGTGAAATAGAGTGTCATCGAATAAAATAACATGCTATTTGCTTACAACATACCCGGAAAGCATGCTCTTTGCAAAAATGATTACAAAATCAACTTTCACTTATTGACGATTTTGCAACCGCATTTTTTTTTATTTTTATTTTTGCTAATAAGTGCTAAAATTAGACTATCTAGTACATATGTACTCTTAAACTAACCATGTTTACTAAATTATAGCCAATCAAGTTAATCTATACGGCGATGCCATAACAACTAAATTGTGTTAATCTATATCAACATCTTGTTTGTCAAGATGAGGACTATGTATTCCACTAAATATACGAGTTAGCCACAGTGAATATTATAAAAAGAAGTAGCAAAAACTCGATTATCGAAGTCATTTGAAGACTATGATATAAATGAGTATATATGCTAACAAAAAAGAGGGAATTAGTGTACCTTAGAGGTTCTATAGGAGGACTTAGAGTGAAGTCGATACTCATGCATGACCCAACTAGTCTTCTCCCCACGTGGAGCTCGTCCTCTGTAAAAGACCAAAGTCTTCTTCATCCCGACCAACTCCGAGGTTGTGCTATTGAATATCTCTTTGTCTTTTCCGGTGGTTTTCCAATATCCTGTATTTGTCGCCCTATTTGTCCTCACTCCCGTCGGGTACTTTCGGTCCCGTAGACTGAAAAAGTACCATTCTTTTCCTCCCATTTTGGCCTTCTCTATCAACAATTTACTCAAAACAGAAACTTTGTGAATAACTTGGCAAAATTAACTAAATTTTTTTATTAAATAATTCCAAAATGTTAACATGTCACTAATAATTAAGCTTTTTGCTTCTGTATTTGACGATAATATATTATTTCTGTCACGATTGATAAAGTAACGCTTTGAAAATATTGTACTGTTGTTATGATAGATGAATAGTAGAATAACGAAATAAATGATAATATAGTGGACATATTTTGAGTTGAATAATTGTAAATGTTAAAAAAACTAGGTTTTTAGAATAATGATTTCTTATGTTGTTAAGTCATATTTTTAACACGTGCATCATATATAGCAGAATCATTTTTTAAAAACGTGAAGATTTGATAAATATCATGAATGGTAAGAAAATAACAAAATTGTTTTTTTTTTTAAAGTGAAAACGTAAATAAGTGGTTTATCTATGAAATTTTGCGGATTATTGAAAATTTTGTTATCTTAAAATCAGTTCAGTTTGGAAACAAAATAAGAAACAAAGATAATGTTAGTTTATCGGATTATGGATGGAACTAAAGACAAAAGAAGTAGATGAGAAATTAACGTACGTACGGTAGTGAATGCATGACTTCCGTTCATGTAACTAATGTTTGTTAGGAAACTTCATTGTATGACTTTCTATTTAAAAGATATATGCTTACTTTTTTTTCTTTCTATTCCGAGCATTTTTTTATAGAAACTTAAACTATTCCATAGATCTTTATTTTGATAAATATATAGAATATATTGATTTACACTTACTGTAGTCTGTAGTATATATCTAGCCGCTTCATGATTGTTTACATTCAGTATACATATATCTAGCCTATCACATGTTTTTAAGTTTATAGTACAAGAAAAGATTTTTGTAGACTGTGGATGGGATTTTAACATATACAAAAGAAATTACAACCGATGTACATTTTTTTTACACTAACCGACTTTAGATTAGTAATCAAGAATATATACTCATGATATTATTGCATTTTCATAAGGCGAAATATATATAGTGGGTGTAATGAACTTTTAGATGCTTCCCAAAATAGAAAGATCATTAAACATATGAACGATATGTTGTCCGCTATAAATATACATACACACATTTATGTGTATATGTGTACATTTAGTATACATATACACATTCATGCATATATATATGGCAAGTTCTTAACACTATATGTTTCATTTATATGATGTTATTCATGTATGTATACAATATGCTTGAAGTAGAAGAAACACATATCTACATAAAAAATATGCATTTTTTTTTTGGTTTTTATTGTTAAGACAATGTATGCATATATAAAGACTTATATTGCTTCGGATATCTTTTAAATCAAAGAATACGTCATACCAATTTTGAATAAAATCAAAGATGTATATCAATATGTACATGTATCTACCCATCAAAAATATATTTATATACATATAATAGAGATATACATGTGATCTTTTATGTGTGTTTGTAGGAAGAAAAAATATTAAGAGTAATTAACGTACCAGGAAGCTCCCACGGTTCGGACTTGTTGAGATCAACGTCGGCGATTGCTTTTCCGGTGAAGTTTTGATCGGCGATCTTATTAACCAAGTAATATGATATTAGCTCCTCGTCCGTTGGATGAAATCTGAAACCCGGCGGCAAAGCTTCTTCTTCTTTCTTCTGCTGTTGGTGATCTCCTTGTTCCATTTTATATGATGTTTTTTTTAACTCCAGATCCAAGAACCTTTTTATATCTGCTTGAAACACATAGTAACCTGTCTAAGATTCACTATCCATAAAAAATACGAGAGGACATAGATCCTAACGTTCTACAAATGTTTATCCATAAGATTAAGGTTCTAAAAGAGGTATTCGAAAGAAGAAAATAACAAGATATATGATATGTATAGGGTTAGATATTGGGCTTACTTGTGTGGAAGCAGAAAAACCAGACAACCAAATCTTTTATGAGATTAGGGTTTTGGTGGTATTTATATATCATGAGACAGGGATGACTTGCGACTATTCTAAGGAGGAAAAGATGAAGGAAGAAGACAAAGAGTAGGTTTTTTTCTTCTTCTTACTTTGTCGTACATGGGATTAAAAAACAATTACTCTAACACGGTTTCGCCTTATATTGATTAATTTCTAATAGATACACATATATATATATATATATATATATTTATCAATTCTAAGTTTTGTTGGCATATTTAGGAAACCCAATTACCATCCAAGTTTAAAAGACATATAGAATTTTTAAAATAAAGACTGCTTTGTAAGAATTTAAATTTCAGTGCTTATGTGATTATCTATAAATAATTAAATAACATTACTATCTTATTGAGTAGAAATTATAATGTAGAAAAAAGAGGAAAAATGTGGAAGAGAGAGTGTGCATGAAGCTCTCACCTAATAAGGGTCTTCAAGTACAAGGTACATGCAGCTAAACCTCCCACGTCCAAATTTTATCCTTTGTTTATTTTGAGTAGTTGGTCAAGAAATTCTCCTTTTAGGACCCTTATTAATTCATCTTACCTTATACTCATATACACACACCCACATGTATATATCCCCTATATGTATGAATGAACTACGTGTTGGTGTTGGTGTTGGTGTCGGTGTCGGATCTCGCACGATCCGGTCCGTTTTTGTTTCTAATCACGAGCCCCCAAGAAATTCATATGTTTGGATTGTAAATAAGCCAATGGTTAAAGAGTTAAATCTGGTTGAAGAGTCAAATGGTCTAAATCTTAGTATTAATATTTGATTTAATTCACAGATAAAATGATCATGAAATAACACTTTAAAATGAAAGAAAGAAAGCTATAAGATGGAGGAGGACCACGGCCTTATGAAGGGATCCAATTTTTCTCACCGTCTTTTCCACAAGAACAATAATTAGCTATTTTTCTACGTAATCAAATACATATTAATTAAATACTAAAGTTTATCTTTTGACTGTTTTTTAATCCATTCATGTTCATTATTTTACTCGACTTGATATTTATTCGTGAAAGAATTGATCTTGATTATTTTTCATTATAAATCGTATCATGTCAAATTTTTCATTTACAATTTGGCGTCGTTTTGTAAAAACATAAAACATTTGTATTTTTAACGTACGAAATCATAGCGACTGACAAACAAAACCAAGATAGTGATCCAAGCCATAAGCCATAACGTAATGGAGATGATCCAAGTCGTAACATAATTCTAGGGAGACTATCCATGTCGTAACGATGACGTAATGGAGATGATCCAAATCACAACGATGACATAACGATGATTACAAAGATGATCCAAGCCATAACGTTGACCATCTAAAATTTAATTTAATAGAGGAGAAAACTCCATAACTTTCTGAGAAAGCTATGCTCTAAAATAATTTAGAAGCGAAAGAGTAAATTGATTCAAAACAATGAAAAAATAAGTTATTTCTCTGTTCAAAATCAAATCAAAAGACCTTCTAAGGAGATTTTGATGATCGGTAATTTTAGATGTGGCTTTAAACTCTTTTCCTCAATGAAGCTTGTGGCATTCACCTCGTCACCTCGACAAGAAAAAAGAAGAATAAGAAGAAAAGTCTAGCTCGCTGAGTCCAAATGTTGGGTTCTTTTTGCACATAGAAGTAGATTTAAGCTCACTGAGATTGTGTTAAGTTCACTTTTCACGTAGATGCAACTTAGTTTGATGAATTTAAGTGGTGAGTTCACGTTTAACGGGGAAGTAATTTTTAACCCGCTGAAACTAGCTATTGAGTTCTTTTTCACGCATAAATAGGTTTCACTTTGTTGGGTCTAGTGTTCTTCGTTGGTGTCGGATCCCGAACCAAAGGTCCAAGACCCAGAAAAAATTGTCCACATCAAAACACCAATTAATGTCAGGGAACCCACGACCAAGCAGAACAGCGCCAAGGTACTACAGTTTGGTGGACCCGCTAGGGAGCTGGCACAAATGAAGTACTGATGCTCGGAGAATCCGCCAAGAAACTCGCGTGAACGAGGTAAAACGCAAAGGAGATTAAAGCCCAGGAACGATCACAACATGTAAAGGCCCATAATATGCCCATAGATTTAAATCAAGGCATTACTACAATAAAGACAAAATCAAAACGGACATATTTTAAGAAAATCATTACATTAATTAGCCGTTTTGATATTGTTCATCATGTATAAATACATAATCCTATGAAATATGAAAAAAAGGAATCGAGATATTCAACTTTGAATACATGCGATTTATATTTAAAACTTTTGATCTATTTCTGTTTATTATTTTACTCGATGCTATAAACGTACGTAATATTTAGTCCAAATTATTTATTAACGTAAATCAAATTGTGTAAAATTCTGCATCTACCCGACACATTTTTTATCCATAATATTATTTTGAGCTGTATGTTTGATTTGAATTTTTAGATGCCGAAAATCTTATTCGATTATGACAAATATGCATATATATATTGTTTTCTAAAATCTTTCGATACATGGTGGTATAATACACTTTTGCAATGCAAGCAATAAAAAAAATTTAATATTTAAAATCAAATTTATTGGAGTGGAACAAAACTATGTCTTCCGTAAAATATTTTCATAGATCCGCGAGTGAGCATTACTACTTGAATCGTTTATTACTAGGCTATACTCGTTGCAATCAACTCCGAGACAATGATGATGATCTCTCTTATATATTGAAAGTGACTATAATTAGTTTGAACAAAAATCTCTTCTGATCAAGACCGCAAAATGACCAATATTAATGAGTTCCATAATGTATCTACTCCGAGACAATTACCTAAGATATATATGGATGAATGTGTGTGTAATTGTAGTCTCCTTTAATTGTATCTTAAGGATTTCATATGATCATTCAACAACCCGCGGATTAATTTGCTCCAATACTACTCAAAAAGATGAAAAGAGGTTGTTAATAAGATGAAAATATATAATCATGCTTTACGGTCAGCACACAAAAAAAAAAAAATACTTATTGGGAAAAATAAACCTAGCACTTTAGGTACTCTCACTTCGAGATCATTTGGTAAACTTAATATATAATCATTCTTTATGGTCCGAATATTGCGGACACACTAATGGTTTTCTTCAAAACTTTTCCTACTTGTCGTAAAAAATTAATTTTGCCCGACAAAAAAGCGTATTTAGTAATTAAATAATCGAAACGCAACATTTCATTTGGAAATTCCGGTTTGACTGACTAGTGGTATGGATAGAAATAACTTGACACAATACAACAACATAACATGGAAGCTTTTAGGTTTATATTCATAGTCTCATAATTAGAAACAATTAGCTTGGACTACGTCGTCAAAAGTACAAGAAAAAATTGAACAATATGGCTTACTAGACATCTAATATTAATAAAATAAAGAATTTGAATCAATAGTTATCAATTCACTTAAAGTAAAATGATCTTATATTAAGACGAAGATACCATTGAATTTAAACCAAGTTTGCTCAAGATGTTTTTTTTAATAAATTAACACCGAATCTAGACCTCGGCATAATATTTGTATCCGAAAATTTGAAACGCATCCAAACCAAAAAAATAAGTTTTAGACAGGAACCGAATCCGAAGAAATAACCGAACGGATTCTAGATTCTATATCCAAAAAAATCGAATCCAAACTCGTTCCGAACCGAAAACCGAATAGATATCCGAATTACCTAAATATAATAATATACCTAAAATATTAATTATTTTTAGATCTGATATAATCCGGATCCAATTATCCAAAATAACAATTATAAATCTGAAAATGCCAGTTATTTTAAGATCAAAATAACTAAAATTACCCAAAATATATGAAATATATGAGAATTTATAGTTATATTTTTTTCAAAATTTAAATAAATTTTTTCAAATTTAACCAATTTTTTCCCAATATTTTCGATATCCATAACCGAATCTGAACTGAAATCCAAAATATCCGAAAACCAAAATATCCGAATCGAATCTGATCCAAAATCTAAACGCCCATGCCTAACCGGATATATGGTCGTCGATTTCTCAAACCGAAGTTAAGGCCCAGCGCTAACTATTTTCGAAAATGAGCAATCTCCTTGGCAGAAGTTTCTCATAATCCCACCACAGATTAAGCATAGGGACATAAATTCAAAAATCAAAGTGGTTCAAACAACACGGTTCTGTTCCAAACTGCTCAAATGTTCATTGAATTACAATAACATTTTATATTTTTATCAGATGAAACATGCTAGTTTTGAAAATAACCACGACAGTTATACTTCCAGAAGATATATTATAGTATAAAATTTCCCTCATATTCTTAGTCTTCCAGAAATAATAATAGGTTTAACTTATCAAACACTTCAAGTACGTAGGAAAACGAAATGCGTCTTTAATCAACTACGAGTGTCCCGATCATTAAAACCTACCGTTCTTTGTACATTTTACTCTTAATGTTTCCTCCGAAGCTATCACTATTACGTATAACGATTTTTTTATTAACAAAATATTTAAAAGATTGTTATAATCTGTTTACAGTTCAACTTTTTCAAATGTTAAGATATACTCACTCGTACAAGAAATTACGACACATTTATCTCATCATATTATCTTTCGCGTGTATTATTGGGCAAACATTTTTACTGCGAAGAAAATATAGAAACATTAGTTTATAAAACAAGCTTAAGTAAATTTGCTTGATCTAGCTTTCAAAAATCAGAGAACCAACGCATGTTAATAGAAATATTCGCAAGAGACCTTCAAATTATTAAAATATTTGAAGATCCCATTCTATATATAAAAACAACTTTAATGGGCACTTTGTACTATGATTATCTATTAGATTTATTTTTGCATCCTATAGCAACTTTAATATATTTTTTTAAAAATAAAACTATACATCTTATTTAGTGATGTAAAATTCTTGAGTGTTAATGACTCTAAATTTAGTCATTCTGAAAATTGCATGACGGACACCTACAAAAAATTATTACAACGTGTCGTAATTTGATTGATATGTATACATATTTGTTTCGGTAGTAAATCCAACGATGTGTGTGAACGTTCATCAATGTGTGTCAACTAACCTACACACCACAACCTAGCTCCATTAGTGGTTATATATTACCCGAGTTATCGATTTTTTCACATACATGTCGATATAAAAGATATCAAATTTGAAATTTTATTAAAAGTAGTTAATTTGACGACAAAATGTAATATCTATATAATAGTAAATTACAAGTTGATATAAACATATTTAATTAATCCAGAAAGTGACACATTCATGGAAAAAAGGATTGATTCGTGCGGAATTCATGCTTGGTATGCTACTTGTAGCACACTTCAAATATAATTCTGGTGTTTTTACTGTACGATAATCAATTTTAATTTCTAATTTGTCTTTATCTAAATTTAATAATTCTTTGCACAAATTTGCAAGCAACAATCTTTCGAGATGGACACGTACCTGGTAGTCCAATCCCAATAGTAGTATCGACTTAGGTGTTAATTAATGGCAGATTCCAGTTTCCTAGCTAAATTTTGTTTTTAACTTATTTTATGTTGTTGCATAGAAAGCAAACCTATTTTATGTTTTGACTCTGTGAATAATCCCATGTTCCAGTTTCCAAGTAGTTTTGGCTTGTTTGAGGTCTTTTCAGAACCTTCAATTATCCTGATTAATGATCACATCTTTTATTATATGTTTTTTTGATTGTGGTCTCACCTGGATAATAATTAATTGAGCTATATTTAGCAAGCAAATCCTAAATAAAGCTAATGAAATCACATCAAAGAATTATGCATAAGGCAGGTTATAATATTATCATGCTTTCTCATGGACACCAATTGAATATATCTTGAGTATTTCTAGGTGGGTATCAAAAGGCGGAGTTTGAAATTGGTGAAATGACAACTGAACAGTTGTTTAAATCCTATTATACTTATACTTGACCGTTCATAAATTTATTGAGGGAACATGCATGCCTATGTATGATATTATCTTACAGAAGCAATCAAATGCATACATCTACCATGGTATCGATGCTGAATCCTTCCGGTTCATTGTTGAAACTTCATTTTCCCATTATCAGCCTCTACGTATACACTTAGAACGCTAGTCTCACAAGCTTCCACATTAGTGCAACAATTTTAAAAAAGAGACCTTTACTTAGTTCAAAAATAATATCACGACACTGATGAAATCTGAGTGGAAACGATATAACTAGTCTAGAAACACTCATGTACAATGTAAACAACCAGTAACTTAGATATGTCGGCAATCTTAAAAATTATCGTCACCATAAAACAAACGACCAACTGCCGAAACTATATAGATAGAAAATCATTATTTCGAATGCATTTTTCTTGTTTCATGTTTCTTAGCTTTGGTAAAAATTGTGTTTTCGGTTATTTGACGGTATACACCATCATATATACACGACTGAAATATCTAAACATCTATACAATATATAAATAAAACTACAATACAACATAATCCTTTAACAATGATGATAACTATATTTTTTTCATTATATATTGCCGTCTAACGAGAATGAATTAAATTATATTCCTCATTGTTTACAATAACATATAAAAGCACAATTAGTTTTTTTTTTGAAAGATATAATAATCTCAATAGATTACCAACATGAGAGACATAACATATATAATAACCCCTTTGACGAAGAACAATAAATCTAGTAATATAATCGCCTATATGATCATTCTCCCAATTTAGAATTTTCGTACGGTTATTGAGCTAATTTTGAACTAACAGACTCTTAAATCTCTTAACACATATTTTAGAATATTGTTTCCGACATGTATACTCTCTTTGAGAGGACCAATTTATTCCGGCGAGCATAAAAAAAATGTCGAGTTTGAAAAACGACACGGCGTGCGACTTTTAACAGCATGTGGTCCTAACTTTTAGAAGTTAAACGTCACGGTATGTTAAAATAAATAAATAATGATACGTCGTCCAGAAACACCACCACCATTAATTGTCACATATTTTATGTAGGCATGAACATTTGGGTACTCGAGTCGGGTTCGGATTCTTCGGATAGAGGAGTTTATGATTTAATATGGTAAATGTAAAAACTCATTTTAGTTTTAGTTCGGATCCTTTCGGGTTCGGATTGGATTTTCAGAACTGCTAAATATCCAATTTTTCCGAGTATATAAATATTCGAAATTTTATCCGAATATCCAAACTTTTACCCGAAAACCCAAATTTTTATCTGAATACTCGATTATTCGGGTATAATTTCGAATATTCGGATAAAATTTTGGGTATTCGAGTAAAATTTCGGATATTCGGATCATAAATTATTAGTATGTATTTATATTCGAGTATTTTTGGGTTCGAGTTCGGATCAGATTCAGATTCGAGTTTTTGAGTAAAAAAGTTTAGGACCCAATAAAATAAATTTAAACTTTTAAATTCTGATCGAATTTTTCAGATCGATTTCAGTTCGGATACTCGGCTCTAGTTTTTTTTGTCCAGACCTATTTTATGTATTATCACATAAAGATCACAATCGAACAGTGTCAGACTTTAATATTCCCAGTTAATCCTAACCGTTTATTCAATAGTTTAAATTTATTTTATTGGGTCCTAAACCTTTTTACTCAAAAACTCGAATCTGAACCTGATCCGAACCCGAACCCAAAAATACCCGAATATAAATACATACTAATAATTTATTATCCGAATATCCAAAATTTTACACGAATACGCAAAATTTTATCCGAATACTCGAAAATTATACCCGAATAAGCGGATATTCAGATAAAAATTTGGTTTTTCGGATAAAAGTTCGGATATTCGAAAAAAATTTCGAATTTTTGTATACCCGAAAAAATCGGATATTTAGCAGTTCTGAAAATCTATATCTGATCCAATCCGAACTAAAACCAAAACGAGTTTTTACATTTATCCTATTAGATTATAAATTTCTTTACCTGAAGGATCGAATCCAACTCGAGTATTCCGGTTCGGATACTCGGCTCTAATTTTTTTTTTGTCGAAGCCTATTTTATGTATTATCACATAAAAATCACAATCGAAAAGTGTCAGACTTTAATATTCCCCGGTTAATCCTGACCGTTTATTCAAATTTCGAATGACGTGAACTCGTGAAGGGTAACTTTTAACCCTTTCTATAACGTCTTTTAACCCTCTAATGTAAAAAAAAAATAAAAAAATAAACGAACGGTTGAAAAAAGTGAAAATATCTACAGAGAAGAGAGAGAGAGAGTGAAGAAGCCATTTGGTGCGGAGGTTTTTGGCGACAGAGCTATCTCTCTCTCTTCCGTACAAATGGCGCCGCCGAAGAGTAAGGTTGACGGAGAAGGAAAAGGGAAAGCTGTAGCGACTACGCCGTCGACAAGAGTGCTTCGAAGCATGGGTCGGAAGACTCGAAGCGATACTCAGCGAAGCCGTTCTTCTTCTAAGCTTGTGAAACTTGAATCTCCTGAGAAGAAGAAGAAAAGGAAGACGAAAGCGAAGAATGGTGGAGCAGCGAAGAAGAAGAAGGTAAAGAGAGAAGAAGAAGAGGAGGTAGCTGTGAAAGTCGAGAAGGAGGAGGAGGAATCTGCGGAGGAGGAAGTCGATGATGCTGCAGAAGAAGAAGAAGAAGAAGATGATGATGATGATGACTCTGAGAAGAAGAAGATTGTGATCGAGCACTGGTAAACGCAATGTCTTCTTCATTCTTTTAGGTTTCTTTAGGAGAAATTTGGGGGAAAAATGTAGAAGCGAGTATTTAGGGATTTTTGTTCTCCGATATTGAAGCTAATCTTTTGGATTTTGTCTCTGTGCGTTGGAAATTTTTCGCATTCTAGGGTTTTATTATCTTGTTGTTAGGGTTTCGTTCTTGGATCTTCACGCATTTCTGAGCAAATTAAGTCTTCTTGCTTGTTTATATTGCTGGTTTGTACACAATGTGTCATACAATTCGATTCTAAGGTTAAATGTGTTGTGTTCTGAAGAGGATTTTGGTTTTGTGCTTTCTCGTCTTTGCTTAGGTTGAAATGAGATCTATTCTCAGGGTAACATGTTTCTTGCATTTGGTTCTGGTTCTTTGTGTATATTTTGATTGTGATTGGTGATGTTTGAGGAAAGAAATCTAGCCATTTGAATGATGTTCTGTCTCGTTACCTTGGTGAAGTTTGTTGTTGTTTTCTTGAAGCAAACAATGCAAATCATTCAAGGAGAGGGCGAATCAGGTGAAGGAAGGTTTGGAGGAAGCTGTTCCTGGTATCATTGTGACTGTAAATCCTGATAAGGTAGTGAATCTTTTGCTGCACATGTAAATATTGTCATATATGCTTGTTGTTTATGATTGTTTGAGGATGTTTGACACCATATCTGCATTAGTATGCTAATTCTTTCCTTTTTGATCTGCTTTAACAGCCAAGGCGTGGTTGCTTTGAGATTCGAGAGGAAGGCGGCGAAACATTCGTCAGTCTTTTGGTAAGCCACTTCATTCTTATACTAATTGGTCGCACTTCTGTGAGTGGCTTGTTCCCATTTGAATTGAGTTTTCTCATCTTGTCCATTATACTTATCATACTTTCTTTCATGGTATACTTTAGTAAATGAAAATCAGTTTTAGATCCTTATGCACCCACAAAATTGGTGAAAAACTTGCTGAGTCAACTGATCACTAATGAGGTTTTGTGAGCTTCATTAAAAATGGCTTTTGGTTGTTTATTTAATTAGCTGATTCAAGTTGAGTGCTAAGTGGTTTTAAATTACAATAACTAGCAAATGAGTGTGTTATTGACTATAGGTATACAATAAGAAATTTTGCTTTCATGTTCTTTATATTTAGAGGTATATAGAAGATGATGTGACTTTCTTATGTAGGGTATGAAGCGCCCATTTACACGGATGAAGGAACTTATCATGGAAGAGGTCATTACAGACATCGTAGAGAAGATTAAATGACAGACTGCAAATAGATTCTACCAATGCCGAGTCTTTTGTTTCTTCCTTGGCCCTCGGCAAATAGGCTTCAATATCTGACTATCTAGAGCAACTGCAAGACTTCTTAGGCTTAATTTTGATCTTTTGGTGACCACCGGTTTGTCATTTTTGCAGTGCTTGATCGGCTTTGTGCAGTTTCGTAAAGCTAAAACTTTCTGATATATTTGGTTGATTTGAAATGATCCATCCATGTAATTTGGGATTAAGTCGTCTTCGTAAGGCTAGTTTGAAGCGATTCGTTTCACTTAGTGTTGGATTATGTTTGGCTTTAATTACTTTACGGATTGGATGAATGAAGATAAAAAAACATTCAGTTACAATTTGGTAATACAAGTTTTACAGGACAGAACATCACATTTTTGCCTAATGATAAATAATTGAGGTACAATAATGCGAGTAGAAATTGTTAGTGTATTTGATCCACTTCATATCACCATGCCTCTGTCTATGATGGGTGAGTCTCATTTTCAGTTTATTGTCCTCGAGTCGCTCTGTCTTAAACCATCTTAGAACCCAGCAAAGCTAGCCACAAAACCGAGAACGAGAACAGCACCAAAGCTCAAGCCAATGTTCGAAGCAGAAGAAGGTGGTTCAGCCTCGTCAGCTGCTGCCATCTTTTTCTTACCAGACTTCTCTGGTGCTGGAGCAGGTGAATCAGCTTCTGATGGTGCTGATGCAGGTGCGGTTTCTGGAGCTAAACCAGGAGGAGCGTCTGCGTAATCCTCTTCCTCAGCTGGTCCAGGAGCTGGAGTGGCTGCACCCTTCTTGGGAGATGGAGCCGGTGGTGAAGACATGGGTGGTGGTGGAGGAACCTTAACTGGAGACCCGAGTCCAGGAGCCACAATGGGCATGCTGATCTGGACCACAGAGAGATTGTATGGGTTACGGAAAACAGTCGTGATGTACTCGGCAGTTTGAGGAGCGCCTTTCACACCGGACCCGAAGTAAATCTTTCCGTTAGATTTGGTGCAGTTGAGGAAACCGTTTTGCTGTTGGCCCAAACCGGTGGACTGGTAAAGGGTAGTGAGCAATGTGCTCTTGTCCTTGAGAGCCTTGAGCTTGAGCTCATCAAAGTAGTCAAGAACCACATGGTTCATAAGAATGTTCTTGAGCTCTTCCTCGGGTCTACCAGAGATGGAACCGATAGCATCGTTGCTAAGAGCCAGCACAGTGATGGTCTGACGTTTGTTAATAATTGCCGTGAGCTCGGTCTTGGCGAAAAGCTCGGTCATGGTGCTGAATTCAGGGTATTTCTCAAGCGCTCGGGTTATGTTAACCGCTGATACAATGGAGGAAACAGCGAGTAAGATGGTGAGACAGAGGAGAGAAGAGGAGACCTTGAGACCCATCTTTGGGTGTTTTTATATATTACCCTTATTTTTCTATAGTAAAAGCTCAAACCTCAAAGCCTGAGTTTGCAATAAGAGAATCAGCTTGGGTATATATACAGACCTTAAGAGGAGCTCAAGATTAATGGTGGAGAGACATTTACTTATATTTGTGTTGGCTAAATTTGAACTTGACTTTTTTGTTACCTCTATATTTGGCTTTAGACTGTTTTATTTTTTACCTTTGGTTTTAGGGTTTCCGATATTGAGATTTGTTGTTTGTTTTTCAAAGAATGATGAGATGTTACAACATAAATAGGTGGAATATAGAATCAACGTTGACAAGTTCATCCTAATCTTTATTTAGTTAATTCTTCAACAACTTGAGGTCCGAAGCTCTAATCCGGAAGTAGTGACAGGGTCACCGAGTGAACTACTCGTTTAACCTATTTGATTTAAAACTAGATTAGGATCCGTTTTAATACATAACTTTCTAATTTAGTTCTTCAAAATTTATATGTTTTTAGAATATTATTAAAATATACTTGTTTCATTGGTTTAGTATATTAAAGATTTAAGTTGAAACTCATATTTACAAATTGCATAATTAACAATTTTGAAATAACTTAACTTTGAAAATAACAGATTTGCAGAAAATATTACCAACTCAAATATCAATATGATAAGGTTGTATTTAAAAATGACTTTCTATACGTTTTTATTTATTTATTTAAAAAAGTTTGAGGCGTTATAAATACAAAACCAAGCAAATAGATTCCTAAACCAAAGGTATAAGGTAGTATTTAGAGCTCTTTAATCAGTGTTCAAGAAAGCGCTAGGCGCTAAGCGGGCGGTGTCCCAACGCCTAGTGCCTAGACCGCCTAATCGGAAACCTAGATTTTTAGTTAAGCGGCCTAAGCGTTTACAAAATAAAACAATATATCGAATATATATAACAAAATATATGAAATATCATAATTTATAAACAATAACACTAACAAAATTCATATTAATTTATGATCATAGGATTTTATGATATAATATATGAATTATTATAATTTATAAATAATAAATATTATATTAATTTATTATTACAATATTTTGATTTTCTAGGTGGATTAAAAAGTAATCGCCACGGTTCAGAAGAGTCTAGCGCCTAGGCGACGCTTAAGCGGCCGCCTAGAACGCTTTCTTGAACACTGTCTTTAATACATAAGGAATTTTTATATAAAAAAAGATAATATAAAAATGGCATTTTTGTAACTATTCTTAGTGTGGAGGAGGGTAAAGTAGTGGCAGATCTAAAAAACTTTTTTACCAGAGGCTGAATAAAATAACATACACATTTCATAACATCTTATAGGTTAATTATACAAGTTTTACTGTATTAGATTTTTATTTTAATAATTATACTAGTTCCGCTATGCATTTATTCCAAACAATCAAAGTTCTATCCCAATTATAAATTTATTCAAACAAGTAAATTTGGTGCTTCAAATTTTTAATTTCTTTTTGACCATTGCTTCTTCGAATTTGAGCTATTATTATAATTTATAGCAAATATGATCTACAATTTATGTTGTTGGAATAATAAACCCATAAAACATCAAGTATAATAAACCGGGAAAGAATAGGAAATATTGACTTGGTTTAAGCTCCAGTATAGTGAATGAAGTATGTTACCAACACGAAAAAAGGAAATACAACGACAATAAATGACCGTTAAAAATTTAAAATTCTTTTAAAAACAAAAAGGAAATAAGAAAGGAGAAATGGAAATATTGAAAAATGGAAAAAATGGGAAAAAGGAAATTTCATTGCTTATATAAATAAACATAACATTACACTTCACATCTCCACAATTTCATTATTCTTTACAATCTCTCTCTTATTCCAATTTCTTACGACGACTCATCTTTCTCTCTAATTTTGTCTAATTTCACTCCGAGAATGGAAACCGAATCAATCAAACTCGATGTTCATGTAACGGCTTGGTCTCATACTCGAGCGTCAGGGTTCTTAAACACGGCTATAATCAGTCTAGTCAGTGAGTTCGAGAATTTTATCGTAAACGGGAACGGTGATACTGTCACAAGTCTCGGATCTTACCGGGATCCTTCTCGTCCCGACCAACTACGCTTTCTGAAATTGCGAGACTTCGAACCAAACTACGTCCGTCAACTTCTCCATTACCGACTCCACGATCATATCTTGTCCGAACAAATAGCTGATAAGATTGTAGTCGAAGCCCAGCGGCGAAGAAGCCAAAATCCTGACTTACTACAAAAACCCCTATTCATGATAGTCTCCGTGAAAGTGACACAGAAGGGATACAGCTTCGTGCCTTGTAACTGTGCTCCGTCGACAACAGATTTGGATACAGAGAGCGAAGAAGAAGAAACGGAGGCGTGCGATTTGTTTGGACAATATGTTGGAGTCGGGATTGAAGGTTAAACCCATCTGACAACTGCCTAATTGTTCGCATCTGTTTCATGAAGAATGTGTCGTGAGCGGTTTGGATCGACAGAATAACTCATGCCCTCTCTGTTGCAAACCTGTTTTCGAACAACAAGAGTGAAACAGAGTCTAATTAGGGTTTCAAAACATGTTTTTTTTTTTCTGCGTGGTTGTAATGATTCAAAAAGTTGATCTGTGTGTCAGAAGTCTAATTAGGGTTTTCACTTATGTTTTAGTTTAATCTCTGCCGTAGAATTTAAGATACTAATTAGGGTTTTCTCATTGTTTATGTATTGATCCCGATACCTTTTTGTTGACAACATGTAATACAGTGTGATTTAATGAAACTCAGATTCCAAATTTGAATTTCACATTATAGTTGTCACTACAAGTTTGATTCTTGTATGGAACACAACATTATGTTAAGACCGAATTTTGTTTCAGATAAAAGAACCAACTTTGAACAGAACTGAAATTCAGATTCTCGAATTGTAAATTTTAATTACAAGTTTGTTTCTTGGTTTGCAACAAATTTTGATTTGACGTATACTGAACCAAGAACATTGTTGGTTTAGAAAGATGAAAGAAACAAGGAAACAATCTAATACCAGACTTAAGCAGGAAACTGTTAGAAATGATCGATTCTAATAGTTTTTTTCTTCTTATGGGATCAGCTTGGTAAGATGCGGTTGAGGAGGCGTGTGAGAAAGGGATAGGAGTGAGTGGGAAAACAGGAGGAAGTATGAGAGATAAAGACGCCGTTGATTGATGCAACATTTATGGAGTCCCCCTTCTCGATCACTACTGTACCGCCATCAGATTCATATGACGTTAAAGACTTTTGATCATATAATTATAAACCATTCACTAGATGATGTTAAGAGTGTAGATGATTTTGAATCCCTGAACAACTTTTGATTTGGTGTTTTTGGTTTAGCAAGCTCAGGAATTTAATTTCAGTTTTCAGATTTGACTTGGATTTGGTAGGTTTTTTGGTAGTTTTAGCTTCATTTTTTCTGGTATAGATTAGTTACAGTTTCAATTTTTACAGTTGGTTTTAGGTGAACTGTACTGGTTGGAGACTCCTCTTAGATTGATAGAACCATTTCAATTTTTGTTTACTTTGCAATCATACAAGATAAACCAATAAAAAATGTTTAGAAAAGTTAATAGAAATTAAAGATTTTACAGAAAATCTCTAAAGCTTTCGATCATTTCAGCCGAAACATGGCACATAAACCACTCTTTTCTAGTATGTGAACAGCATTATGCTTTTTCTTTATGTGAAAATTTTCAACACATTAGCATTTTGGATATCCAATTTTCTACACTTAAAAAGAAAAATTAGCAAATTTTATATCTACAAATATCACTTGAAACATGCTTTTGATAGCTTAAGTCAGAGAAAACAAGAATACTATATATAAACACGATTAGGACATGAAAATGATAACTAGGAAAAAGCAAAATGATAGGCCAACATAGTGATAAAGCTCACACGAAACCAGTCATGAGAAGTGTCATACTCACAGGCAAAATAGAGAGAGTATTATGAAGACAACTTCAGCCATGGCTATGACTTATTTAAAAACTTCTTTGATAACTTTCAGCTGACTTGTGGAGCAATCAGGTTTTGACACCTGTAGAACCATCATCATTTGAAATACACAGAACATCAAATTTGTTAACGCTCTCAAACGTACGATGATCTTGTTGCAAACGGTCCTGACTTGATGATCTTTTGTAGATGATGTTGATGTGCTCTCCCGTCTCCACAATGGAATACACTCGGGGCACCACTGCACTCTGACTAGCTGGCGACACCGTTACTGTTTCCCTTTGCAACATGGGGTATCTCGGCTTGATATGTCCCACCTCTCTGCAATGGTAGCACACACGCGTATCCACACGCGCCTCGCCCTTCTGCGGGCAACTCGCCACCCTGTGATCCTTACTTCCACACCTGAAACATCCCGGACCACTCTGGTAACACTGGAAGAACTCTCCATCTTCCGTTTATGTCCTTGCATTGGCCTACCGCCTCTGCTCGGACCGGACTGCTGCTGCGGCATCCTCGCCTGAAAGTTGGGGTTAACAACCACCACCTCATCTCTCAGACCCTCCTCCAGCAAGGCAGCTGTCTCCACCAACTCCGCAACCGTGCCAAAAACTCTCACTAGACAACGGTTCCTCAACTCAGCCCGAAGACCCAACAAAAATCTTCGTACCCGGGCGCTCTCGCCCTCCAATGCTCGACCCGCATACACACTGAGACGGTTAAACTCCGCCTCATACTCTCGGACGGTCCGGTTCCCCTGAGACAAATCAAGGAACCGACCCTCCAACCGGTCAAGCGCCTCCTGAAAAAAATATTTGGAGTTAAACTCCTCCACAAAATCTCCCAGACCATCTCCGCCTGCTCTCTCCTGGCCGCAACACCCCTCCACCAGAGATGTGCATCACCCTCCAGGTAATGAACCGCCAGGTCAACCCGGTATCCCTCTGGACACCTAATCGAAAGGAAGTTCCGCTCCAACCTCCTTCTCCACGCATCCGCGGCCTCAGGATTGGTACCTCCAGGAAAGAATTTCGTGCCAATCCTCTGCAACTGCTCCATCATCCTCAGGTAGGATGGGAGCTCCTCTGCAACTGCAGCCCTCGGCTGCACCTTAACCACTGGTGGCACAACAGGAACCTGCACTGGTACCCTCTCTGGTAACCGCTCCAACAGCAAGGCCAGCAAACCCGCAATGCGATCATCTCGAGCCTGAGCAAACTCCGCTGCAGAACTCCAGCCACACCCTCAGACCCGTCCTGATACACATGGGGAGCCGCTACTCGCTCAACCGTAGCACTCCGTGCTACACTCTCGGCCACCACTGGAACACGACCACGGCCTCTACCACGACCTCTAGCACCTCTAGCCATTTGTACCACCAAGAACAGAAGCTAAGATACTAAACAACTTACAGAGTAAAGATAACCTACCGTAGAATCTCGAGGGCTCGAAGAGGATGATTCTAAGACCCTATGCTTAAACAAATTGACTAACTACCACATAATCAATTTCTAGCATAAAACAATTCAACGGTTCAAACACATGCACCAAGCAACACAAAATCCTAGAACCGTCTAGGCTCTGATACCAAAATGAAACGACCACACCCATTTTTTTTTTTTTACAACTAATACGCCCATACATACTAGCTATAGCCAAAACGGATTAACAACAACAAAACTTGGTTTTTATTAAACACTTAACAAACCGTCAAACAACAGTATTCGAATTGATCAAACATTAACAAACGAGTTCACAACACAACAACAACAACAGAACCACACAACAACCGAGTCCTAATCATCCCCTCCTTATCGCCTTGATTCCACGATCACACTTTATCTTTACCTGCAACTCACAAACACAGAGATGCGTAAGTATTATCATAAATACTTAGTGAGGCGGTCCTCCCATGTACGCTATACACACAAGCAAGTAAGACAATAAGCCGCTCACAACACAAAAACCCAACAATCATAAAACGATAAGCAAACAGATCGATCGATCCATGCTTGGATCGATCGATCCGAGCCCAAAAACAAGCACGGATCGATCGGTCTAAGCCATGGATCGATCGATCCGAACACACAAACTAAACCAGCGACTTACACACCTTTTGGATCAATCGATCCTCCCCTAGATCGATCGATCCCCTTACCTTCTGCAACTCGAGACGAAAAGCTTTGGATCGATCTATCCCAACCTGGATCGATCGATCCCACCGCTTTTGCAACTCCGATCTCGACTCCAACCACCACACACGACCAACGATCACCCAACCTTGCTTCCTACAAACGATTAAACACAAGCCCAACCCCCAAAAACCAAGGAACAAGCCACACAACCAAAGAAAACAAGTAACACTCGAAGAATTCAACAAAACTAACCTAACTTCACCAAGAACACACAACTTCTCCAATGCTAAGATAAGCTCAAGGTCATGCACTCACCTTGAAAATGAACAGATTCGGACTGAGAAAATACCACCACGAAGCTGGAAAAACTCCTCCACACTTCCACAAACGATTCTCTGCAACTCCCCAAGCCACACCAAGCTCAAACACTTCCTTGAAAGCAACAACAAGCTTTTCTCTTTGATTCCCTTTCTCTACCCCCAAACCTTCGAATTCACACTCTCCTTTTCCTCACACAAGCTCCAACAATCGCCCAGGAAGAAGAAAGAAAAAGGAAACACGTTTTTGGGAGGTAGGTGAGGCCAAAGAGAACAAAAAGTAAAGTTGCCGACAGTGTTGGATCGATCGATCCACACCTCTTCTGTGCAAGATCTATCGATCCATCCCCAGATCGATCGGTCCACACCTTTTTCAAGCCATCGATAACTTGGCAGATCGATCGATCCACACACTGGATCGATCGATCCACTCCTTAAGTCACTCAGCGACTGAGCCACGGAATGACCGGTCCCACCATGGATCAATCGATCTTCCCCTACCTTCACCAGATCGATCGATCCGACGCATGGAGCGACCGATCCACACAAGTTTCTGGTGAAACTCTGACTTTTCGACCCTCAATCAATCCGCTTCCCGTTCCCGAGAAACTCCATTCTCGAAACACTTAGGATTGACTCCAAAGAGAGAAATCACATTACCGACCACTTCAGAGAATCGAACGCCAAGATACGATTCCTCTGTAACTTCCCAACAAAGTTCCATTTTCCGGAACACGGGCGTTACAGTTGCAGGGTTCTCTTGTCCACTCATGTTCTCTTCTTTCCTCTTCCTCTCTCTTACCTTTGATTGAAACAATTTAGAGATCTTTAGTTAGGCTCTGATACCATGTAAAGCACAAGAGAATTTAGGAAAACCTTGTCTTCTATTACTTCACAATCGTAAGCTTATAAACACATGACGAGATAATCTCAATATTCATAATCCTTATCATATCAATTTAAAGAATTATCCCAACTTATTCTATACATAATATATGTATTAATATTGAAGGTTCTAGAACCATGTAGAACCATCCTTAACATATATATATATATATATATATATATATAATAGCAAATAATAATTACAGTTTTAAGAAAGATTCTCTTTTTTCTTTTGTTAGGTTGAATAATTAAGTAATAAACTTATATAACAATATATATATATATATATTATAGCAAATAATAATTACAGTTTTAAGAAAGATTCTCTTTTTTCTTTTGTAAGGTTGAATAATTAAGTAATAAATTGATATAACATGGTTTTTGCGGTTTTTAACCATGATATAGGAGTCGTTTTTAGAGTTTTTTGATGTTTTTCGAGTCTTTTAGAGTCTTTGCAGGTCTAGGAGCATTTTAGACTTATCTGGAGATTACGGGACGTTTTGGAGCAAGCCGAGAAGCTGTGCTAAAGAAACGAACTCGAAGAGCAAAATTGGTGTGGGTGTCGATCGACACCAGATGTCAGTGTCGGTCGACACCAATATCTGACGGCAATTGAATTTCCCATCTTTTTAAAGTTTTGAAGAATTGCAAATTCTGCCCAGAAGTGTTCCCTGTTTACAAATAAAGCTCAAATCGTGTTTTAGCCTATTTATAGAATTTTAAGTTCATTGTTTAGAAAAAATGCTTGATTTTTGAGCAGCCACCTTTTCCGGGATTTTTGGAGAAGATTTCTAAACTCCTTTCTTCTTCTCTTGATTTTCTTAATGCAACTTATTTCATTCATTATTTGTGTTTCATTTATCATGTCTGAGTAATCTCTCTGTTAGGTTTAGGGGTTTCAAAGGAATTCATGAATTGTTAGGTTGTTAGATTGTTAGGATTGAATCTATAGAGTTCTTCATCTAGATTGTGTTTATCGCTTATTCTAGCTTAGTTACCTAGAATCTTATCTTAGGTTGATTAGTTGACACGAAAGTGTAATTGATTGCCTGAACTATCTTAGATGAGCAAAATACCCTATTCACAAAGAAATTTGGTTTAGGGATTTTGTGAACATATCAAACCTGAAATTTAATGCTTGTTTAACTTGAAGAATTCACAAAGAGATTTGGGATATAAAATTTAGGCATAGATAATATTCGTAACGAAAGTTGGTTGATTTTACATTAGTGATTTGAGTTCTAGAATGGTTCTTAATTACAATCTTGATAATTGTTTTGTTCTGCAATTATGAATTTTCTGAGAATTTTCCTAAGTCTTAACATTTTTTCTCATTGAATTTACAACCTTTACTTTTTACTCTTTTAGTTTTACATTTTATCTTTTTACATTTAGCTAAATTTTCAAACTGCTAATCTATTGCGTGAACTAAAGTCCTTGTGGATTTAATCCCTAAGAACTGCATTGATCTCTTAATTTGAGAGAGTAGCTCTAGGGTAAATTTGAGCATATCTTAAATCAAATAATAAACCAACAAACCATAATAAATACCATAAAAACCATTGGTTTCTCTCCAGCTGACACCTCAGATTTTTAGGGTAATCTGGAACTGACACATCATTAAAAATGCAAACCAATCAAAACATTTCGATTAATATACATCAGCTCTCCAGCTTGCCACATCATCTCTCCAGCTTGCCACATCATTTTTTCACTAAAAACACATCATTTTAAAAACACAACCAATTAAATTAAAATGAATAATACATACCATCATTTAATTTTTTTTTGATAATGATATATGAATTTCTAATTTGTTCAAAGAAAACAAAATCATATTATATATAAAATAGACATATTTAGATACTACTAAAAACACAACCAGTCAAATTAAAATAAATAATACATACCATCATTTTAAAATTTTTATAACAATCAAATTAAAATAAAAAATACATACCATCATTTTAAATTTTTGATAATGATATATGAATTTCTAATTTATTCAAAGAAAATAAAATCATATTATATATAAAATGAACATATTTCCATAATTTTAAAAACACAACCAATCAAATTAAAATGAATAATACATACCATCATTTTAAAAATTTTTATAACAATCAAATTAAAATAAAAATACAAACCATCATTTTAAATTTTTTGATAATGATATATGGATTTCTAATTTATTCAAAGAAAACAAAATCATATTATATATAAAATGAACATCTTTTCATAATTTTAAAAACACAATCAATCAAATTAAAATAAATAATACAAACCATCATTTTTTTTATAACAATCAAATTAAAATAACAAATACATACCATCATTTTAAATTTTTTGATGATGATATATAGATTTCTAATTTGTTCAAAAAAAAATAAAATTATATTATATATATAATGAACATATTTCCATCATTTTAAAAACACAACCAATCAAATTAAAATAAATACATACCATCATTTTTTTTATAATGATATATGAATTTCTAATCACTTGTTTTTAAAAAATCAGAATCATATTATATACAAAATTAACATATTTCAGGTTTTTGGCTTATTAAATCTTCAATTTTTGACTCTTGGCGTAATTAAATTCAAATATTTACTTAGGCAAATTAAATATTCAATTTCATGCAAAAATCTGATTAAATCATAATTTTTTTATTTTTTGGCCAAAAAAATGTCTCTGTTAACTTATATTATCTCTCTGTCAAGTCTCCGTTACACATTTTCTAACGTCGTATCAAAACTCTTCTCAACTAATATATCTCAGATGAACAAAAAAAAATTGAGAGTTGCATAGCGTAATTTAAAGCAGAGCATAAACAGTTTATGTATCTCTAGTATCCCATATATATTTCTGAGTTGCAGAAAATAATTTAAAACAGAGCATAAACAGCTCATGTATCTCATGTATAACACAATCAATATCTAATTTCGAATTCTGCTTTTGCTTTCCTTCCTTTGATCGTAAAACACAATGACCAAACAAGAAAAAATTGTTCAAAAATGAAAGTACCAAATTCTAAACATGTGCCTCAATACTGTAAAACCCAAGACATCAAGAAAAAAAAAACCAAAATCCAAACAAGATAGTAAGAGAAAAAAGATCCAAAGATTGTCATTCAGAAGAAAAAAAATAAGAAGACTTTTAATCAGATTTCTCTAATTAGTCCATCCAAATCTCTGCGACATCTTTCCGGCCTATAGAAACCAAGATTGTGTAAAGAAACCATAACAAAGATAATCATAAGTACTTTAACCAAGATGGCCAAAAGAACCATAACCAAGATAATAAAGAGCTAAACCATATACGAACCTGTTGTTGGTTCTTTATTGGTCGACCTCGAGGACGTTTTTCTACCACCACCGTAGAACATGTCTTTTTATTGTGCCCCTGTTCCTTACAATGTGAGCATGTAATTGTTCTAAGACCTGTCATTCTTCCCTTCTTTGATGAATCTTCATGAGGTTCTTTACACCAATTATGATTATTTTTTCTTCCTCGTTTGGGTCTTGGATCTGGTGGTATGATAGGAAATCTATTTAACCGCGGCCACAACTTCATCCCTTGTACAGTTCTCATACCCCGAGCATATGTTTGCTGCCACTTATGAGTAGTAAAATACTCTGATACATAGTCATCAAGGTTTAGTTTTTTTTAGTGATAACACACATAACATGATTACAAGGGATCCCTTTCAACTGCCACTTTCGACAACCACACGTTTTCAAACGTATGTCGACACGATATCCAGTCACATCGTCATCAATTTCATATTCATCACCTGTGGTTTGGTACATAACTAAATCTTTCGCATCAGCTCGACTCTTTTCAATCTCAGCTTGTGTTTTTTTTTTCTAAATTTCCCCTTCCATCTATTTCCAACTATAAACCGTTTAGCATTACGTACCATCGTTTGCCTCTTAATGTCCTCTAACATATCAAGCAATGGTTTTCGTCTAGCTTCTCTAATGGTTTTGTTGAAAGATTCAGATAAGTTGTTCGAGTTGTCAATTGTACAAGATTCAGTCCTAAAGAAAGCTCGAGACCATGTAGTAGGTCTAGTCTGTTGTAGGGATTCATACGCTCCTGAACTGTAGGTTTTAACGCTCCTAGGTTATCTTCAAAGTCTCATGTGGTATAGCTTCGTACTATTTTCCAAAACATGGGCTCCAACTCTTTATCTTTGTTAGTCTTTTTCCAGTTCGCAAGGATATGTCGAGCACACATTCGATGTTCAGCTTGTGGAAGCTCTTTAAGCACAACATTTACCAAACCCTGTAATCAATTAAACATAAACAATTTTGGAAGATAAACATAACATTAAAAGTATATATATACTCATAATCTTCACAACAAACCTTTTGTTTATTAGATATGATTGTTATGTTGTTTCCTTGTCCAAGATCCAAGTCAGTTTGGATATGTTTGATGAACCACGTCCAATTATCATTATTTTCAACATCAACTATAGCCCATGCAATAGGAAAAATTCTATTATTTGCGTCTCTCCCAACCGCAGCCAACAACTCACCCTTTATATCCCACTTTAGAAAGGCACCATCTAATCCTATAATTTAACGACAAGTCTCTTTCCATGCTTCTCGGAGCACTTCAAAGCATATATAAATTCGGTAAAACTTGTGTTCTATTTGTGTTGGACCTGGAAGTGTCTCAATATCCATTGTGGACCCTGGGTTTGATATAAGGATTTCTTGCTCATAATCCCAAAGTCTACCAAATTGTGTTCCATGCGTCTTCCTTCTTTGCTCCACCACTTTTTTCTTTGCATGTTCACATTGAAACAATGTAACATTCAGATTGTATTTTTTCTTTATATCATTCATCATCTCTGTTGGCGAAAGCTTTGGGTTCAATCTAAGAGGTTCCTCAAGCAGCTCGGCAATTGCAGAAACTTTTAACATCTTCGAGTAACCTGATATGTTACAAACATGCTCGTCTATATAAACTTTAATCATCAGTTTGTTTCTTGACTTCTCAAATGAACAATAAACCCTCAAAGGACACTCTTTAGATGAACAAATTGCCCCAAGTTTCTTAGCTGTTGACTTATAGAGCTTCACATCATACTCTGTCTTCAAAGAATACTTAAGCAATGAATACTTGAAATTTGTCGCAATGTTGAATGTTTTTTTCCTAAATGTAGAAGCTCATCTGGATCTATATAACTTGGATGAAATTGTGTCATATTCTCATTGTCTTCAAACTCATCTTCCAAAGAATCAGAAATATGAAGAATTGTATCATCCTCCAATAACTCACCACCGTTATCATCATCACTTACATCATCCCCTGCAACATCTCCAAAAAATTCTTCAAATTGTGAACACACACCTTCTTCAACCCTGTCACAGTTATCTTCTCCATTCTCACAACCACTATTTCTACCATGAGTTTCAAAACCTAAACCTTCGTTCTGTCTTCTCTATTTTCATTCTCGAGATTATTTTCACCAACCATTGCTCCAGTTTTGTTTGGTTCAACATCTCCAGTCATAGCGAGACTATTAATACACATCATCAAATACGAATTCAAATCACGTTTTAGTCAACTCAACCTAAAAGATCGAATCAGACATTATATTATAACGAATACAATCTCGAACATGAAACTTACCTCTTGGTTGATCTTCTAATCCCCAATTTTTGTCTCCCATTATGCATCGTGAGTTTGCTTAATTCAGGGATTAAGGGTTTCAAAAGATTTGGAAGATTTGAGGTTTTGTAAAAATTCTTCAAATCTCTTAATCTTAACTGATACGATGTTAGGGTATATGTAACGGATACTTGACAGAGAGATAATGTAAGTTAACATAGACTCTTTTTGGCCAAAAAATAGAAAAGTCATGATTTAATCAGATTCTTTGCAAAAAATTGAATATTTAATTTGCCTAAATAAATATTTGAGTTTAATTACGCCAAAAGTAAAAAATTGAGGATTTAATAGACCAAAAACCCACATATTTCTAATATATTTCTGCGACAGAAAAATTCACCAGCCGCAACGTAGCGCAGATCCGATACTAGTAAAACATAATAAATATATAAAACTGATTTAGTTTAAGTTAGCTTATATATATTCTAGCAACAAGAAAAAAGGAAATACAACAATAAATTAACGAACGTTAAAAATGCTTTAAAGGAAAAAAGGAAATAAGAAAGGAAAAATGGAAAAATGGGAAAAAAAGGAAATTACATTTACGCGTTAGAAAAAATTATAATCAGAGTTTTGCTTATATAAACACATTACACTTGACTTCACAATTTCATATTTCACAACAATCTCTTCTATCATCTAATCTCTTACGACTCATCTTTCTCTCTCTCTCTGAGTTTTGTCTAATTTCACTCCGAGAATGGAAACCGAATCAATCAAACTCAAACTCGATGTTCATGTAACGGCTTCGTCTCAAGCAGGGTTCTTAAGCACGGTAATAATCACTGTAGACAGAGAGGTCGAGGAATTTATCATTGAGGAGAACGATGATCATAGCATCAAAAGTTTCGGAACTTACCCTGATTCTTCTAGTCCCGACTCACCAATCATTCTGAAACTCCCAACCTTCAAACCAAACTACGTCTATCAACTTCTCCATAGCAAACTCCACGATGATATCTTGTCCGAACAAATATCTTATAAGATTGTCGAAGCCCAACTACGAAACCAAAGTTTTGATCACTTACCGCCACGACAACCTTTATTCATGCTAGTCTCCGTCAAATTGACAAGGAAGGTATACAACGTTGTGCATTGTTGTTCTGCTCCGTTGACAACAGATTTGGACAAAGAGAGCGAAGAAGAAGAGTCGGGGACTTGTGCCATCTGTTTGGAGAATCTGTTGAGATCCGAGGGTTACAGCCAAATGCCTTATTGTTCGCATTGTTTTCATGAAACATGTGTCACTGAGTGGTTGAAGCGACATAAGAACTCTTGCCCTCTCTGTCGCCAACCTATTCACAAATAACCAGAGTGAAACGGAGTCTAATTACTAATTAGGGTTTCAAAATATGTTTTATTTTGTGGTCTTAATGATTTGCTAATTAGGTTTTTTTTTTATAGTTTATGTATGATATTGTTTTTGTTGGCACCATGTAATGCATTTTGATTTAATGAAACTAGACTTGAAGTTCACATTAATAGTTTCATTTACAAGTTTGATTCTAGTATGCGACACATCTCATGCAACACAACACTGACTTCAAACCAAATTTTGTCTCAGATAAAAGAAGCTTGAAAGAAACAAGGAAACAATCCAATACCAGACTTAAGCATGACACTACCAAAGTTTCAGATTTGAACTAGACGTGATACTAGGTTCTGGATATTGAAACATCTTTCAAATCACCAGACAATACTAATGACTCTATCTACGGTTTAACCAAACTCTAGATGACTATAACATAGATCAAAGCTCGACATGCTTGAAGTGATACTCATCGATCGTCGAGTATATTAGACCATCTCCTTCCAGTGATTGAATGACGCCCCTATAACAACACCAGAAAAAAACAAAACAAGCTCATGAAATCCAAGAGCTTTGAAAGTACAGAGAGATAGAGATTATAAGGAGAACGAAAGAAAGCGCGTACTCTAGCTTGTTCTTTGGGATCTTCAATTGCTGAGCAATTTCATCAATGTGTATCCCCTGTTGTCTTGCACTGCAATGAACAAATAACAATTATCAGACCAACTTTAACTGGTGCAATGGGCACAGCAGACTCAAACTCTCATGCAAGCAAAATGATTTTGAGTCGAAGTGGTACAAGACAAAGCAAACTCAAACTCACGTGCAAGCAGGTTGTTTTAGATAGTCTAGAATCATGTCATCTAAGTTCTTGCGACCATTCCCATCGTTTTGAGAGGACACCACCTAAAAGAGAGCAACCACAATGAAATTTTAAGCAAGCAAATCATATGTCATGTAGAAAACTAAAAATAACTAGGGTGACTCAACGTACAGGGTTCAGTGGTGTTGCCTGGTTTGTGTTTGATCCACCTTGAAACGTGGTGTTAACCGATTGAGTGACATCACTGACTTGTTGTCCCTGTTGAGAAAACACATGTCAGAAAGGGAGGATTGATTGCAAACTGTGAGCTTACAACAACACAGTTAAATCTTTTGCTATATTCCATTATCTTTACCTGTGATTCAGAGTTCTGGGAGTAGAAGTGTATGCACTCAATGTAGTGAAAAGTAACCTCATTGAAGTCCATAATAGGCCTGCAACACAAAAAAATCTTCAATACTCAAAATGATTTCACATATATCTAACAAACTTAAGTAGAACATACCAAAATCTATTGCAAATGCCAAAGAAATCAAGCATTTTAAAATCAAAACATACCTGACAGAGAAAACAAGAAGCTGCGTTTTCCCCTGAAAAGTCTTCAAATGACCATTGAGACGCACATAGGTTCCATCACTGTTTCACAAGCTCATCAATCAGGAAACACCTCCAAAACAAATGTGATCTCACCATAAATCAGACAAGAAAGATACTAACCGCACCGACTCCATTTCTCTAGCGTCAAAAGTTTCATTCACCCTATAAAAAAAGGAACCACAACACCAATTACACAAACTTCAAACCTGACCATTATTGTACCTAAAAACAACTCTTGCATCAGTTTATGTGTGTTTACCATCTTTTACAGTCAATGCGTCCTGTTCCATCATCAAGAGTAAATCTAACTTCTGTGACTTTTGAGACATCATCTTTGTCACACACTAACCCAACAAGTGAGACCTGAATATACCCAAAACATCACACAATTTAGTAACTTTGAATAACTAAAAAAATTAGAAATCTACAATTGGTTTTGAAGAGAGATCATGTACGTTTGTAAGTGAGATCCCATTGATGACGAGACCAGATTTTTCACCACCGGGTTGAAAACATTCCGTGATTTGCTTCACCGTTACTGGAACAAGTCCTTGAAACTCACGATTCTGCATACAAATCGCGGATTTAGAAATACCAAAATCGAACAATCTAGGGCAAAATTAATTGTTACAGAGAAACTTTGGATCTGTTGTCTAAACCGATGGGATTAAACTAAAAGGAAGATGGATTATTACCTTAGCGGTGGAGGAGGAGGATTCGTAGGCCTGAGAAGGCTGAGAAGACATGAATCCGCCGCCGGAGAAGGCAGAGTTTGGCTCGAATTGGCTGCTAGAGAACATTATCGAAGCTCGGATATCGGAAAATGCAAAGTATCTATGAAGAGAGTAGTGATCGAAGAGAAGATTTTGGGAATTTTTAAGAGCGATGAATGAATATTTTTGGGGAATTTTCCCGCCAATATTGGATTAAGCTTCCCGCCTATTATTAGGGTTGAACAGCTTCGGTTTAGATGGGCTTCGGTGAAGTTGGGCTGCTGGCCTCTCTCGAATGAGTGTATGTAATCTATCAAGTTATAGAGACTAGAGAGTAGGCCTGGGCATATAATCCGGATCCGATTACCCAAATCAGAACCGAACCGAAATGGTCGGTTCGGGTCGGAACCGGTTATATACTTAATATCCGATGGATAGAGTTTTCATATACTCGTGGATATCAGTCGGTTCCGGTTCTTATCCGGGAACCGATCGGATAACCGAAATAATCAAGCCTATGTATTAGGGATTTAGGCATTTAGCCATTTAGCCATTTAGGGTTGTGCGTAGTGTCGATTGAGTTTCCCAAAGTTTAGTGTTATTATCCGACTTTTGAGCAAAACCCAAACACAAACTGGAACCTACTCAATCTCCTGTGAATCCTAAAGTCACCGGAACTCTTTCAAATCCGCCGACAGCAACAACATCGTCGAGAAATCATTCAGAGGTATGTTTTCTCATCTCTGTCTCTCAATTTCTAAACATGAGTCTTGTCTTCTCTTCTATATGTTTTTCAATTTCGAAAATAATTTCATGATAAGTGACTGAGTGAATAGCAGTCTCTGTGTATCTATATGTGTGAGTTGTGAATCGGTTTATTGTCATAGCTTGATCAATTTAATTGCATTATTTGTCAAAGTTTTTAACATTGTCATACTCATAAGACATAGCTTGAAAGTTGAAACCGTAAACTTGGACAAGACTTTAGTTAATATCGTGAGAATAGAGAACAAGAGAACAAGAGAACATAGAATAAATTACTTAATGTATCTTTTGTTTTCAATATGATGCAGATGGCATCTTCTGACACTCCTCCACCAGTGGAGACAGATGATGTTAGTGACTCTGAAGAGGAGGTTGAAACAACAAAACGTGGAGGTAACCGAAAGAGGAAAGACAAAACGGGAGAAAGTGGTTCTGGTTTAGGATCAAGAAAGAAGCCAAGATCGAAGCTTTGGAATCATTTCACCAGAACTGAAAACGATTACGACATCTGCAATTGTATTTACTGTGGCAAAAAGATGGGTTGTCGCACCAGTTCTGGCATTGCAAATATGAAAAAACACCATGAATCTTGCAAGGCGTTCAAGGTATGGGAAGCTGCTAATAAGTTTAAAAATCAATTTACGTTAGCTCCTGATGACGAAGGGAATATGGCTATGTATAAGGTATCTGAGAAAACCTTTAGGGATGCTACATATGAGATGATTGTGTTATCAGAGTTGCCATTAGCTTTCGTAGAGAGTTTAGGTTGGAGACATTTCTGCTCCAGATTGCAGTTATATCAGCCTCATTCTAGGAGAACATGCACAAGAGATATAGTGGCAATGTGTGATTCTAGAAAAGCAGCTACGAAGGATATTCTAGGGAAGAACAAGCAGAGGATATCACTAACTACAAATATCTGGGTTGCTCCTCATACGTCAGCTAGCTATATGGTCATCACTGCGCATTTTGTTGACTCTAATTGGAAGTTAAAGAAGTTTATCATAGGCTTTAAGTGTATCCCGGATCATAAAGGCTCAACAATAGCTAAGATTCTCCTTGGTTGCTTAGAAGAATGGGAGATAAAGAGAGTCTTTTGTATCACGGTAGACAATGTTACAGCTAACAGTTCAGCAATGAAGAAGTTCAAGGAAGGATTTAGTCAGGTTGGGGATGATGCTTTGATATTGAAAGGGGATTTTCTGCATCTGAGATGTTCGACTCACATATTAAACCTGATCATGAAGGAGGGTTTGATGGAGATAGATTCCAGTATTGCTGGTGTTCGTAATGGTATTCAATATGTGAGATCATCATCAAAAAGACAACAGTCCTTTGAGTACCGAGTTGAGACAGGGAAGATGACAAGGGGAAGCTTACCCTTAGATGTGAAGACTAGGTGAAATTCGACCTATCTCATGCTGGATCAAGCTATGAAGTTTAAACTGGCATTTCAAAAGATGGAGGCTAAATATAAACCTTATAACGATTACTTCTTGGAGACAGTTGAGGGGAAGAAGAGGGTCGGACCACCTTCTACATCTGACTGGGAGGACATTGAGAGGTTAATTCAATTCCTTATCATCTTTTATAACTCCACTCTGAGTCTTTCAACTTCTACATCTGTCACGGCTCACAAAATCTACGCAGAGATAGTCACAATCACGAGGAACATTAGTGCAATAAGTACTTGTCCAGGTCCTGATGAAGAGCTAAAGTACAAAGCCTTGACTATGATGACCAAACTGAAGAAGTACTGGAATCCATTTTGGGAAGCTACAAGTGAGAATGCTAATTCTCAAAACCGTGAGATGAACAAGCTTATGATAGTTGCAAGCGTGTTTGACCCAAGGAAGAAGATGAAGTTTGCTGACATGTGTTTTGAAAAGTTGTATAGGAAAGACAGTCTTGAGTGTAGCATTCTCACTGAATCAGTCTCGAAGATATTGAAGAGTTTGTTTGATGAGTACAGCGGATTTGTTAACAAGAACGCTGGTAGCTCTTCTCAGTCACAAGGAACATCGTCTACTCAGTCTCAATCCCAAGAACAAGTTAGAGATGAAGTTTTTGAGAGAACAGTTTTGACTAATGGCGTCGGGTATGAGAGAATTGATAGCCTCTATGCAGAGCTTATGCAAGACTCTGGAATTCCAGAATCAGCCAATGAGTTGGAACTGTATTTGAAAGAACTCATCGAGCGTCCAAAGCTTATGAAAGGTACAGAGTATGATGTCTTAGATTGGTGGAAGAAAAATAGTATCAAGTTTCCAGTGTTGTCTCTTATAGCTAGAGACATACTAGCTATGCAAGTGTCCTCAGTCGCTTCAAAATCTGCATTTAGTACTAGTGGGAGAGTACTAGACCCTTATAGGAGCTGTTTAACGCCATATATGGTTGAAGTACTGATGTGCACTGAGCAATGGTTGAAGTGTGAAATCCGGTTTAATGAAAAAGGAGCTGTTACAATCCAACAACTTCTCTCGGAGGTGGAGGACCAAGATGATATAATGAGAGGTAAGTTTCATTATTTTACAAATTTATGTTATATGATTTACAATTTTTACTTTTAAGCTTATGTTATTTCATTTTAACATTCTCTTTAGAGTTGGAACCTGATTTTAACACACTAGGATGAACTATGAAGAAACCGGAACCTAATCTAAAGTCTAAAGGTAACCAATTCTAAACTCTCGTATTCTCTCTAATTAGTAGTTTGTTTGCATTTCTTCAATCTCAAATCACAATGTCTAATGACTAATGACAATGTCTTCATATTGTAAACGGACTAAGAAGGACAAGGAAGAGTGAAGGACGAGGTTGCAATGGTGTTCTTATTCGATGGTCTTAAGTTTTTAAAAATTTTAGTGGTGTTGAACTTGAATTACATTTGAATTTGGATTTTTTATGTATGAATTTGGATCTTTTGTGTTATGTGTTTTGTTTGTGTGTGTGGTTTAAGACTTGAATTAGGAATTGTCTTTAAATTCTATTGAATTACATTTGAATGGTGTTGAATTACATTTTTATTAATTTCGGTTTTTGTTGTTATTTTTGATTATTTCGGTTTTTTGTGCAATTTCGGATTAAAATACCCGAACCGAAACAATAAAAAAAGATCCGTTTAATTTCGGGTTTTGGTCGGTTCTTCCAATGTGGATCCGAACCGACCCGGAACCGATTGGTACCGAACCGAAACCGAATCGAAAAGAATTCGGTATCTATATGGGTATGAAAGCCTCATACCCGAAATACCCGGAACCGATCAGTTCCTACCCGAAACCGAACCGAATACCCGAAAGCCCAGCCCTACTAGAGAGAGTGAAATCGAGAACAATGGAATCGTGTTAAGTCTAAATCTAAGCTCAATTATGTACAAGTGGTATCAGAGTTCTAAGAAAGAAAGATATTTTTGGGGTCTGATTGGTAATCACGTTTAAATGAAGCGGTCTATGTATTTATAGTGGTTGTAGCGAAGGTGGTTACAAAGAAAGCGAATGGAAAAATTGGTACGGCAAGAGAGAACGATTGAGCATTTTAGTTTGATTGGTAGCATTATAGCGATAAAATTGTATAAATTATAAAAAAAATTATATTAATTTTAATAAAAAAATGAAAACAATGAGCAAAATGACAAAATAAATAGCAAAACAAAGAGCAAATGACAAAATAAAAACTATGTAACATTTATATCAAAACCAAATGTTAGTTTTTTTTTGTGGTTGGAATATGTGTTTGTCATCAAAATTAAACTTCAACCACCTTCTCCAAATACTTTCTCCAACCAAGATGTCCGACTGTCTTTTCCAAACGCCTTATTAATTGGTGATCGTTGGAACGAGTTCGTTTGCAAACGACCCTTTGAAAAAGGGAAACCAATCAAAGCCATTTTGGTACCGTTTTAATATAACAATTTATACCAAGTTGCTTTCATCATGTTTTGTCTTTAATGTGTTCCCAACTGGTAAGTGGTAACCATAAAAATAGTATACCTACAATGGGATTACCAATCAAACCCAAAATAAATAGATCGTGTACTGGATTGTGATTTAGTAGATAAAGAAAGATAGATTAGCCCTTAATCTTTTACCAAAATACATAGAGATTAGTGTAGAGTTTAGACTGTAGTTAAAAGGAAAAGAAATACTAAGTGCTGGGCAAGAGATACAAACTCAGCCAAAACGTAACACTTTCAAAAGACAAAATCGTACAAAATGGGACCCCAATGGGCCTAAGATACTTTGGTACTAAGGAAAAAACTTGGATAGGTTCTAGATTCACTCGCCAACACAAGTTCCACAAAACTCTGGTTTGTGATCTCACGACACGATGATGAGGAGAGACCTGAATGTTGAGGAGCAAGACTTAATAAGTGACGTTGTTGGGCAGATTTCTGATGACGTTGCTCTTCATTCCAAGCCGGACACTGCTTTTCGCTCCTCTCTTGTTCATCTCTCTCAGCACCTTCATCCTCACTATGTCCTCCTTCGACTGCACTGTTGCTAGACCCATGCGCTTGTACCTGTTTTAAGATCCATTCAAATCAGATTCTGCAATGCTAACTCTAAATAAGGGGGGAAGGGGAGGGGGGGGGGGGGGGGGGGGGGGGGAGAGAGAGAGAGAGAGATGATCTATGATGGGTCAAAGACAAACCTCCAGGTTAGAGAGTTGACGATGTTCTTCTGAGAAGATGGGGGTGGCTTCTGTTTGTAGTAGCGCATGAATTCACGAGACCCAAGAGTCCTAGATGTTACTTTGTTATCGGTTCTCTTGGTGATCACAAGCTCAGACCCACCAAAAAGCTCAACAGTGTTCACTGATTCGCCGGATACAACCATCTGATTGT
Source organism: Turritis glabra (assembly GCA_900406565.1). NCBI lineage: Eukaryota > Viridiplantae > Streptophyta > Magnoliopsida > Brassicales > Brassicaceae > Turritis > Turritis glabra. Next base: position 2,871,123 of record OVBN01000216.1, read on the forward strand.
TGCCTTCATTGATATAGCTGTACAAACACACATTCAAAAGAAGAAACAATTAGTTCAAGCACATTTAGATAGATTTGGTACAAAGATACCAACAGAGGTGAGAGCAGAAGATTTGGGACCTGCTGCTGTAGTCATAGAACTCTTCTAGGTCTGCATCTTCTTCATCGCCACCATCACCATAATGCACTTTGCAATGACTTTTAGCTTCCATATGCTTCCGAACAGCTTCCAAACTACTGAATGGATGGCACAATTCATTGCAGTACAGACACACAAAGTCTCTCTTGACCTGAAACAACAACCATGTATTTAAGTACCTAAGAGAACAAAGATCTAAGACCCATGAACACCAAGGGCTAAAGTGATGAGACAGACTAAGCAGAATGCACAAACCTTTAGACCGAGGTAGGTTAAAAACCCTTTAGGATCCTTCAGGTACTCGATATCGGGAATGAAGAATCCATGGAACTTATGCATATGAACCATACATTTTTCTATCGTCTTATGCTTTTTATCACACATCAAACAGCAAGTCGGGTCCAACTCAAACTCGATATCATCCTCATCCATATCTTCTTCTTCTTCACCAGAACCAGACTCATTCATTTCCGCATCCAAGTCCTCATCCGAATCAACCTCAGTCCATTCATCTTCACTCTCTTCACTTTCTTCCTCAATCGAACCTTTAAGTTGAGCAGGGTCGTTTTTCTCAACACGGCGAGGAGGGAGTTGCTTAATTATCGCTTGATCCTGCTCTCCGTTACTTGTGGAAGCCTTCAAAACATGACTCTTCGACTTAAGATGCTGCTCATGAGCCTTGGAACTCCTATAACCTTTATTACAGATTCCACAACTATAGAGCATCGGTGCTTCAACAGCTTTGACCTTCTCCTGAGCAATTGCAGCTTGTCTAGCTTCAAATAATGCCTCTGTAACTCCAGGAACACCAGCTATCTAACAATTTCCCAAAAATTCAAAACTATATCAACAAAACTGTTCATCATTATCAACAGGAACATAAACTTTAAGCAAAACATAGAAGAATCAAATCAAATCATAGACGAACTTCATCCCAATCACGATTACTATAAGCTAATCAACCCTAACGAAACTGAAATCTAAGTTATAGTTGGAACAAGAAACGCGAGAGATTGATTTCACCTTGCGCTTGAGATTGTAACGGTGCCATTCGGATTTGTAATGGAACTTTTGCTCAGCGTCGTCTTCGAACTCTTTGTTACACGAATTACAAGCTAAACCTGACATCTCTCTTGAGATCGATTGAGAAACGAAGAAGAAAACTGAGGATTTTCCCGAGAAAAAGAGGGAGAAAAAGCTCGAGGTTTAGGGATGGCTTTTTGTATATATATGAGGCGACGGCTCCTACTCGTAGGTCGGCAAAACTTGTTAACGACAGACTAATCTTCGTGTTTGCGTAAGCGCTGATGTAATATGGGTCGGGTTAAGACCCGTTCGGATTTGAGTTTTTGGCCCAAACGAAATTTAAATGGGCTCTTTTCTTAGGCCCGTTTCTTATTTAATGGCCTCAATACACAAGTTTATTAGGATAATTGTGGTCGATTGGAACTTTAACTTGCAATATAAAAATTAGTTAGCAAGCTACTATTTTGTATCTCATATTCTTACAAAAACTCATTTCACCTAACATATGCGGATGAATATCCACATACTTTACTCATATAGTATTTTGTATTTTTATATATAATATATAAATTATTGTTTTGAAAACTTTTGATACATAAATTAATATAAATATTAGTTATGTTTTTGTGTTATGTGCCTTTTGTTTATTTATTATATATTTATCTTTTATCCAGAAGATTGTAGACCAAAATCTAAATTAATCACGAGAATCCATCTCTTTTATTTATTTTTTTAGCATACTAATGTTTTACTGACCTTAAAATTAATTTTAAAAAAAACAATTATTTACCTCATTTTCGTATTATTTGATGTATCACGGAAAAATAGAACGACCATTTTTACAAAATAAAAAAGGAATTATCATCAATTATTTTAATAAATATAATCAAGAAGAAAAAAAATCTTATGTTGATATGAAAAGCTCTTATATTTTTAAATGATGTTTTATTGAGGTTTTTCGAAAAATTGATCAATCAATCACTATTTAGGTTTTTGTGTGAGTCTCTTTAATTGAGGTGATATATTGATTAGGAATGCTTCTGTTTATATATATATATATATATATATATAATTGAGGTGATAATTTGTATTTAAAAAACTAATTAAATTGCAATTTTACCATCGTTACTCAACTCCATTACATATTGGGGGCTTTATTTGCATGTTTCAAATATTTTAAAGATAAAAAAATCGTTTATTTTGATAAGTAAATTTTGGTTATTAGACATGTTAAATGATGTAACTAAAAATAAATTAAATAAAAAGATATATGATAAATCAAAATCAAACATCTTAAAAAGTTCATGTGAAAAAGAAAAAAAAGTTTATGTGTTAATCAGTCGTCGTCGTGAGTAGAACACGATTTGGATTATATAGTGCAATTCTCTTACGATTATCTAGATATGATAAATCAAAATAAAACATCTTAAAATGTTTGTGCGTGGTGTGAAAATATATCTAATGTACAGCGACAAATAAGTCATGTAGAAAATTGTGCATATCAAACCTAAAAAGTATATATAACAAAAATAATGTTTGTAGTAAAAAGTATATAATTAAAACTATCATTTTACGGTCATGGCTTCACATCACCAAATGACATCCGGAGTTCCCCCAAACACTTCAGTAGAATTAATTGTTAGCAAACCGAATAACAAAATTCCAATGAAGTGTTCGGGAGAACTCTAGAGGACATCTAGTCGAACTATTATTGCGTTGTTGTAGTGCGTAGTTACACCGTGGAGATAGATATTATTTTATTCGTAAATATATTTATAAGAGAGGATACATATATAAGATCATAGATCTCTTTGTGTTTGAGGAAGATATAAATGGTAATATTTTTAATTTATAGTGAGAACTAAAGAATCTCATGTACTTTAGTGTGAGGCGAGTGTGTATGAACCTGGACGTAAAATTGGATCCAAGAGTTGTGACAAGAGAATTAGTCTTTCTTTCCTTGTGTCTTTTCACGAGATAGAAAATGTGATTCTACACAAACATATATACATACATATACACGATCTCTGGGTGGTCGAATTGAATCTAGATTGGTTTAAATCAGTCAAAATATTAAATGAGTCCCATATATACCATTAGTTGTGATTATTAGTGCTAATAGTTTTTTCAGGTCGAAACTACACTTTCTATCGCTGAGCCTCGAATCCATAACTTATTTTACCCACTCAAAAAGGTGTTTTTTTTAACAGCCTGTTGAATTACTAATGCTTGAGTTTATAACTTTATGTTTTTTCCTGGTGAATGTTGGTTTCTACTACTTGCTGCTTATATTATCTGCAGGATGAATCTCGGGAACATCTCTTTCTCGGATGCGTGTATGCTATTGATGTGTGGAAACAGGTCATGACAAGACTTGACCTAACACCCATGGTTTTTCAATCTTGGTTGGCTCTAATGGATTGGATAAAGGAGGACTTTCAAAGAACTCCAACATTGCTGCGGAAAGTTGTGTCTCGGGCGTTGTCTATGGCATTTGAAAGCAGAGAAACAACATGCTCCACAATCAGCAAGCTATACCATCTTCGACAGTCTTCAGGGAAATCGACAGGCTGGTCCATAACTCTATATCAGCAAGAGGACATATGCGCAATTACTCAAGATTGATGCAACGTGGCTCCACTAAGAATCACATATTGAATCTCTTATTCTCTGGTTTATGCTCCCTTGTTTTTTATTTCTTTTTTTTTGGCAAGGTAGCAATTGTATAGGTTTAACTTCTTGTAAGCCTCAACTTTCATTTTTTTTTTTAATGAAATTTACAGTTTACTTCCTCCGTTCCATTTTGTTTGTTATTTTAGAGATTCATTTTTGTTTCAGTTTATTTGTTGTTTTGATACTTTTTATGTAAAAATCAATAAAGTATTGGAATCTCGATAAAAACATTTTTCAACATAATGATTCTCTTTCCAAAAAAAATGACCATTTTTTTTTTATGAAGTCCACTAATGTACCAAACTATATTTATTGCATCATTCTCTTTCCAAAAAAAACTTGTTTCCATAATGTCACTATAAAAACAACCTAAACTGAGTTTCTTATCAAACCAAATTTTTCTACAAAACTAAAATGGATCAAAAAAAAAGTGGAGGAAGAAAAAAGCTATTCAAAAGATGTGAGAAAGATCTACGAAACACATTCAGATTTCACTCGAAAATTGGATTTAAACAAGTTACCATCTGAAGAAAAAAGAAGAAGAGTTTCATCCCCACAATGAAATTGATGAAGTTGTAAGGGATATTCTGAAGATTAATTTTCCTAAATTTTTTTAGGTTTAATATGTCTTCTTTCTTTTTCATGAAGTTTTCTTGATTTCAATCTCTAATGGTTGGCACAAGTTCTAAATGTAAGGAGAAGAAGATAATAAAATTATAAAAATAAATTAAGTTTAAATCAATAAATAAAATCTTGTGAAAAATTTATATTTTCAGTTTTCTTTTAAATACATATAAGTAATTTATGTAAATTTAATAACCTAAAAAACCTATCAAATTAAATATAATCAAGAGCATCTAGCACTTATATAAATTTATGTACGAAGATCATATGTCTTAGTAAATAATCACATGCCATGGATCAGTCAAATCAGTTAACAAAGTTTAAAGCTGAAAATAAAATAAAAATCAACAGTACCATAATAATAAAACTACGTCCACAAATTAAATCCATATAAAATGTAAACAACCCAAAAGACAATAAAAACAACGATAGAAAAACATAACAATACAAAAGTTCAAATCAACTCCACTAGTCCAATGAACCTAATATCCTCATCGCATTTTGGACCACCGTAATGTCACAATTTAATTGTCTAGGAAGAAGATCATCACTTTCCAAAACTGATTTTCTCATATGAGGTATTTTGTATTTGTTTGATCCTCTAACTTTCATGATCTCTTGCATGATTGAAGAGTTAAAAAAATGTTGTTTACCTTTTTTGTGGAGTATTGGTCAAAAGACTTTTCTACCGCAAGAACAAGATCTTCTATGGTTTTTGGCCATTCCTTGTATTCAGCGATTGAATGGCACTGAAAAAACCAAGATCTAATATATTTAGATCTGGTGAGTTTGGTGGTTGACACATCAACTGAATATTAAAACCATTTTTTGATGCAGCTTCTTGAAAATCCTTATCCCCACATTCAACATGTGTTCTTGCATTGTCTTGTTGAATAAAAATGATCTTCTTTTGATATTCTTTTGGCCACTTTTCATGAATAGTTGAAATGACTTTTTCAATCAAGCATGCTTTTATATCTTCTCTCTTGATAGACGCCAATGCTTTGCATTCTAAAGTCCCAGCATCTCTATTTTTACTCCGTATTTTAGCTAGCTCCATAGTAACAAACGGAAATACTCCAATTTTTCCAGAAAATACCTTTTTTCCTTTTTCATCAAATCTTGGACGAGCCATAGCAGCTAGAAACATTACTTTTCCAATATAATTCTTGTTTTGACATGTACGCAATGGCTCTTCTTCAGCTGGAAGTAGATAGTATTTCTCTGACTTCCTCGTCATATAAAACCATTTTTCATCGATATGCACAAAATTGTACATATCAACAAATTTTGGCTCATAAGGCAAAGTACTCTCATCCAACATAGAGACGCAGAATTGTAGTCTACCTTTCATATTGTCTTCTTTCAGATGAGGCTTGATGCTATTTGTATGCCGTCGAAGAAACCCTTCTTTCTTCCGTCTGAATAGTGTTGTAACACTCACATTCATAGCCATAGACATTGACCTCAACGTTGTTCGTTTGTGTAATGGAACTTCAGCAACTTGATTTGGCTGTAGAGAAATTCTTTTGCGGCCACAATTTCCAGTTCTTCGACTAGAAACATTAACTCTTCCACCACTAGCTGTTTCGTTTGCTCTTTTCCAAATCCTTTGAACAGTGAAAATAGGCACTGAAAACTGATGAGATATTTCTCTTGTAACATTTTTTCCAAACTTTCCACCAATGCTTTTAGCCAACAAAGCACAAAAAATCTCATGTCTCTCATCATCTGAAAGGTATTTGTAAGTTCGTCGTGGATTTAGTTCATCTTGAATTGTATCTTCATGATATGTTAAAAAAAGATTGTATATATAAAAAAAAAACAAACATAATCGTAACTAGAGTACACAAGTTGTTTTCTTAATAATTAATTATTCAGACAATGAAATCGTAACTGACACTACTATTGAATCATCAACACGATTACCATATATATGCTACTACTGATCAGCCAAATTTTATAAAATTAACTTACTTGACGAAAGAAATAGATTTTGCAGCAAGATAAGTAAATAACTCTACTTATATTATACAACAATTAAAAAATAAGAAATCTAAATCATTTGACCGAAGTAGATGCAATTTTAATTCTTTAAAGACTAAAAAAATACCTGGATCAATTGAACAATCTTCATGGCCATTGTTAAAGCTTTCTTCAGTTGGTGGAATCTCATTCAAGTCCAACAAAACTTCAGTTTCTTCATTTTGAACTAACAAATTCAAATCAAAATTACAAACCATGAAGAAAATTTAGAAAAAAAAATTGTATATATATATATCAAAAAAAGAAAAAACAAACGTAATCGTAACTAAAGTACACAAGTTGTTTTCTTAATAATTAAATTATTCAAACAAGTAAATAACTCTACTTCTATTATTCGACAGTTAAAAATAAGAAATCTAAATCATTTGACTGAAGTGACGTTTACAGATTGTCAATAGATAATGATAACACTTAGCCGAAAATAAAAAGTAGATGCAATTTTAATTCTTTAAAGACTAAAAAAATACCTGGATCAATTGAACAATCTTCATCGCCATTGTTAAAGCTTTCTTCAGTTGGTGGAATCTTATTCAAGTTAAACAAAACTTCAGTCTCTCCATTTTGAGCTAACAAATTTAAATCAAAATTAGAAGCCATAAAGAAAATTTAGAAACCATTTTTGTTTTCTGTTTAGATAAGTATAATTTTTTTACAATTGTTCTATTTTGGCTCCATATTGAAAATTTTGAAATTTTTGCCTTCAATTGAACATATAAAAATTGGCTCTAATTTGAAAAAGTCACGAAAAAAGTAGAAGACAGAATGCACGAGAGTCTTTTCGTATTCTCACTAGTTAATAATAGCTTTAATTAAAAGATGATTATAATTACCTTTTTTTAATTAAGTGAGTTTCTTAATCTGCGTGAATTATGTTAAAACAACAAACAAAATGGAACGGAGGGAGTATCTTCATGTTTTTTTGTAGTTAGGAGGTTCATATCCATTTTACCTTGATCTACTTTAGACGTAAAAATGCACTAAGTGATTAGGATTTGAGTTAATGTTTTTCCAGCTACAAATTACCGGTTGAACTATTATTGTTGGGTTTATGCCTCCATTTTACAAATTGCCCTTATATACTAATTGAGGATCCCAGTCCTAATGTTAGCTCATGGAAATATAGAAGATGTCGAGCAACTAGTTTCAGACATGTTATTCTTAATCTCAATGTCTTTTCATTAGGTCCAAAACACTGATCTGCAGGTTCATCTTCGGTAATATAAAAATTTTGAACACGTTTTGATAAGAATCTAAAATATGATGGTCCTTGAAACGACCGCACCCGATTTTTTTTTTTAAAACAACTATTACGCCCATACATAATAGTTAAAACAGAATAACAACAATAAAACTCGGATTTTATTAAACTTATCAAACCGTCAAACAAACAGAATTCAAACCACAATTCCATTAAGTTCAGCACACAACAACAACAACACACAACGACAACCGAGTCTTAATCATCCCCTTCTCTTCGCCCTGATTCCACGATCACACTTTATCTTTACCTGCAACAGAACAAAGAGTTGCGTAAGTATTAACGAAAATACTTAGTGAGGCGGTCCTCCCATCTACGAGCTATACACACAAGCAAGAGATCACCAACCGCTCAAACAAGCCACAAAAACACCCAAAACACATAACTCAACAACAGGGACCGAACTGAATTCGATCCATACCGTCCAACAAAAAGAAGAAAGATGACGCGCAAAAAAGTCTCTGGATCGGTTTGCAACCGATTGACCAAACCGATTCAAAACTTCCAATCGGACTGCAACCGATTCACCAAACTGATTCAGAACCTGAAATCGGTTTGCAACCGATTCACCAAACTGAGCGGCAAAAACACAGAATCGCTTACGAAAAATTCTCGATCGGTTTGCAACCGATTGCACTAACCGATTCAAAACTTGAAATCGGTTTGCAACCGATTGATAAACCGATTGGAGCTCACCTGCAACTAAAAATCCGATCTCGACCTTCTTCAACCCTTCTCAGGCCAATCGACCCCTTTCCACCTCAATTCTTGTTTTCCCCAAGCAATTAGGCTCAAACCCAACCCATAACACAAGGAAAAAGCAACATAACCCATGGATTCTACAAGAATCTAAATCAAACATACCAACACACAATTAATTCAACACACCAAAACCACACAAAACCATCTCATAAGCTTAGATAAGCTCATGGTCGCGCACTCACCTTAGGTCCTTGGAAGATTCGGCTCAAGAACAACTCCACAAGCTCAAGGATGACTTCTACACACCCCCACGCTTCCGCTAGACCGATCTCCCTCTTCTTCCACACTCAAGCTAAGCCCAACAACCACTCCCTTCCTCTTCCTCTTTGCAACAAGCTCACAAGCTCTCTCTCTCTCTCTCTCTCTCTCTCTGAACTTCTACGAAGAAGGAGAAGCCAGCAAGAAGAAAGAAAAGAAAGAAGAAGAAGAAGAAAAAGAAGAAAAAGAATAATTAAGTCATTAGTTGACTTAAAAACCGCCACGTGGGATCTACACCCACCAACCGCACCAAAACTCGTTTTCTGATCAGTAAATGTTTCCCACAGAGCTCTTAAGATTAAAGACTCAACCGTGAAACACACTTACACGGACTTTAAACGAATCAAAGCGTTTTAAATATATATATCTTCTATATATATATTTCTCCATCCAAAAATTCCAATTTCCGGGAGACGGGCGTTACAATTCTCCCCCACTAATATAGATTCGTCCTCGAATCTACAGCACAGTTCATCTGCGATGAACTTCAACTCACAATCGTCGCAACGATTCTCTTTTCAAGCTTGACCAACCTGGCCAACACAATTCAAACACGAGATTGAACACTATCAACCTCTGAGGTCTACAATCAGTCGTCACGCTTATAACCACGTCTTAGACATTCATTGCTCAAAATACAACTCGTACTTGTACCTCTCAACTCTTAGGACCAAAGTCCCTCGAGATTCCAGTACTCCATGCCACTCGCACTCTTAGGTCACAAAGACCTTCAAGTTATCGGCACAAACCCGTATCACTCACACTCTTAGACACAAAGTCTTTGAGCTATCGATACTATACCACTCGCACTCTCAGGTCACACGTCCTTTGGGCTACGGGTAACTCTCATACCACTCCCACCCTCCAGTCACATGTCCTTTGAGCTATGGGTATCTGGGGACTAAACTTCCCCTCACGAGTTGTACAGGACCAAACCGTCCTTAAAGCAATAAAGTCTAACGAACGTCTATAAGCATCTCTGACCAAAACTACCTCACATGGTCTATGTAATGCATCGCAATGCAATACATCACCACACATATTCCAAACCCGGAATATCACCTCAACCTTGATCAAACTTCAGGTCGACTCGAAACAATCCCAACTCACAGGGAAGTTTCTCATATCCAATACGAAGGATATTTTCAGTTCATATTCTCATAAACTTTTAATCTTTCCACAATTTCATGCTCAAAACTTCATGACACCACAAGTCATAAAATAATAAAAAATACACATCTTATTACCCATTCAAATGTATTAATCGTTTACACACCAAAACGAAATACAAGAAAATACGACGAGAATAAAACTCAACTCCGAAACTCGAACCAGCGATGAAAAACTACTCAAGCCTCAGCTTGTTTCTCGAACCACTTCGTGAACCTAACTTTCATCCGCTCTTCTGGTTCCCAAGTCTCCTCCTGAACACCGTCACAGTCCCACAAAACTCTCATCATCGGAATCTTCTTCCGACGAAGCTCCTTGACCCTCCGGTCGAGAACCCTCACTGGCCTTGCCTCTAAGGTCATGTTGGGCTGAAGATCTGACGGAATCTCAGCCAACACCTTATCGTCCTTATGCAAGCATTTTTTTAGCATCGAAACATGAAAAACCTTATGAAATGCTTTCATAATCTCCGGTAACTCCAACCGGTACGCGACTGGCCCAACTCGACCGACAATCCTAAACAGACCCATATACCTCGGACTCAACTTAGTCTCGGTAATGGATCTGTTCGGACCTCGCAACATCGCCATCTTGAGATACACTCTATCTCCCACTGCAACTCAAGCTCTTTTCTCCTCTTATCTGTATAACTCTTTTGCCGATCCTGGGCTTCCTTCATGTTCAGCTTCAAAACCCGGATATTTTCCGTAGTTTCCTGAACAAAATCCGCACCCAATGTGCTCCTCTCCCCCACTTGGGTCCAACACAACGGTGTACGACACGGCCTCCCATACAGAGCCATCCCAATACTCGCCTGGTAGCTATTGTTATAAGCAAACTCTACCAAGCTCAGGTGATCCACCCAATGAACATGCCAGTCTAGCACAAACATCCTCAACAAATCTTCAAGAGTCTGGATCGTCCTCTCGGATTGCCCGTCCGTCTGAGGATGATACGTGGTACTCAAATGCACCTTCGTGCCCATCTCTGTCTGGAACGCTTTCCAGAACTCGGAAGTGAACTTAGGATCTCGGTCTGACACGATACTCACCGGTACTCCATAAAGTCTCACTATCTCCTGTACGTACTTCTTAGCTAACACCGAAGCTCCATCGGTTTTTCTTGATAGCCAGAAAACGTGCACTCTTGGTCAAACGATCAACAATGACCCAAATCGCATCCTTGGTCCGAGAAATTGGCAATCCCACTATGAAATCCATCGTAATCATATCCCACTTCCACTCTGGAATGGGTAAACTCCGCAACAATCCGCTCGGAACCTGATGCTCAACCTTCACTAACTGGCACGTATCACACGCTGCGACCCAGTTAGCTACATCCTTCTTCATCCCGACCCAGTGATAATACCTCTTGAGATCACGGTACATCTTCGTCGCTCCCGGATGAATCAAAAAAATACTCGCATGAGCCTCACTCAGGATTTCTCGCCTCAAACCCTCATCCTTGGGTACGCATACCCGCCCATGCACCAGAATAGTCCCATTAGCAGAAACTTGATATTCTGAACCCGCTTCCCTGGAAGCATTAACCAAACCTTCATCCTTCTCCTGAGCTATCCGAACCCTGCTCAGAAGATCCGCCTGATCAACTGCCTCCAAACCCAACGGTTCCTGAGATAAAACACACAACCTTAAAGAACCAAGCTCACACACTAACGACTCCATGTCCTGCTTCCGAGCCAAAACCACACGTTTGCGACTCAAAGCATCCGCAACCAAGTTCGCTTTACCAGGATGGTAAGCGATCTCCAGATCATAATCCGCCAGTAACTCCATCCAACGCCTCTGCCTCAAATTCAACTCAGGCTGAGTGTAAATGTACTTCAGGCTTTTATGATCGGTAAACACCTGGACCTTTCCGCCATAAAGATAAGATCTCGAAATCTTTAAGGCGAACACCACCGCAGCCATCTCAAAATCATGGGTAGGGTAGTTGCCCTCATGCTTCCTCAACTGCCTCGAAGCATAGGCAATCACCTTTCCCTGCTGCATCAACACACAACCTAGACCAACTCCCGAAGCGTCTGCATACACCACGTAAGGCTCACCCGGCTCAGGAAATGCCAATACTGGCGTACTAGTCAACATCGCTTTCAGGTTCGCGAAACTCTCCTCACACTCAGAAGACCACACAAAAGGAACATCCTTCCCTGTCAGCTTCGTCATAGACTTAGCCATACTCGCGAAACCCTTGACGAACCTCCGGTAATAACCTGCTAACCCGAGAAAACTCCGGATCTCAGTAGCATTCCTCGGCCTCGGCCACTCCCTGATAGCCTGAATCTTCTCCGGATCCACAGAAACTCCCTCTGCAGACACAATATGACCCAGAAATCCGATCTCTCACTGCCAGAAACTACACTTGCTCAACTTAGCAAAAAGTTTATGCTCTCGCAGCTTCTCCAGAACAACTCTCAGATGCACCTCATGCTCTTCGGGACTCTTCGAATACACCAAAATGTCATCGATAAAGATGATCACAAACTCATCCAGATACTCCTGGAACACGCTGTTCATCAACCTCATGAACGCCGCTGGTGCATTCGTCAACCCAAATGGCATCACCACAAACTCGTAGTGTCCATATCTCGATCTGAAAGCAGTCTTCCGGATATCCTTCTCATCAATCGGAATCTGATGATATCCCGAAGCCAAGTCTATCTTGGAAAACCAAGTAGCCCCTCTCAACTGATCCAACAACTCATCAATCTGCGGGAGAGGATACCTGTTCTTCATAGTGACTTGGTTCAGTCCCCGATAATCTATGCACAATCGGAAACTCCCATTTTTCTTCTTCACAAACAACACCGGCGCTCCCCACGGTGAAGTACTCGGTCGGATAAAACCTTTACCCAACAACTCTTCCAGCTGCGTCTTCAGCTCTGCCATCTCCGCTGGAGCCATCCTGTACGGCGCCTTAGATATCGGCATCGTCCCGGGTTCCAACTCAATCGTGAAAGGATCAGACCGAGACGGCGGTAATCCCTGCAACGACTGGAAAACATCCTGGAAATTCCGAACAACCCGAATATCCCCAACCGCAACCTCTCCAACGATCTCTGATGTAACAATCGTCACCAGATACGCCTCGCAATCTTTCTCGATCATACTCTCTGCCTGCATGGCCGAGATCACGAGACTCCCAGAAGTCGGTCTCACACCCTGATAAACCAACCTCCCTTGTTTTCTTTCGAAAACAACACGCCCTCGGTGACAGTCCAGATGCGCTCTAAACTTTCCGAGCCAATCCATGCCCAAAATAACGTCATAAAGCTCCACGGAGCAAATGACCAAATCCGCTGGCATAGACTCTCCAGCCACTTGGACATCCACGTCACTAACTCGATCGTGAATAGTCAGTAGCTTCCCTCCAGCCACTCTAACAAAACCCAACCGCTCCTCGGTTGCTCCCCGTAAATTGCCCTTCTTGACAATTTCCGGAGTAATGAAGCAATGCGATGCTCCAGAATCAAACAACACGTGGGATTCAACACCTCCCACAACCAGGGTCCCTGCATATTTCTCATATGCTCAGAACCCTGACACCCCATCACGGAGACAAAAATTGTAAAACACAAGAATTTAACTCAGGTAAGTTTAACAAAAATACCTGTGATGGGCCTGGAACTCGGACCTCCCGTCTCCACGATGGAATACACTCGGGGCACCACTGCACTCTGGCTAGCTGGCGACACTGCTGCTGCCTCCCTCTGCAACTTAGGACACCTCGGCTTGATATGCCCCACCTCTCTGCAATGGTAGCACATACGCGTATCCGCACGCGTCTCGCCCTTATGAGGGCAACTCGCTACCCTGTGATCCTTGCTTCCACACCTGAAGCATCCCGGACCACCCTGGGTAACGCTGGAAGAATTCTCCATCTTCTGCTTCTGTCTTTGCATTGGCCTGCCGCCTCTGCTCGGACCGGACTGCTGCTGCTGCTGCGGCCTCTTCGCCTGAAAATTGGGGCTAACAACCGCCGCCTCCTCTCTCAAGCCCTTCTCCAGCAAGGCAGCTGCCTCCACCAACTCCTCAACCGTGCCAAAAACTCTCATCAGGCAACAGTTCCTCAACTCAACCCGAAGACCCAACAAAAATCTTTGAACTCGGGTCCGCTCACCCTCCAAGACTCGAACTGCAAACACACTGAGACGGTGAAACTCCGCCTCATACTCACGAACGGTTCGGTTCCCCTGAGACAACTCCAAGAACCGACCCTCCAACCGATCAAGCGCCTCCTGAGGAAAATACTTGGAGTTAAACTCCTCGACAAAATCCTCCCAGGCCATCTCCGCCCGAACTCTCCTGGCCAACACACCCCTCCACCAGAGATGCGCATCACCCTCCAGGTAATGAACTGCCAGGTCCACCTGGTATCTCTCCGGACATCTAATCGAAAAGAAGTTCCGCTCCAACCTCCTTCTCCATGCATCCGCAACCTCAGGATTGACACTTCCCGAAAAGAATTCCGTGCCAATCCTCTGCAACTGCTCCATCATCCTCAGGTAGGATGGGATCTCCTCTGCAACTGCAGCCCTCGGCTGCACCTCAACCACTGGCGGCACAACCACTGGTGGCACAATAGGAGCCTGCACCGGTACCCTCTCTGGTAACCGCTCCAACAGCAAGGTCAGCAAATCCGCAATGCGGTCATCTCGAGCCTGAGCAAACTCTGCTGCAGAACCCGCAGCATCCGCTGGAACCCCAGCCACACCCTCAGACCTCTCCTGATACGCATGCGAAACCGCACCTCGCTCAACTGTAGCACTCCGCGCTACATTCTCTGCCACCACTGGAACACGACCACGACCTCTACCATGGCCACGGCCTCTACCACGACCTCTAGCACCTCTAGCCATCTGAACCAGCAAGAACAGAGACTAAGATACTAAGCAACTCAACAGAGTAAAGATAACTTACCGTGGAATCTCACAGGCTCGAAGAGGATGATTCTAAGACCCCATGCTCAAACAAATTGCCTAAGTACACATAAACAATTCTAACAACAACAAGTCAACGGTTCAAACACATGCACCAAGCAACACGAAATCCTAGAACCGTCTACGCTCTGATACCAAACTGAAACGACCGCACCCGATTTTTTTTTTTTAAACAACTATTACGCCCATACATAATAGTTAAAACAGAATAACAACAATAAAACTCGGATTTTATTAAACTTATCAAACCGTCAAACAAACAGAATTCAAACCACAATTCCATTAAGTTCAGCACACAACAACAACAACACACAACGACAACCGAGTCTTAATCATCCCCTTCTCTTCGCCCTGATTCCACGATCACACTTTATCTTTACCTGCAACAGAACAAAGAGTTGCGTAAGTATTAACGAAAATATTTAGTGAGGCGGTCCTCCCATCTACGAGCTATACACAAAAGCAAGAGATCACCAACCGCTCAAACAAGCCACAAACACACCCAAAACACATAACTCAACAACAGGGACCGAACTGAATTCGATCCATACCGTCCAACAAAAAGAAGAAAGATGACGCGCAGAAAAGTCTCTGGATCGGTTTGCAACCGATTGACCAAACCGATTCAAAACTTCCAATCGGTCTGCAACCGATTCACCAAACCGATTCAGAACCTGAAATTGGTTTGCAACCGATTCACCAAACCGAGCGGCAAAAACACAGAATCGCTTACGAAAAGTGCTCGATCGGTTTGCAACCGATTGCACTAACCGATTCAAAACTTGAAATCGGTTTGCAACCAATTGACCAAACCGATTGGAGCTCACCTGCAACTAAAAATCCGATCTCGACCTTCTTCAACCCTTCTCAGGCCAATCGACCCCTTTCCACCTCAATTCTTGTTTTCCCCAAGCAATTAGGCTCAAACCCAACCCATAACACAAGGAAAAAAGCAACATAACCCATGGATTCTACAAGAATCTAAATCAAACATACCAACACACAACTAATTCAACACACCAAAACCACACAAAACCATCTCAGAAGCTTAGATAAGCTCATGGTCGCGCACTCACCTTAGGTCCTTGGAAGATTCGGCTCAAGAACAGCTCCACAAGCTCAAGGATGACTTCTACACACCCTCACGCTTCCTCTAGACCGATCTCCCTCTCCTTCCACACTCAAGCTAAGCCCAACAACCACTCCTTTCCTCTTCCTCTTTGCAACAAGCTCACAAGCTCTCTCTCTCTCTCTCTCTCTGAACTTCTACGAAGAAGGAGAAGCCAGCAAGAAGAAAGAAAAGAAAGAAGAAGAAGAAGAAGAAAAAGAAGAAAAAGAATAATTAAGTCATTAGTTGACTTAAAAACCGCCACGTGGGGTCTACACCCACCAACCGCACCAAAACTCGTTTTCTGATCAGTAAATGTTTCCCACAGAGCTCTTAAGATTAAAGACTCAACCGTGAAACACACTTACACGGACTTTAAACGAATCAAAGCGTTTTAAATATATATATCCTCTATATATATATATATTTTTCCATCCAAAAATTCTAATTTCCGAGAGACGGGCGTTACAGTCCTTGTGTTAAATTCCACGAAAAAGAGAGGAAGGAAAAAGCTTCAAGATATATATGGTGGCTATTGGACATACAGATAACTAAGAAAGGCAAGAGTCACATGTCCCTTTGGCCTTTGCCCTTCAATATATCAACATATGGAACCTTTTCCTCATTTTAAAAGTAATGCGATTCCTCATTCAGCACTCACATAAGATATTAATGTTTTAAATTTTCAAAAAAAATTCACCTAAAAATATATTATTATCAAAAAAAATTTCACCTAAAATTATAATTTATATATAAAACTTTATTCATTTCTAATCAGTGGCGGATCCAGAAAAATAATTCTATGAGGCACAAATCATATATAATTAATAATATTAAGTTTTTATAATATATATATATATATATGTATATATATATCAATAAATAAGTATATTTTGTCACCCTTACTATATTTTAAATTTTGAAAACGAAAAGAGTACATGAAAATATTTTTTCTATTGGTTTCTAATTTATTAATTTAAAAATGCACAATTAGAACTCACTATAGAAATGTAATATATATAATATTTTTTAAATTTAATTATTTAACAATATCACACAAATTTAAACTCTAAAATAATAAATGAACCAGAAAAGGAGATAATATTGTTTACTAATTTGCTAATTTTACCAACAATTTTTAATTAAAATGTTCATATACTTTACAGTTGAAAAAGGTAAATTAAAATTTGTTAGAAGTTAAACTAGAATTAGAAAGATAAAAATAAAACTGAAAGAACTTAGTTTTATTTTAAAAAAAAACATTAAAAGGAATAAAGAAAATGCTTCCAATAGTAAAAAAGAATAGAAACATGTAGGAAAACGCTAAACAAAGGATGTGGGAAACATATATCAAAGTCTACCAAAAAGGAAAACAGAAGAAAGATAATACAAACAAAGTCATCGAACTCGACACCAAAAATGCTACATGGAGCACTTTGTTGCCAAGTGAGCTAAGATTTTTGAGGGAGAAGAACTTCAGGATAAACAAATACATTGCTGAATGTCTAAACTATTTCCTCCATTTCGAAATATAAAATGTTTTACTTAAAAGCGCGAAGATTTTAGGAAGCTCATTTCGTGGGTGGGAAGTTGGATATGGAAATGAGTTGTCAAGGTCAGACCATAACCAAGCAGTTCATTGTCTGTCAGCTGGGATCTGGTTTTGAAGCTCTGTTCAGGCACGATAATTGGACCACTCTTGGGCCATTAATCAACCTTACGGGTGAGGCAAGTCCGCGAGTATCAGGTAGTTTTTTTCTGCTTATGTTGCCCAAGTTGTTCGTCAAGGTTCTTGGCGGTTGCCTAGGGGACGTCACCCGATCCTTTCACTATTGAAAGCCTGCCTTCCTTTGTCACCACTAGACACTCCTCAACGACATAAGACGTCTTTCTTTGGATAACATCTCCTCAACCAAAACCAGGCCAGACTGTCTACTTTGTAGAATTGGTGAGGAATCCAGAAATCATTTATTTTTTAATTGTGACTATATATGCCAAGGAGATCAGATTCGAGGACATACTTCTCTTGTCAAACTCATACACATCGCATCGTCATATCCAAAGTATTCCTACAAGCGTTGCGTATGAGAGTTGGAAACAACGTAACGCTGACCTACACACCATTGAGTCTCGCCCAGCCGCAGTAATCATCAAAGAAATTCAGCAAACTCCCCGTGTCAAGCTCGCCATCTTGGACCGAGACATCGTCTCTTCACAACAACAACAAACTCAACACAAAGATTCATTATTTCTGGATCTGTCAAACAAACTAAGGCGCATTTACATCCTCTTCTATGGAGTTCTATTTAGAGCAAATCAACTTCCGCTTCTCCATTGCTTAACACATGTTTCTTGTAATGTTTCTTTTATTTAAAGATGCTGCCTCCGTATAAAAATTAAACATTTTCTTCCAACGGATTATATATAAATTAACCATTAACAAGAACAAAATGCACGATTGAGGAATTTACTACTCCCTCCGTTTTATATTTATTTGATGTTTTAAGAGAAATTGTTTGTTTTAAATTTGATGATGTTTTTAATTTTTAATGCAAAATTAATTAGTTTTTATTGGTTTTAATGATTTATATTCTACAAATTATTTTATTATTAGTTGAATCGTGTTTAGATAGATAATAAATGAGGTTTTAGTTTAGAAATAAAAAAAGTTAAATAATTCTTTAATCAGTTAGCAAAAACTTTAAACATCAATTATTAAAAACGGAAGGAGTATTATTTAGAAAAAAATTATTCACCATTTAATTACAAACATTTAAGTCAAATATGAAAGATGAATCATAAACAAAAAAATCATCCATAAAAACCTCAATGATGTCCTTGATCAAATCGGTAAAGATAGACATCATGCATCACTGCAAGGTGGTTGGAGCATTACACAAATCAAATGGTATTCTACGATAAGCAAAAGTGTCATAAGAACATATGAATGTCGTTTTCTCCTGGTAATCTGGGTGGATGAGAATCTGAAAGAAACCAGAATAACCATCTAGAAAACAATAGTAAGAATGGTTAGCCAAACGTTCAAGCATTTGATCGGTTTTAGAAAATATAACAATGTGACTTAATAATCAAAGTCTCTTCTTCTCTTTGAGTCAATTATACAACCGACTAGTATCTATTTAATATTTTTTAATTATATATATATATATATATATATATATATATTACTCTAATCAATTACAGTTTCAAATGATAATCAATATAAAAATTCAATTAATCAAACGAACTTGTTTTTACATAGAATATAAATATCAGAGAAACAATATCACAGATACAATTTTAGAAGATTCACATGCTAAACAACGGGTCAGAGAATTTGGATCAAATTTTAGCCATGGGAAGAACTAATAAACAACATTATGCGCTAGGATATCGTGGAATATCAATTTGTGTGAATGAAACACAGAAAAACTGAGTAATTTTGTTATTGGTAGCACATCTCTGTGTATGACACAACAAAAGAACCTGCTCATGATGCTTCAAAGAAGATGAGTGTAAGTATGAGTGGTAACATAATACACGGTGTTTTGGAGAAAAATTATCACTCATAAGGCGAAGAGCATCAGAACTCAATGGTCACATTGTTGTTTTCATTGCAGAAGTTATGGACACTACGTGGCTTGTTGTGTCAGCAGGCAAGAAAGTATCAAACAAGCATGGCGGCTGAACAAGTGTTTCATTGAACCAAGAAGATACAATGCAGTATGGATAGCAAAACAAGATTTGTATGGGAGGTTTATTCAAGATAAAAGTTTCAAAGCTAATGAAAGTTCAGTTCATTGTTTGGTGACACAAGATAGAGTTGTGCCAGACAGTTTTGTTCAACCAAAGAAGAATGCACAATCACGAAGTAATGAAAATACTCATGGGATTAAAGTGGATGCATATTTGTGTAAGTTGCAGGCTCACATGAGTCATTCGTTAGATGACATTAGTCTGGTTGGGATAAGACAAAACCTGGTGGATCAAAACTTGAACACAAGGACATAAGAAGTTGAGGTAAAACAGAAGTGTGCCAACCATGAGAAAAACATATCCATGGTTGTTGATGCAAGAATCATGTAGATTTTTACCTAAGTGTGCACTCAAGCAGGAGGAAAACGTGATGCAAAGATGCAGGGGAAGATTGTATTCTTGTTAAGCTTGAGTTGACACGCTCAGATAAAAAGGGGAAGAATGGAAGTAAAATATATAACATGAAGCAGATGTGTGCGTGTAACAGGAAGCACCTGTGTTACAGAGGAATGACTAGACACGAGAAGATTCAAGCAAAGAACAAAGATGACGTGGCACAACTCTATTGGAGCGTGAAGTTTGCCTTTTATACATGGAGAGATAGCTTCAAATCAAAGTAAAGAGATTTGGAAGTATCATCAAACAAGGAATATTCATTAGTTTAAGAAAAATGATATTTTATATTTAATTTTGGGTGTTAACGTGATCTCTCGAGAATTTATAGAGGGACATCACGTTTGTTTTGAGGTGAGCCGTGGTAGAGAGAAAAAGAAGAGATGGTGTTGGGCAATTCATGCTCTTGAGACAAAGAGAGTGATTCTTAGATTATGTGTCAATCTAAGTGTCTCAAGTTCATTAAGAATTTGTTGGTGTCGAATTAAAGAGTATTTTAGTGTCGAGTATTTCCATTTAGGCAAAACATGGTATAAGATTGTCTAAAGAATTTCTATTGAACTTGCTTGAATCTAAGAATCACTAGAAATTCAAGCAAGAACTTTTATCTTGAATAAACCTAGCCTCCCATACAAATCACAAAGTTATAGAGGATTAGGCACGTTGCCAATCTCGTGAAATTGCTTGTGTGCTCATATTCTCGTATTATCATATATATATATATATAAGTATATATATATATATATATTTCAACAAACAATAATATTGGTGACTGTTCGAGACATATTTTCATAATCTACCGTAGTATAGAAGAATTGAATATTTAGCAGAAAACGCCATTGTTGTTGGTTAGTTGGTGAATGCAGGTAGAGGTCTCGACTACAGGATGCGAACTTAACTTACTTATACATTTAACTTTGTTTGGTTTAAGATTTCAAATTGTATCGCATCATAACTAACTAGTAATTTAACACATAGTCATTTTTAAATATTGTCCAATATTCATGTCCATAATGCAGATTGAATTCAAAGCTTATAAAAAAGTCATGAACCTCGATACTAATCTTTTTGAAATAGTACTTTATTAATTTCTCATGTTCATACATGCTATGGCCAATCATCTAGTTTTACTATATATATATAAGAAGAACTCAAGCATAGAACTCTATCCGGTGTTAGTCACTCAACCTGTTTACTAGTTGGTCACTAAAAGAAAAAAAATCGCCAAGATTATGAATTCGAACATCAGTGACGAAAAAGATACTAATTTAACATGTTCTGGTCCTGGCTTGAAGATATCATAAGCTTTCATTTGGAACTTTTTGGTTAATTAACAATAAAAAGAGAACACCAAAACATAAGACATTTGATATTTCCACATGGCATCGGCATATAAGAGTGGCAAAGAATAAAGTAAATAAAATAGAAGAAACTGAGGGGAAGACGATCATTTCATTGCATTGCCACGACCCACGAGCATCCATCGCCTTTTTGGGTTCACATGGCAAAAACAAGCTCGATCTCCCTTTTTGCTCGTGAATTGATTTTCTCTCTAATTAATTTCTACTCTGGTCGAACCTATATTTCCTCATATCATCATTTAATTCATATGCTGATGCATGGAACCAAAAAGGTATGTATATTTATGGACATTATCATGTTAGTCATTATTATTAAGAACACATTTTAGCTTACGTTGGACTCACTTTCAACTCTCAGTTCACCTCTCCTAGGTATTTCACTTCCTTGTATAAGAATACATCTTACGAAAAACATTTAAATCCCAAAAAAGATCACTCCCAAAAGAAAATTCCAAACAGGCATGCATATAAATTACCAGACCAAAAATGTTAGAAGTAAAAAGTAAGCACAACGAAAATTGAGGATACACCACGTAGAAATGGGAAATGGAAAAAGAACTGAACTCGTGAACCGATATATTTACCAAAAGTGCACACATACAGACTAGCCTCCCTCATAAAAGCCACATTTCACACTTCACGATTTAATGCTAATTAATGTTCATACGCTATAAAGACCTAAGGTTGTCCTATTTCTCCACTTTCATCTTCTCCTCATAACTATCCTAAACCTTTTCTTGCCTTTTCTTCTTCTTCTTCACTCTCTTTCTTTCCGGCGTCATTATGGCGGCTGCCGCTGGAAAAGGCAACGAACTCGACCACATCAAGAATGAATCCGTTGATCTGGTATGTATATATATTTATGTTTTCTTAGTTTTCTATGATCTATATGTTTTTAATCTTTGGCCCGACTAATTCTAAAATTTCTGTTAAGTGGCAACTATTTCAATATAATCATTTATATTTTGTCACATACGATTTACTTATGTTTCATTAGAAATGATTCAGATTGAAAAAAATGAAAAAGAAATAATAACATAATTGATGGGTCTAGGTTCGAATACCCATGGAGGAAGTGTTCGAGGAGCTGAAATGTACAAGACAAGGTCTTACGACAGATGAAGCTTCCCACCGTCTCCACCTCTTTGGTCCCAACAAGCTTGAAGAGAAGAAGGTTTCTTCTTAATTAATTTTATTTTGTAAAAAAAAAAACATTAATGAAACTCTTTTAATGTTGGATACCACGCAGGAAAGCAAGTTACTGAAGTTTTTAGGGTTCATGTGGAACCCATTGTCGTGGGTGATGGAAGCGGCAGCGCTAATGGCGATCGCTTTGGCGAACGGAGGAGGACGGCCACCGGATTGGCAAGACTTTGTGGGGATAGTGTGTTTACTATTCATCAACTCAACCATTAGTTTCATTGAGGAAAACAATGCAGGTAATGCTGCAGCCGCTCTCATGGCCGGTCTAGCCCCCAAGACAAAGGTTACCAATTAAATTCTTTCTACTTCTATATATGCAAATTAATTATTAGTTAAAAATATAAATTTTTCAAAGTATGTTTAGTTATTCAAAACTGAACTAATTCATATATAAAAAAGGAATGACTAGCCATGAATTTTATGATTGCAGTGAAATATTTTTTGTTAGATATGCTAATCTTTTTTTATTGGAATTTTAATTATAGAAAGTGTTTGATTTGTATGTCAGAAGAATATTAGAAACAGAAATGATTAGATATTGAATATACTTCACCTAAATAGAATTATGCAAAATAATTATAAAAAGTTATTTTTTTTTTAACTTGTGTAGGCTAAACACCTTTCTTATTTCTACGTTTATCGCATATATAATATATACCATATAACTAAATCATTTTTTTAAACGTAAAAACGTGAACGTTTGATATATAATTTGAAGAAACGAAATATTGGTATATGAATCATCACATAATCTTATCCAATTATAGATATTGAAAAACAAAATATTATCTAAGTATAGAATTTTGATTTTATCTTAGAAAAATTCGGAAACAAACTCGCGCGTATAAATAAAATTTATTTTCTATAATCGATATTATTAAAATATAATATATGATCTAAATAAATTTAAAATGTATTGAATAAATGTTACGCCTATATTTTTTGTAATGATGTTATTTAACTTTTTATAAACAGGATATGTTTTGATTTATATAGATGAATTTTTATGTTTTATATATATATATATATATATATATTAGTTTCATTAATTAAACACTTTTACATATTATACATTTGTGATGGAGCATTAATGCTTTTCAAATGGGTATGAAAGTGAAACTTAACTATCATTCAAAATTTTATGAATGCAAAAATATGTTTTCAAAATTCAACATGATAGTAATGATAAAAGTCAATATTGATAATGCATCCTATAACTTTTTGAGTAAGAATACATATTTGTTTCTTAAACTTGAAAATAACTAACTCTTTAGCAAAAATAAATAGCGAGAAAATAACTTATTTATAAGAGTAAATGATGTGTCAAAATAACTTATTAACAAAATTTATTGTATTTATTAACTTATTAACTAAATTGACCAAATAATAAAATATATTGACCTGAATAAAAAACTTCAATTTGTTACTTAAAAGCATACAAATAGTTTTTGTTTTTTGACTTTAATAATTTCAGATTATTATGTTCATAGAATAATATTGAAAATTTTGGATATAAATATACTGAATCCAAAAAGAGGGGGATTAATTCTTTCTCCCTCTCATCCACATGAGACTATTGTCTTCCTTTTTTTAGTTCTTACAAACAAAACAAATAAATACAAAGGTTTTTGTGTGTTTATTCTCTGAGCAAATACTCAAAACACTTTAATATAAAAGTCCTATAAAATTGTGTTTAACTCTTTTCAAAAGAATTCATAAAATGAATGCACGATTGTAAATAAATACAAAAACTATCATTACCACATGATTTTTTAATTAAAAATTTGTTTTCAAATTTTTAAACTCTGGAAATAAATTTTCTTTGTTATATTTTGATTTTTTTCTTCTTTCTAATTACCATTATGTCCTCTACTCACTCTCATCTATATAGATGTAGTTTGTCCTAAGTTATTTTGTATATCTATCTATCTACAAACTACATATATAGATGGGAGGATGTAGATGACTTGACACATATGAAATGGAGAATTGTAACAATTAAAGAAAATTTCTTTCCGGGTTTGAAAATTTATTTTCTATTTTTAATAAAAATTCATGTATTCACATGTTAATGATGACTTTTGTATATTATCTAGAGTCGTGCATGCATTTTATGAACTCCTTTTAAAATAAATAAATATAAATTTATAGGATTTGAATATTTATATTTAAAACATATAGATAATATTAAATATAGTAAATTAATATATATATATTTATAATTAGTTGATGAATTATCTTTTATTTATTAAAAGAGAGTCACCGGTGCTAAGGTCTCAAACCAACAATTTTTCTTAATTTTTTTAGGTTTTCTTTATTATTTTTGTTATAACCATTACCAAACATATTTATTTCCAAAATTACCTATTTTTGAATATTTTTACACCAATTGCCAAACACATTTGAAAAATCATAAACTTAATAAAAATAATTAGTTTCAAAAAATCAAATATTATATCTTACCATTAAATGTGAACAAAAAATCAATATATAAACTGGACATTAATGCATATAAATTACGAAAATTACTTTCCTAAAAATAAACTGTTATATTGAAATCATAATTAAATTTTTCTACGAAAAAAATAAATACATAAAATACGAAATAAATTTTTAATAATTTATTATTAATTAAACATAAGATCACAAGAATTAAAGTAATATGATTAATTTTCCAACAATCCAAATTTATAAAACTATAAATCTATATAATGAAATCTAACACAACAATTTTACAGTCTTCAAACATATTGTAAATTCATAATAAGTTAAATCAAATGTTTATAATATAATAATATAAAAACTTTTAAAATAAAATAGCATAAAATTCGGTATGCACGGCTCTTACCTATTTGATATATAAAATTGATATAAAAATAAATTGATAAATGGTAAGAAACACTCGCCTAGGACATTTATTTATTTTTATAAAATATAGAAAGCCATATATTTGTAAATACTTGATAGTGTTATTTTGAAGTATAGATGATTGTAATATGTGAAATTCTAGAATAAAGGAGAGCATTAGAATTAGTCAGTGTTCAAGAAAGCGCTAGGCGTTAAGCGGACGGTGTCCCAACGCCTAGTGTCTAGACCGCCTAATCGGAAACCTAGATTTTTAGTTAAGCGGCCTAAGCGTTTACAAAATAAAACAATATATCGAATATATATAACAAAATATATGAAATATCATAATTTATAAACAATAACACTAACAAAATTCATATTAATTTATGATCATAGGATTTTATGATATAATATATGAATTATTATAATTTATAAATAATAAATGTTATATTAATTTATTATTATAATATTTTGATTTTCTAGGTGGATTAAAAAGTAATCGCCACGGTTCAGAAGAGTCTAGCGCCTAGACAGCGCCTAAGCGGCCGCCTAGAACGCTTTGCTCTAATCGCCTAATAATTCTTATAAACATATATTAACCAGTGGCAAATCTTTGTAAATATTTGTTTTGTCACCACATTGATTCTTCGTTTTCTTTTTTAATTTTACTAACTTCTTTATTAATCATTTAATCCAATTTATTTTTGTTTACACTTTTTGAATATTTTATGGGGGTTTTATATTAACCGTTACACTAATATCGTATTATGATATTGTTTGGTTATGAGTGAAGGTGCTTAGAGATAATCAATGGAGCGAGCAAGAAGCATCGATTCTTGTTCCCGGAGACGTAATCAGCGTCAAGCTCGGCGATATCATCCCCGCCGACGCACGTTTACTCGACGGCGATCCTCTCAAAATCGATCAATCTTCTCTCACCGGCGAATCAATCCCCGTCACCAAAAATCCCGGCGATGAAGTCTTCTCCGGTTCAACTTGCAAACAAGGCGAGATCGAAGCCGTCGTCATTGCCACCGGAGTCCACACATTCTTCGGCAAAGCAGCTCATCTCGTCGACAACACAAACCAAATCGGCCATTTCCAGAAAGTTCTTACTTCGATTGGTAACTTCTGTATCTGTTCGATTGCTTTAGGAATCATCGTTGAGCTTCTTGTGATGTATCCGATTCAACACCGTAAGTATCGAGACGGAATCGATAATTTGCTTGTTTTGTTGATCGGAGGGATTCCTATAGCTATGCCTACTGTATTGTCTGTTACAATGGCCATTGGATCTCATAGGTTGTCTCAGCAAGGTGCTATTACTAAGAGGATGACTGCAATTGAGGAAATGGCTGGTATGGATGTTTTGTGTAGTGATAAGACCGGGACTCTCACGCTTAATAAGCTTACGGTTGATAGAAACTTAGTCGAGGTCTTCGCGAAAGGAGTTGGTAAAGAACATGTTTTCCTTTTGGCTGCGAGAGCCTCGAGGATTGAGAATCAAGATGCCATTGATGCTGCTATTGTTGGAATGCTTGCTGATCCTAAAGAGGCAAGAGCTGGTGTTCGGGAGGTTCATTTCTTTCCTTTTAATCCGGTTGATAAGAGAACCGCTTTGACGTATATTGACTCGGATGGAAACTGGCATAGAGCTAGTAAAGGAGCTCCAGAGCAGGTATTGATGAACTGGCTTTTTCTATGTTTTATATGTTCTCAAGTCACTGGTTTTGTTGATTGTGTAAATGATCTTTCTTTAACTTTGTTAACAGATACTAAACCTCTGCAATTGCAAGGATGATGCAAGGAGGAAAGTTCATGGAGTGATTGATAAGTTTGCTGAGCGTGGACTTCGGTCTTTGGCTGTTGCAAGACAGGTTTAGTTCTTGGTTATTATATATCCGTTATGGGATAATATCCTGAAGGTTCTGTGTCCTTGTCTCTTCGTTGTGTTTCATATCGTTTTTACTGGTGCAGGAAGTTCCTGAGAAGAAAAAAGATGCCACTGGTGGCCCATGGCAACTTGTAGGTCTTTTACCTCTGTTTGATCCTCCAAGGCATGACAGTGCCGAGACAATCAGGAGGGCTTTAAACCTCGGTGTTAATGTTAAGATGATAACTGGTAAGAATCACACGATTCTTGTACATCCTTGTCTCTCTCCTTCTCATTTTGCTTAAAACTAGTTTGTCCTTCTCACTGAAACCAGGGGACCAGCTTGCAATTGGGAAAGAAACCGGTCGCAGGCTTGGAATGGGTACGAACATGTATCCCTCTTCTGCGCTGCTTGGACAAGAAAAAGATTCTTCCTTGGGTGCACTTCCTGTGGATGAACTGATAGAGAAGGCTGATGGATTTGCAGGAGTTTTTCCAGGTAGATGCACTTTAATGGAAGGCTAAATTCTTTTACCACGAGTTCTAGTACTTTTCCAGATTCTTATTGATGAATTCTCTGGTGCACGGAAAATCGCAGAGCATAAGTATGAGATTGTTAGTAGGCTGCAACAAAGGAAGCACATATGCGGTATGACTGGAGATGGTGTGAATGATGCCCCAGCTCTCAAGAAGGCGGATATTGGTATAGCTGTTGCTGATGCTACTGATGCTGCGAGAGGTGCTTCTGATATCGTTCTCACAGAACCTGGATTGAGTGTTATCCTTAGTGCAGTGCTCACTAGTAGAGCCATATTCCAAAGAATGAAAAACTACACTGTGAGTTTAAACTTCTTCTCATTCAATTTTTCCTCCATTCACAGACTCAGTAACTCCAATATTGATATCGTCTCTCTGTGTAGATTTATGCGGTTTCAGTCACAATACGTATTGTGGTAAGTGTACTTAGTAGATCTCACGAGATTTCATTAGGTTTAAATGGTTTCAATTCTAATATAAAATTATCGCAACGTCTGCAGTTTGGCTTCATGTTCATTGCTCTCATATGGCAGTTCGATTTCTCGCCTTTCATGGTCCTGATCATCGCAATCTTAAATGATGGTGAGGTCACATTATTGAGTATAAACTGCATATAATAGTGAACACTCGATCAAACTAACAAAACCATTGCTAATTATAGGGACAATCATGACAATATCAAAGGACAGAGTGAAGCCATCCCCACAGCCAGATAGCTGGAAACTCAGAGAAATCTTCTCGACCGGTGTCGTGCTTGGAGGCTACCAGGCCGTGATGACTGTCGTTTTCTTCTGGGTGATGAAAGATACTGATATTTTCTCGGTAAATACTCTTATTTTCAGTTGCTTCTCAAGGCCAGTTCAAAATGCTAAAGCTAAATCTTTTGGGGTTTATGTAGAACATGTTAGGTGTTAGACCATTGAGCCAAAGTCCTGAACAAATGATGGCTGCTCTGTATCTACAAGTTAGCATCATAAGTCAGGCTCTCATCTTCGTCACCAGATCCCGTAGTTGGTCCTATGTTGAACGCCCTGGTCTTCTCTTACTTGGTGCATTTGTTATAGCTCAACTGGTATGCACACATAAGTTCTCCTTGAACTCTTTTTAAAAAATTCATGAAAACAGAACAAGAAGTTAATAGCGGTCTATGCAATCCCAGGTGGCAACATTTATAGCAGTTTATGCAAACTGGAGTTTTGCCCGGATAGAAGGAGCTGGTTGGGGATGGGCTGGAGTGATCTGGCTATACAGTCTCATAACGTACATCCCTCTTGACTTACTCAAGTTTGGAATCCGCTACGTTTTGAGTGGCAAAGCTTGGTTAAACCTTCTTGAGAACAAGGTATCGATACCAATACCGAAAATGCCAGAGTAACCTACAAATCTTACTGCTTATTTGTTGTTTTCTATGTAACAAAACAAAACAGACTGCCTTCACGACGAAGAAAGACTATGGGAAAGAGGAAAGAGAAGCTCAATGGGCTGCAGCTCAAAGAACCCTCCATGGACTTCAACCAGCAGACACAAACAACATATTTAACGAAAAGAATAGTTACAGTGAGCTCTCTCAGATCGCTGAACAGGCCAAACGGCGAGCTGAGGTTGTCAGGTAAAGAAACTAATTTATACTCTTCACACCATTAATTCAAAGCTCTAATGACTACATATGTACATGAGCTCAACGCCTCAACCCGATTCTCGCCTTTCTTAACTCGCCGTTTAAACCATTATTATCTCTTCTCCGACTTCATACCATTAAAATAAAACTTTCAAAACTTGATCTTACTCGAAAATTGATTTTCTTTTTCGGTTGTTTCCACAAGTTTTTGCTAAATGATGGGATTTGATGATGTCTGCAGGCTGAGAGAGATAAATACATTAAAAGGGCACGTAGAGTCAGTGGTGAAGCTTAAAGGACTTGACATTGACACGATTCAGCAACATTACACAGTCTAAGCTAAATTGTGAAACCAAATTAGTCTAGTTTGGTTACTTTTTAAGCTGTTAAAAACAAAGTTGTGTAGGTAGAATCTTTTCTCCTTCTGTCTTCTAACTGTCCGAAGATCATAAAGAGACCTTGTTTTCAATGCTTTTTTAGATTCTTTAGTTTTTGTATTGTTGACTTTGTAAGTGTGACTGCTTACCCGTACGCCTACCACTTGTACCGCTTTAGCTACAAGATCTTGTAAGGGCCGAAAAGCCCGGTACTCATTAGTTTTTTATTCACAGTATTCTCCGTTGGAGAAAAAAATGAAAAATACGGAATGAAATGAACCACTAGCAATTTACATTTTAAAATATTAAGTTATGTAGCGGATACTAATTTTTTATTTTTATGTAAATTGTTAAGATTTTTAGTTTTTAAAAAAAAAAAATTTGAAATGGTAGACTAAAAATGATTTTATAAGTTTTTTAGGAAATGAAAATCTTTGAAATTTGAATGAGAGATACAACTAAAGTCAAAAGCCAAAATGGAACTAAATTTATTCAATAGTTAAAATATATATAAAAAATTACATTAAGCCATTTATGATAATTTTAGGTTTTTTTTATTTGAAATGGTAATAAATTGAAAATGATTTTATTGGGTTTTAGCCTTTTTAGGAAAAGTAAAATCTTAGAATTTTGAATGAATGATACAATAAATTAAATGTCAAAAAAATTTCCATTGAAAACTCCTACATTTATTCAACATCTAGATGAAAAATCCTTAATTACTTAACATTTTACAATAGTTACATTAAATATTTAATATAATTTTAGTTTTTTTATTTTATTTATTATCGAAATTGTAATAAACTAAAAATTATTATGTAAGGTTCTAGCTTTTTAGGAAATTAAAATCTTAACTTAAATGAGTGATACCAAACTACATTTATTCAACATCTTGATGAAACTCAGTAATTATTTAACATATTGAAAAAATTCTACTGAAAAATTTATTTAATGATGATTTTAGGTTTTATTATTGAAATGATAAACTAAAAATGATTTTGTAGGGTTTTAGCCTTTTAGGAAATTAAAATCTTTGAAATTTGAATGAGTGATACAACAAAAGTCAAAAACTAAAATGAAAGTATATTTTATTCAACATCTAGATTAAAACTTTTAATTACTTATCATATTTTAACAAAAATTCCACTGAAGCATTTTATAATATTTTTTTTTTTGAAATCGGAATGGTAAAAATAATATGGTAAGGTTTTAGCTTATTATGAAATTAAAATCTTAGAAACTTGAATGAGTGATACAACAAAGGTCAAAAACTAAAATGACTCTACATTTGTTCAAAATCTAGATGAAAACTCATCAGTAACATTTAACATATTTTAAAAATTTACATTGAAACATTTATTTATAATTTCTAATATATTAAATGAAATCTTTATACCTAAACTATAATTGGATTAATATATTTTTAGACAACATTTGCATAATAAAGACATAGGACATGACTGGTATGTCAGATAAATAGCAGAATAACGGAATAAATGAATAATTGTTAACGATATGAACGAAACTAGATAAAATTTTCATAAAATAATTATAAAACGCTAAAAACTAGTTTTAGTAATCATGTTTTGTTTTTTCTAGTTATATTTTTAATATGCTAGTAGTATATATCAGAATCACTTTCCAAAACGTGAAAACTTGAAAACTTGATGAATATTAATTTTGAATAGTAAAAAATAGTGGAATCAATTTTTCAAAACATGAAAAGTGGTATCTCATTCATCCCCATAATTTATACACATAATTGAATAGCTCCCTAAGAAAAAAATATAACTGAATATTATAAGAAATTTGCATATTGTACAACATAAAATAAAATATGATTCACTTGATAATATTTAAGGTTATGATAAGTTCGAAACATAAGTAACTTGGAAGAGTCAAGGCTACTGGCTTACTCAGCCCCTTTCTTTTAGATAATTTTTTTTTGTAGGCTAGCATTAATCTGATCTTGTAATCGTTCCTAGATATAATTAAATATATAATTATTTGATTGTCCCATACTTTCCAACATACTTATATATTTTTCCTATTTTTTCTTCCTTAGTTATACTCATGGCTTGTTCCATGGTGCTCTTAATTCGATTAGACAAGCCATTAGTAAACATTACGTACAATTTTGTGACATTTGTTTTTGATGCTTTATCATAATCTTTGAGAATACCAAAAATTCATTTGTCTTGCACCACTTCGGTTTTACATAAAAATATACTATTGTTTGCAAAATGTAGATACAGTATCGATGGACTCCCTCGAACTACCTTGATAGTTGTTTATAATATTTTTATCTTTTCTAAATTCACAATAAATAGTTTGTAGATATGATGAGAAAACAAAATGAATGTGGATCTTCTAATCTTAGCTCTCTACTAATTAATGAATTTGTTGTTGTCCATTAAGTATTTATATGATACTACTGATTTTATACTCAACATCATCCAAAAAAATCATTTGGTCCCAAAACCTAACTAAATTAAAAATGCTTTCAGGAAAAGCTTTGCTCATATCCATTTTTATCGTCATAAAGTTATTCTTATAGATTTTGTTTGTAATCCGTGATACATCTTATGAACAATTAAAATATTATCTGAAACTAGACGTTTTGAAATAACAGCCAACTAAATTTTTGAAGTTAGGTTTGATAAAACTTGTGGGAGCTTCAAGCATAATATCTTTGAAATGATTTTGTAACTCATATTAAAAAGACTTAAAAGACGAAACTCAGCCAATATTTGTCGTTATTTTGTTTTTGGAATAACTAAGACTTATTCGTCTCATTCAACCTTTCATCAAATTTTTATATTTTAAAATAAAATCTTTACTAAATGAACCATGTCATGTTTTTATTAAATATCAAAATTTCAGATAAAATAGCAGTGTCTTTTTATTTGGTCCAATGAATTTTCAAGCTCATTGAAAAAATGAAAATTTAACCTCGTCCTTCGAAAATATCTCTAAGTGGAACTCCATTCATGTCATTAGAGATAATCAGTTTGAGTTTATCCTAATGTTTCCCAAAACCTTTTTTGGGTTTTATCGATATAAACAACCTATAAACATATTTTATACCTATTTTCAAATGCTTTAACTGATTTTTCTCTTATAAGACAAATTTATTAATCTCGTCATCCAACTCTTTGCCCATCTTTGTTTAGTAAATACACTAAAAAATTAGTATAACTATCATATTTTTTTAACCATAAGTTGTTACTTTTCATATTGATTTCTTCGGAGTTTTAGTAATATGAGTGATTTTTTCTATTGGTAATTGATGCATCAATTTATGTCTTCTCTATCTTCTTAAAAGCCAATTCTAAAACTATAATAGTAGTTGGTCGGATAAGATATTGTTTTTTCTTCACAAGAAATTATAATTTCTGAAATTAGTCTAATTGAAAGTTGTTTGTATGTAATAAACCAATCTCAACTGCTTTTGATAAGCATTCCTTTCCAATCCATCTTTCATAAGAGCATATATTTTTCCGTACGTGTATAACCTTTAAGGAAATATTAACCAATAGTACTGGTATTTGATATGATGTAATTATCTTTAAGTACTCCACATTATGTTGGAAAAAATGAGTGTCAATCCTTATTACCTAAAGCCTAATCTAATATAAAGTTGCTTATTCATGCATCTCCTCCATGATATCCTATAACCTAAAAAGAAAATTTAACATACTACAATAACGAATCATGAAATTATAATGAACAAAGTACAATGACAATCGCAAGCTCCTCGCATATTTCCATTAAAAAAAATAAAATTTTTGCCTTCTATTAAAGTGATAAGAAATTTTATTGCTTTGAACATAAAAATAAACGTTTTTAATGTTTTAACACCGAATATCATAACAAGATGTTAAAATTTTCATTAGATGATTGTCGATAACAATAAACTTAGTGATTTGATTTAGTAATATATGAAATCTCAATATTGCTTTCGAGCGGATAATATACTTAAATGTTGTTGCGATATAACTTTTAGGGTTAATTATGATATATCTAACATTCTCAAGCTCATTATAAACATAGTTATCGTGCTTAATATGTGATACGACTAATATATTGATATTGTATATCTTATAATGTTATTCATGGCATTATAATTATTACATTGATGGTAGTTTTTTACTAATAATGTTATTCATGGCATTATAATTATTACATTGATGGTAGTTTTTTACAAAATACAATACAAACTTTATTTATTTCTATATTGAACAAGTAATTTATGTAATATAAATTTTCATACCTTTTTTATGAAATAATATTATCATCGTTTATTTTTGGCGTATAAACTCATGAATATTATTGATGGTCAGTTGCTAGTTTTTAACTTTAAGACTTCCATTTTCATTTACCTAATTTGTAGTTCAGTCTTGTGATATCACAAATTAATCCTAAAGTTAACATTATCAATATCATGAATCAATTTAACTCTTTTCGTATGAACATAATTTATCAAGCCAAAACTCTTACAATATATATATATATATATATATATATATATTATTTTTTTTAAAAATTATCCGAAGATAATTTTTTTTTATAATTTAGTTGTTTTTTTTTTAATGTAATGTTCAGACGAAACAGGTCCTGAAACATAAAACATATAATTTTCAGAGCTTTTGTAATCACAAGTAATACTAAAAGAGGTTTATACCTTTGTTGTCACTCTTCTCAGGCTGAGATTGAGATTTTGGTGTGGAAGCAAGTCCCACAAATGCTTGTCCAACTTCAGGTCCCAGTTCAGATGCACACCCTCTAACGTTTTACTTTCTTTGCCTCGTTATGAAAGTGACAAGCAGAGTGCTTTCAGACAGCTCTAACCAATCTAGTGGTTCTATATTTGTAATTGCCTCAGACGACTGAAATATCTTTTTTTGCTTCTTGTCCTTTGCAATTTTAACTTTGAGGTGTGAAACATGAGGCTCAGCAGATGCTTCATAAGTTGCACTAGTACGAGACACACCATAAATTAATATCATCTTTTCTTTGCCTAAAGCTTTTTAACACAAGAAATATCTTTGAACAATTTCATCTTCTTCAGCCAAGAACAACTTCATATTCTTAAACAAATGATAGCTTTCCTTTATAATTTTTTTTTTTTATTTCTATATCGAACAAGTAATTTATGTAATGGTTAATATAATTAGCATTTGTTTTCCTCTGTATGGATTCATAAATATTTTTCGATGCTCTGGCTGATAGTTTCTAATTTAAAAACTTTCATCGATATTTAACCTAATTTGTAATTCAATTTTATTATATTACAAAACAACCCTTTTGTTAACAAAATCAATATATCATAAATGAATCAAACTTTTTTTCTTTCTTTTTCTTCAACATAATTTATCAAGCATCTCTTATTAAGTAAAGAAATTGAAAAATAAACAAATCTGATGAGAAAAGTTCCTAATGTAGTAATTAGTAATAAAAACTAAAAAGTGGAAACATATTGAATAATTTAGATTCAATTAAGACTAAAAAAACAATTTAAAAGAACACGTTTGCAGAGAGAGAGAAAGAGAAGAGTTAAGAAAAAAAAACAAAAAAAAAGACAGAAAAAAAAACAAAAACAAAGGAAACCCAATAAGCAGCGATCGAAGCTTTAACTCAGAAGAGCGAAAAGCTCAGACATTCAAATCCGACGGCAATACGAGAAAGCCAGACAAGAGAATCCAAGATTTTTGGGTTCATACAATCGAAGACACAGATACGAACTAAGGAACCGAAGAAGATTCATTTAGGTTGGTCTGAAGCTACTTCCTCTATCTCTCCGTGATATATTGTCTGAAAAATTCTGGTCAAATCTTTTTGGCTTGAGTTAGGTCTCGAATCAATATATAACACTTGTTTTTTCTGCTTACAAGCTTGTGTCTCGCTTCTCATTGCCTTGTTTTGTCTTTCTCCAATTCGGATTTCATCTTTTTGATACCCAATTCGTGTCTTCTCTTTGCTCTGTTCCCAAAGCTTGGATCTTTTCAAACTTCACTGATCTCGATTTACTTGTATTAAATTCCGAAAATTTCATGAGTTTTTTGCTTTCTAATTGGGATTGACAATGTTGGGTCTTTCTTACTGGTGCAGTTTCGTCAAGTTGGCGAGAGGCTCGTTGCGCTGTTTCTTCTTTGAGAGGGTATGATTTGGTGACCTCAAAGCTAGGGTTTTTAATACTGAATCACAAGGGTTGAAATTTGAGGGCTTTTGTGTGAGCTGCTCTGTGGATATGATCTTTAGGGTTTTGGTTCTGAGGAAGATGAGATTTGGTTTTGCATTGTATGGATTTGGTAATTGCTAGTTCTGGGTCGTTTGCTAAAAAGGTGAAGTTCTTCAGATACATATATCAGTTTGCATTTAAAGGAGTTTAGATTTGTTTGTGTGAAGGGCTATAGAAGTTGAGAGAGTGCGTCTGTGCACTCTCCCACTGTTCATCTGGTTTTGTTGTAGAAGAAAAAAAAAGTAATTTTTTTGGTGAGAGTAATCATGCAACGTTCTCAAGATCAGAGGGTTAATTTGGGTGAATTGAAAGGGCATATTGTGAAGAAGATTGGGGTTGAAAGATCGAGAAGGTATTTTTATTACCTAGGCAGGTTTCTAAGTCAGAAGCTTAACAAGAGTGAGTTTGATAAGACATGCTTGAGGTTGTTAGGGAGGGAGAATCTCTCTCTACATAACCAGTTGATCCGTTCGGTCTTGAGAAATGCAACTGTTGCCAAGTCCCCACCTCCAGATCATGAAGCTGGTCATTCGACCAAACCTTTGGCGAATGCTTTTCAGAGTAGAGGAGATGGTCCTGAACAAAGTGGATCTTTAATCCCTAACCATCATCAGAATGAACCTGTTTGGTCCAACGGGGTTTTGCCCATCTCTCCGCGGAAAGTTAGGTCTGGTATGCGTGACAGGAAGAGCAGAGATAAGCCTAGTCCACTAGGGTCAAACGGGAAGGTGGAACATATGTTGCATCAGCCAATTTGTAGAGAAGACAATAGAGGTAGTGTTGGTATGGAAAACGGGGATTTGGGTCAGTTTGATTATCAAAGACCAGGCAGATACGGTGCTGATGAAAGAGATGGTGAATTTCTTCGTCCTGTGGAAAAACCGAGAATACCAAATAAGGAAAAGTTTGCAACTGCATCTATGAGAGATGATGAAAATCAAGAAGAGCAGGCTAGGCTAAATCTATCAATGAGTCCTCTGATTGCACCTCTAGGGATTCCATTTTGTTCAGCTAGTGTCGGTGGGTCCCGTAGAATGATTCCTGTTCCAACCAGCGCTGACCTAATTAGTTGCTATGACAGTGGTGGATTACCCGATATAGAGATGCTGAAGAAAAGGATGGAAAATATTGCAGTAGCACAGGGTCTTGAAGGGGTTTCGATGGAATGTGCTAAGACGTTGAATAACATGTTGGATGTGTATCTGAAGAAGCTGATCAAATCGTGCTGTGATTTGGTTGGTGCCCGGTCCACAAATGGAAATCCTGGGAAACAAACTATAGACAAGCAGCAGAGTCAAAACAAGATTGTAAATGGGGTGTGGCCAAGTAACAGTTTGCAAATACAAACTACCAATGGGCCTTCTGACATAACACAAGATCATCATACTGTGTCTCTGCTTGATTTTAGAACTGCCATGGAGTTAAATCCACACCAGCTTGGTGAAGACTGGCCAATTCTCCGAGAGAGAATCTCGATGCGGTCTTTCGAGGAAAAAGACTTTGAGGTGTGAAAGAAATCTTCGGCATGCATGTTGATGTTACATATTGTCTGATTCAGCCTGCTCTCGTCCAAAAAGGGACAACTAATTTTGAATGCAAAAAGATTTACTGTGTAGTTCCATGATGAACCGGAAAGAGATGAAGTTATAAGTTCTGAGCTGAAAAGCACATCATTATGACTGCAGCAGCAGATTCAGAGCAGGTTAGTAGATTATTAAAATGGAACTAATCTCAAAGAACCGTATAAAGATACGTGTTGTTGGTTGCCATGTTGTAAGATTAGCAGTAATTGGCAACCTCAAAAGAGTTTCGAGCTTTGTGTGTAAACCGGAGGCAAATAAGAGAATTGGGGAGAGAGTTTTGGCAGAGATACTGTGCTTTTAAGTCGGTGCAAGGTACTATGTCAATCGTGTAATAGCTGCAGTTTGCTCTGTATGTAACCTAGCTGTAGCATTGTTTAGAATTCATATCTTAATAACAAATTTGACATCCGTTTTTTGTTTTCTCATTTTAATGGAAATTTTCTTTCTTCAAAGTCCACAATACATTGCCTTGTTCCTTACTTTTGACCGCGGTTGTGTCCTGTCTATTACTTGTGCCTTGGAAGTAGACTCTTTGCAAGTTTT
Organism: Turritis glabra; assembly: GCA_900406565.1. Taxonomy (NCBI): domain Eukaryota; kingdom Viridiplantae; phylum Streptophyta; class Magnoliopsida; order Brassicales; family Brassicaceae; genus Turritis; species Turritis glabra. The sequence continues at coordinate 2,909,478 of OVBN01000216.1, forward strand.
ATTTATATACTTTACCTGAGTTTTGATCCTTTGTATATGGAAAGTGACTGAAATGATAAAACTCTATTCAAGAAGCTGTAGCTATAAAGGGAAAATCTCTGATGTCGTAAGCTATAGGGATTCATATATCCCTTACTGATTCTGCTTTCAGTTTCTCGTCCTATCCAAACATTAAATGCTGTGGTCACTTTTGTCGAAAATCGGTTGAGATCTTTTGCTTTTCCTGTTGATGGTGCTCACTTGGGTGAAAAATATATTGGATCGTGTTTTTTCTTCTACTTGAAAAAGAATAATGGGATACATGCTTGTGTTGTGTTACATATACCTGAGCATAATGGCTATGATGTTAGTTAGAACATGTTTGTCCTGTAAGTAAATGTTTAAAGATATCAACGCTGAAGAACTTAGCGAATGAGCTTCACAGGAGTCATCTTCTGGCAAGTCTCACTTGTTGGACCAAAACTTACAATGCATGTTTGACTGATGAAGCAGGCAATTTTTGCTGGTGAGTTCTTCTTATATATTATTGCATCTGTTGTATTTCTGTACCCATGAAACAGCTTCTCGACATGCTTAAATTATGATAAAGGATATGTTTTGGGATTTGCATATGAGGCTACCCTAGTGTGTGGTTTTTAGACATGATACTGGGTTGCTCAACACTTCACTGCACAACTTATGGCATACTTTCAACAAGTTATGGCATGCTTTCAACAAGTTTTGATATGTAATACTTGACTCTTTCTTCAGATGAACTGATCTTAACCGTTCCTGCTTTTCTCTTTATAGGATTCAAACAGGAAATAGTCCAAAATCATCGTTTTACTTATGAGCAGGAAGAAGATGGCACAGAAAAATGGAGCATTCTACATGTGCTTACAGTGTAACCTTCCAACTTCATCTTCTTTTTGTATTTTTCTTCCTTAGAATCACAGAGATCAAAACAGGGAAAAATAAATTGACTTAGTACTTACTATTTTTACATCGTGATTTAGAAAATTATTTAGGATCTCCGTTTTCGGAAACGTTTTACTTTACGTGTAATTAATGTACGGATTAGCTTTCGTTTGCGAGAATTATCCAAGCTGGAAAGTTCTTGGAGGTTTTGGGAGATTAGGCTAAGGCAGAGAACATAAATCTCTCTAGTGTTTTCCAAAATCTGTTCGTCACTTTGATTCCGTTTTAATGAATGATAGTTTTGGGTTTGATTTCTTGTGTTCGTTTCTCTTTAAATTTAATTACTTCCATTAGGTTTAGGGTACCATACCTGGTCAAGACCTTCCAAACCTAGGCCCCTCTTATTTATGGTACCAGCTCTTTGTTTCATTAACTCTGTTTCATTGATAGACTTGATTTGACTTCTATTGTTATGAAATATTAGAATGATAGGAGAAATGGCTGAAAAATGCTGCATTTGGCATTTTCCTTGTAATTCACCTGGAATTTTGGCGATTAGAGTCGTACAATAACATGAGGGTGTCACCGGATAAATCTTCTTTTTCAGGTACTTTGATAACTGTTCTTGAGTGAGCTACTAGTTTCTATGCCGGGATCAGTGAAACGAGAAGACGTCAGGTATATATGGATGATGATTTTTCGTAAGGCCTGACATATATAGTAATAGATGAGCATCATATGGGATGTTGTTATTGTCTTAGAAGCTTAGGCAACCCAGAAGAAGTAGAACCTGTGTGACTGTCCATAAGTAGCTGTTCTTGCTAATAGGGAGGGAAAAATATTGGCTTAATAAAATTATCAGAGACTCATAATATCCTAAACCCACAATACATATGTTACATTTCAGCTCGATATCTTGTTTGAACCTGCAGAAGTTAAAAGGACCAAACACGATATCGAGATCCTAAATTTGTAACCACGAAAATGATGTTGACCATCTAAGGAATCCAAGATCCGAAATTGTACTGAATCACGGAACAGCTCCAAAGAGAGGAGTATTAAGATTGGGTTGGTGTTTCAATCTTAGAGGGAAACTCTTGCTTGCTAATTTTGGAACTTGATGTCATGCTCAAGCGTTCCCCTTACACTGTCTGTCTCATCTTCACTAACACTGCTACTTTTTGTGTAGGCCAAGAACCTTAAATGTCTTTTTAGACTTGCATCAAGTCCCAATATCATAACCAAAAACATCAACTACTATATTACATTGCATATACGAGCAAATCCTGGTAAGACGAAAAAGCCTCCATGACACTCAAATTCCCAACCAAAATGAAAAAAAAAGAGAACCAAATAGGCTCACAAGGTAGAAATAACAAACAAACATGACTTCAAGAACATGTTGTCTCGTAGAACAATATAAACTATATTGAAAATTGCCTCCCATATACCACAAACGTGGACTCATGTGTAACCACTAGTTTCTCTCGACTCTCAACCATCCACCGTCCCATGTCGTAATTATGCGAATGTGACCCTTCATCAATCAATCAAACCATATTCATGGATTTGTATCTTTTTTCCATAATTAACATTTTATATCTTTACAAATTCCTCATTCACTTTGTATCTATCTCAACACAATGGCAGAATCAGAAACTAGGTCAAATCTAAACACCATTAATGATCAAGAACAAGAAGAAACAAGAACGAAATATCAGCCATTGATCCCAGGTTTACCAAATGACATCGCTGAGCTTTGTCTCCTTCGTCTTCCTTACCCGTACCATGCTCTGTTTCGCTCTGTTTCATCTTCATGGAACAAAACCATCACAAACCCTAGATTCCTCCTCTCCAAGCAATCTCTCTCTATCTCTTCTCCTTACCTCTTTGTCTTCGCTTTCAACAAATCAACGGCTAAGATTCAATGGCAATCTCTCGACCTCGCATCTGGCCGTTGGTTCGTCTTACCTCCAATGCCAAACTCTTTCACCAAAATCTCGTCTCCTCACGCGCTCTCCTGCGCGTCGATTCCACGTCAGGGAAAGCTTTTCGTCCTCGGCGGCGGAGATTTAAACCGCTCCGCCGTCGTTTACACCGCTCTAATGAATCGTTGGTCGTGTATTTCTCCGATGATGAATCCGAGAACGTACTTTAACGCCGGGAATGTTAACGGTAAACTCATGGCCGTTGGTGGGAGTGTGGACGGTCTCGGAGAAGCAACGACGGAAGTTGAATCGTACGATGCAGAACGTGACACGTGGACGGCTCTGAAGAAAGTGCCGATGGTGTTGGCGAAGTATGACTCAGCCGTGATCGGGAAAGAGATGTTGGTAACAGAAGGATGGGCGTGGCCGTTTATGTTTCCACCGATGGGACAAGTGTACGATTCTGATGAAGACACGTGGCGCGAGATGAGCGGTGGGATGAAAGAAGGGTGGACGGGTGTGAGCGCCGTGATCCGTAACAGGCTGTTTGTGATCTCGGAGCATGGTGATTTTCCGATGAAAGTGTATTGTTCAGATGATGACACGTGGAGATACGTGAGTGGTGAGAAGCTTCCTGGGGAGAAGATGCGGCGGCCTTTCTCCGTGACAGGAGCGGAGGATCGTGTGTTTGTGGTGGCTGGTGGGCTTAATGTAGCGGAGGGGAGAGTGAGTGAGGGCCAAAATGGAGAATTTAGTGTTGAGTGGAAGATTTTCTCGTCTCCTAAAAGTTCTACTCATTTTTCACCGGCTAGCTGCCACGTGCTATATGTCTGATATGTACTTCCTCCCGTTTTTAACAAAATAGTGTGATAAAATCCAAACTATGATCCGAACTATTTCTCTTTGAAAAAAATGTTTTATATCTATAATTTTTGTAATTGATTTTATAATTGTTGCTATTTATGGTATACTGTTTGGAAAATTTTTTCTCAAAATTTTTTTGATAGTTATTATTTTACTTTTTTATGTAATTGTGTTTCTTGTAATTGTATTATTTATATAAGCGCCTTCTATATTTTTTAAAAAAATTAAAAGAAAATTCTAATAATATTTTTTTGTGATTTTATTTTAGAAAAAACAAAAAACGAAATAACAAATATCGAAAGCTCCAATTCCCGGCCTTAGACATCACTGGAGCTAACTTCGTATCTTGGACTACCAATGCCGAATTATATTTACAGTTTTATGGGTTAACAAACCATAAAAGAGACTAATACTTCGACAGCCCAAGAAAAGGCAAAATCGGTGATCTTCCTTAAAAGATACCTCGATAAAATTGTCATATATGATTATGCACACATGAGGGATCCCAAAGAGATATGGAAGTCCATGAATGATCGATTTGATCATCAAAGGGACGTAACTCTCCCACTTGCTCGGGATGAATGGCAAAATCTAAGATTTTAGGATTTTGACAAGGTGATGCGTTATAATTCCGCCATGTTGGGGATTATCGCCAAATTAAGATATTGTGGTGAAACCATCACTGAATCTCAGATGGTTGACAAAAACGTACACCACGTTCCACAAGAACCACATTACTCTGCAACAACAGTATAGGTTGCAAGGATACATCAAATTCTCAGATTTGATTGTGGCGTTCCTAATAGCCGAAAAAAATAATGAGCTCTTAATCAACAATCACATGTCTCGACCCACCAGATCAAAAGCATTCCCTGAGGTTAATGCATTGGATGTTAAAAATCCATTGAGAGAAAATAGATATTTTCGGGGACGTGGCCGCCGAAACTATCGCGGACACAGGAGAAATTATAATCCTCAAAGTAGAAAGTCATACCAATGGATTCGTTCTGAACAGGGCCCGAAAAGAAAAGAAATCCAAACAAGTACCTCCCAGAAACGTGAGAGTGCTTGTTTCAAATGCGGCACTAAGGGACACTGGTCTCAGGTATGCTGAACTCCTGCACATCTTTGTGCTTTGTACAAATAATCCGCTAAGGGCAAAGGAAAGGAGGTAAACCTCGCGGAACATTCTGAGGGTACAACCCACCTTGATGCTTCTGACTTTGCAAACGATCTCGATGAGGCAATGCTCGCGGAAAACTGAAATGACTATCGTGTGGAACTCGAATTTGCGATAACTATGCTATAAATCGCTGTTTGTTTGAAATTTTATAAATTTGTGTGCTTATATTACCTATCATGTATAATTACTGAATGCTTAATGCTTTATGAATAAATTTGCTTTCTATTTTTATTAATCAATTATGTTTATTTCAGAAATGAATCACAATACAAATGGAACAATATCCAAGACAAATCTTAAAGATATTTGCATACCGGATAGTGGAATAACGCACACTATCCTTAAACATAAAAAATATTTCTCCGATTTGAAGTCAACGAAAGTTATTGTTAACACAATATCAGATCCCACAGATTTAATTGATGGGACCGGTAAAACAAATTTTGCATTACCTAATGGACAAGGTTCTCAATAAATAATGTATTATTTTTTCCAAATTCGAAAATAAATTTGTTGAGTTTTAAAGACATATACCTTCATGGATATGACACTCAGTCTGCAACTGAGAATAGAAAGAAGTACATGTACATTACTTCTTAAAAATCGGTAAAAATAAATGTTTTGGAAAAATTAGCAAAACTCCCATCAGACTTACATCATAAATACATAAATTCAATAGAATCATGATGATTTTATATTGTGGCATGATCACCTTGGTCATCTAGGCACCACGATGATGCGAAGAATTATAGAAAGCTCACATGGACAATCAATGAAATCCTAAAAGATTTATCAGGGAAATAAAATGACATATGTTGCGAAAACGGAGTGTCTGAAACATTGCTTGAGATAGCATTTGGTCGTATAAAAAAAAGATATCCAAAATGTAATAAACGTGTTATTTTATTGCTCCTCATTGTTTAACATTGCTTAGACCATCCACATTAGTGATACTAATGTGGGTGTCTTTAAGATTAATTAATATTAAGTTTAATTATATTTTAATTAAAGCCCCACCATCAAATTTAAGCCTTCCATTAGTAATACTAAGGAGAGTGTTTTTAAGATTAAAAAAAATAATTATTTATTTAAAATGTGTTTTGAATTTAAATTTTTAATATAACATAAATATTTTTAGAATATTGTATAAAAGACATAAATATTTTTTTTTTTAGAATGTTTTATAAAAGACATCAATATATTACATTATTCATAACTTTAAACATATATTACAATACGTTAAAAAAAAAAAAATACAAACTTAAAATTGAAAATAATAAACGGAAAACAAATACGTCGAATGATAGATTCATATAAAAGCATTATCAAAATCATGATTATATCGGGTCTAATATTAAGTTGGACCAAATTTTTGCCATATATGTTCAACCAAATCAGCTTTCAATTGTCGATGTGTTGTTGTATCACAAAGTCGATTTCGAACGCCCATTATATTGCCGAGTTTTGGAAGACTTAGAAAAGAGAATTGCTAAAAAAAACAAAACAGGATAGAGTTTGGAAACAAACGATCGCATAAAAGAGTTGCTTTGTTTACAGAAGAGAATATGAAATGAAGTAGTAGATTCATACTATATATAAACAAATTGTTGAGATACAAGTGGGGGAAAAGAAAACAAATTATATAAAGTCTGCAAATTATATAAACTTGTGCTCTTGTGCCGACGCATTGAATCAAGCCAAGTTTGATTCAATAACCACACCAGTTCTGTCTAGAAACCATCCTAATTCTATCAAGAAACCACACCAGTTCTGTCTAGTGATTACCTTTTCGGGACTTATCATTAGAATAGTTCCTTCCCTTTGAGACAATGAACCATCCACCTGAGACAATCCTCATCAGAAATGTTACGGTCCAGATAAAAAATATGATCATCAAGCCAAACAAATAACAAAACTTGACAGAGAAAGAAGCAAATTGCTACATATCAAAGTTTGACTTCTCCAAATGTTTATTGTGTTCACGGATTACAACAACAATAAGAGACTCTCTCTCAAATCACAGTAAGACAAATTTCAAGGCTACACTTTATGAAATTACATCTAAACATGAACATGACTTGCTATTGTCCAAATGATCTAACTTAGCCAAACAAGACAAATATGCATATGCACCTTTTCCTAAGTTCTTCACATAACCTACGTCAGAAAATACTCACATCTGGGAAAATATCTATGAAGTGAGACAATGTATAGAGTTAGATTACCAAGTTCAATGCTTTGCTGGGTAAGGAAGCCAGAGCCATAATCAGGGCCTCTTGAGATTTCATCTTGAGGCAAGGTTAGACCCTCACGTTTAATTGACCAAAACCCATTAACACAAAGATAAACAAAACGATAAGAAATCAATCAAATTGGAAAATTTTGGAGACGTAAATCATTATCAGTTACAATTGAAAAAATAGTATGAAAAGGCACAAACCATTCCGTCTTCAACCTCCTCCGGCTGCGCTGAGCTGGAGCCAACCCTAGATCTCTGCATAGCCTTGTAAGCTTGATTATTCCCCATAGCTGATTACCCACAAGAAAAAGTCCGCAAATCTCTTGGCAGGAGAGAGAATTAGAGCTTGAAGATGACGAAGCTGTGAGGATTTGATTCTTGTTGATAAATCTAGGATATGGGTATTAACGGTCCGAAGGAGAGGATTTAGAGACTCTGTATCTTCATCACAATCTCTGTCTAGGATTGTCTCAGGTGGATTTAGGGTGAATCGGCGAAGATCGGCGAAGAGATTGACAATCGGTGAAGAGATTGGAGAAGTCGGACAAGAGATTGGAGAATAGGAGAAGGGATTGAGAATCGGAGAAGGGGTTGGAGAATCGGAGACGGGAATAAGATTAAATGGGAGACGAGAAAGAGAGATCGATTGGGAGGATTTGGAGAGGAAACGAATGAAGAATTTTTTTCCCCGCAGCGACGTAGCCTCGCCAACCAATCTCCCCACGCCACGTAAAGGGTCTGGAAGTGTCTTCCGTGTCTCCGTAGAGACACGGATCTAAACTGTTTAAACACTTTTAATTATTTTTTTAAGTTAAGATACTTGCTTAATATATGTGTTGGAGATGCTCTTAGTAACTCTTATGATTTTTTTTTTTTAAACAGCTATTTTTTATTGTCGATCTTATCCTACAAATATTTCTTTGGTTTCGCTTTTTTTCTTCCAAAACAGCTATTTTTTTTTTTAGTTTTGAATTTGTAAATATTTTGTACTAAAACCTCACTGGCTAAATCTAACCAATCAATTATTTTTTCCTTTCTGTCGGCAACCAACCAGATAATTGAACTGTTGTTTCGATGACGAAGAAAAAAAAAAAAAAATATGGTAAAATATAGGTTGGCACAACATCACTCCTTGCGTATGTGAAATTTGAGGGGACCTAATCTTTATCTTGACAACCTAACTTATCCTCTAATACAGTTCATGAAGAAGAAGAAATGTATTTTGTATATTAGGAAAAGTCTTAAGGCTGCTACTAACGAATAGATTAATAGTAATTATTCCTAACAAATCAAATCAAATCTTCCACCACTGAAACTTCCTCTACTCTCCCTTAAAGAAAAACAAATTCACAAGAGAAGAACAAATTAAAACAGGTATTAAAGAACCAATGTTACTTGATTATTCATCATCAACATCACCATCATCTTCCTCTTGCAAACTACTTAGACAGAAACAGCTCCGAGTCTGAGCCATCAAATCTCTCTTATTCTTCATCATCATCATCGCCATCTTCCTATGGTCATCATCACCATCATCATTATCCTCATAGTCATCATTGTGATGATCCTCTTCATTACGTTCGTGGAGTGCAAGTAAAGGCATAGAATTAGGGTTTTGCCAAGAGTAAAAATTCGAAGCCGACATAGATCTTCCTCTCCTCCGTAGCTTATTAGCAATAAGCAATCTCCTCCTTTTGTTAAATGGATTCTCAACTTTCTCCAAATCCTTCGCGTTACTCGCTGCTTCCATTAAATTCCCAAACGATTTCGATTTCCCGACATAATGGTTTGACAACCCTCTCCTGAAAAATAACAAAACAAACAAACATCAGTATTCAGACCAAACCTAAACAAGAACTATCTTGAACGGTTGAACCATGACAGAAAATCCAAACAATGAAACTCCAAATCATCAACTTTAAGGTTTCAAGATTTAACCAAATCACTAAGATTCACAGTTTCAGGTCAACCATAAAAAAAAAAAAAACTTGCCAAGAAAAGTGTAAAGATCAAATTTTGGTGTTCAAGAACATAGTGAAAAGACAATTATAGATACATATGAAACTTACTTAATTGGAAGAGAGTCTTCAAGAGAGGAACTAAACGAATCAAGTGTTCCTCCTCCTTGGCACGAAACGGCGTCGTCTTCTTCCTCCTCCTCCTCCTCGTTTTCACTGCTTTCTCCGATCGACGACGAACTATCCGACGACTCCTCCGGCGATTTACAATTTTTACTCATCCTTAATCCGATCCCGATCTGTGATCCACCGCGTCCAGATTCATCAGCCAAAAACAGAGCCGTCTGCACAGCCTTATCCTGCGCCGAAACGCCGCCACGATCTCTAACGTACGCCGCCATGCCGATTCCAAACGACGATCCCACCATAACCTCCATCGAATCTTTCCGATTACGATCTCTTCTCTAGCCTTTGAAAATAACCGACGGACTCGAGTATCATAAACCGCCGGCGATGTGCGTAGGTTAAGAGCTTTAACCGGCGCAGGTTAAGGAGTATATTATATACACGCCTCGAACGATACAAAGAGAGAAATAAAAGGAAAAATGCAAAACAACACTGATCGAGAGAAATGGAATAAATTCTCATTTATATTTATAACGACAATGTCGTATAATTATACGATTACGTATGTATTAATGTATACGTATATATTATGAGTCGCACATACACACATGTTCCTAAATACTATAGAATAGTCCGAGGCACGCTAACGGCGACTTTGACGCCTTTGACACGGTCTTAATGACGTGGCGAATTTTGATTTGTTTGATTTCGAACTTTTGCCGGACGTTTCGGGTTACTGTCTCCGTTTAATCTGATGCATGTCGTTGTACCGAAAGTTCGGTGGTCGCTCTCACACCATATCTCGACCTTATCCATTTCTCTCATTTACTGATATATTTTATATGTTTCTTAATTGTTTTGAGATTTTAGAATAATTTGAAAAAAGGAGAAAATCTTGAACAGTGATATCAATTTTGATCGGATGGATAATATTTTTAGTTTGGAAATAAAGATGCTGGTTTTGTGTTAATAAGTCAAAAGATATACAAAAATATTCGTGTATTGATTACTTTATGTTTTTATATGGAAAGTGGTATATTGATAAAAGTATATTTAAGTACTATCTGAATGATTAAATTTAGTACAAGTGGACAAATTAAACCTTATCCCGTTTACTTTTAGTACAATTAAAACCAATATCGTTAATGATATACATAAAAATATATTAAAATGTAAATTTAGAAGAAAGAGTGCTAATGCTGGATTAGTGCGGAAGCAAGAACTTTGACTGGTTCAAAATGTGAATATGGATTTAATCTAATACTATTAATCCACAAATACCTTTAGGAATATAACCTTAAGAAGTGTAGAAAATTACATCACATTACCACTAGTGTTTAGTGTTTTTTTAAATAAATTTATTAAGATTACAATAGTAATCATAAATTTTATATAATTAAATAAAAATATTTTCAAAATCTTAAATAATCATTAATTTTTAAAAATTAAACTCACTTTCTCTCTCTTATTGATTATGGACGAAAATTAATTATTTTTTTTTAAAAATTGTTAACGAATCAAAACTAAAAAATTAAGATTTGATATCTAATTATACAATATTATTTATTTTCAGTTCTTATATTTGTAAGATTTTGTTAAAATTTAAAACTTCTATCATTTTTATTTAATTTTATTTTAAAATTATTTTAAATTATCATATGAAACATATAATTAATAAAAATTTAGATTTTTCTGCAATTTGAATTTTTAAAAATAAAAATATATTAGTCAATCGATAAAAAAATATGTTCAACATCCCACATTGACTAAAAAATTTAGAAAATGATTCATAATCCTATTATAAAAATAACTCAATTGATTCAACGTTCTATTGTAGCGCGAATATTTATTTAGTTTTATATTAATTAGCAAATTATTTTGGTGAGTCATGCATGTTAAAAAAAAGGTATTAAGTACGAACCCAAAATCATCTATTAATATTACAACATCTTATTACTAGCACATGAGATCAAATTATTTATCTAAATTGTATGATCGAATCCTAAAAATTTAAATATTGATTTTTAATACAATTCAAAGCAATTGGGTTTTGTTTCATTCATGATCATAAAATATGTGGACGGTATCATTAGACCTATTAGATAAATCTAACCTTATCTCTTTAAGTGATAATATTGTTTATGAAATGTGGCTAAGTTAAGTCTATTAATTGTGCCTAAAGGGTATCTTCCTGTTTTGCTTTACCTCTGGCAATTTATTTAAAATATGTTCAATGGTGGACTATGAAACATTTTTTAAGATATTGTTTTTTGTCTTGTTACTAAATTAAGTACCAAAATCGGTTAAGCTGTTAATGTTAATGTATTTCTCCTTGTTTATAATTACGTTGTTAGACTTTAGATCTTGACGATATTGAAAAGAAATGGTAGTTTGACTTGTATAAATCGAATATGTGAACTAGCTGTATTGTTCGTTTCCTAGTGAATATCAATATGTTTGACCAAAATATATGAAACCAAATAACTGAATCGAAATCGATTCAAAAACAGAAGAATTGATTCTAAAACTTAAAAAATATCTGAATGGATCTTAAAGTCTTATACTTAATGAATCGAAACCGAATTTAAACCAAACCGAAAACTAAATAAGTATTCGATATATAATTATATATCTAAAATATTAATTATATTTAAACTTAATCTAACTCAAATACTAAAAATTACAATTATAAATCCGAATATATCGGTTATTTTTAGACCGAAATAACCAAATTACTTAAAATAACCAAGATATCTGAAAGTTCTTAGTTATATTTTTTTAAAAAATTTAACCACGTTTTAGATTTTTCAATATTTCGACAACCTAAACCGAACCAAACCCGGATAGAGCCGAACCGAATCCCAAATGTAACATGGATTGTGCATAATTGTGTTCTTAACTTTTTATATTTTTAATAGTTTTTGAGAAATGTAAATGAAAAATTTAGAGAGAGATAAAATGTGTTTGGATTAAAAAATGCATAAATGATTTTTTTTTCTTGATCATACTACTCATACAAATTGCACCATTACGTTTTTCTCTTTTTTGGATAAAATGTGAATTTTTATTTTAAAAAAGGAACTTGTTTACAATTAGGGCTTAGTTAAGGAATTTCTAGGGCAAAAAGTAAAACAAATTGAAAAGTTTAGATGAAACAAATGAAACTTCAAAAGTGTTATATGCAAGCAAACAACCAGGGAAGAAGATTTTGTAGCTTTTCCTATGTGTCCTCCTTGCCAAAAGGGTGATACACATATAACTCATTTAGTTAATAAGTTTAACAATTTTGGACTTTGGTCATGCCTAGGATTGATCTAGATATCTTGGAATTTTGAGGTATCTGGATCTGCCAAATCCGCTTTACAATTATCTAGATTCAGATATCCGGATTTTAGATATCTGCTCAAAAACAATATATCTGTGGATATTCGGATCTGAATCCAGATCCAATTTTTTAAATCAAAATAATGAAATGAAATACTAAAAAATCAAAAAAATTCTTAAAAGACATTAGATAATATTTTTAAAACAAATTTGATACATTATATATATAAATAATTATTTTTTACATATAATTTTATATAAAAATTTACAATATATATTATATATATAATATATATATCTAGTGATTTCGAATCCAGATACGCTAACCTCAAAAACACACTATCCAGATCCAGATACAGTGTTAAAAGATCTGTGATTTTACTATCTAGATCTGGATCTGATCATCTAATATATTCTATTCTCGGATTGAATCGGAACATATCTCGGATCGATATCGAATACGGGATGATAATTCCACCCCTAGTTCTGGAATACAAATTTCGAGTAAACGGATTGGTTGAATTCTCTCATTAAAAAAATCACGAACCTAAATGAGGTTGGGTTAACCAGCCCATTTTGACATTCCTATAAATAATTGACCGAACCAATTAGTCTAATGGACATTTTGCATGTATTTTTGGCCCTATTATATAGAAATACATCTAAAAACCCAAGCCCAACCTTCTCCCGCTTATATCCAGGGCCGACATTGGGTGTCGGCAACAAGAATATTTGTTTTGTGAGAGAAGTTGAAGAAGATTCATGTGGTGTAGCTTCAGAGAGTGATGCCAAAAATACGAGGACTAGACAGACCCGTGATATCAATTATTTAACTCATCGACAATCAGACAAAACTGAAACACGCTTACCATCGCATGCCTCTTACTCAAATGAAATGTGAAACCTGATCTCGAACTTTTAGCAACTTCTGGAGCCAAGGTTTGTACCAGACGCATCCCAATATGATAAGTTTCACTTCCCAAGTATTGGCTTCTTTTTAGCATCAATACTGGATTTATCTAAAGAAAATGAAAATTATACACTAAAAGTGGTTAGCAAAATAGATAATTTTGCTTTAACTGTGTATACCCGTACTATTGCACGCAAATGATTTAGTTTAATTGTTAACTTTTATGTCCTCTTCTACAACAAGAATTTATAATTAGAGTTTAGAGCCAAATCAAGTTTTATGTGATTTTGTTTTTCACCTAATCAGTTGTGAAACCGCTAAATATTTTCTTTTGACAATACTGTTTTTTTCAGTCATTAATATCTTTGTTTAGACTATAAAAAATTCAAAGCTCCTGACTTTATCCATTTGTGTTTTTTTTCTTAAGAAAACAAATTCACACAATAGAAATCCAGGAGGGTCCAACAAAAAAAAAAGGAATGACCATCAAATTCCTTATAAATTCATTAAAACACAAGAAACAACAAAAATCAAAACGATGTCGACTTCTAAAACCAAAATCTTCACTCTCTTCATAGCAACACTACTCTCGTCCTGCAACGCAGCCGCAAACACCACAACGCAACCGCTATTCCCAGCTATTCTAATCTTTGGGGATTCAACAGTTGATACAGGTAACAACAACTACCACTCACAAACGATCTTCAAAGCTAAACATCTTCCTTACGGAATTGATCTCCCAAACCACAAAGCCAGTGGAAGATTCACAAATGGGAAAATCTTCTCCGACATAATCGCAACAAAACTCAACATCAAACAGTTTGTTCCTCCCTTCTTACAACCAAATCTATCCGACCAAGATATTGTAACCGGAGTCTGTTTTGCGTCAGCTGGTGCGGGTTATGATGACCGTACCAGTCTCTCGACTCAAGCGATTCCTGTCTCGGAGCAACCAAAGATGTTCAAGAGTTACATTGCTCGTCTTAAAAGTATCGTAGGAGACAAGAAAGCTATGGAGATTATAAACAATGCTTTGGTGGTTATAAGTGCAGGTCCTAACGATTTTATCTTGAATTATTACGATATTCCTTCAAGGCGTCTTGAGTTTCCTCACATTTCTGGTTACCAAGACTTTGTGCTTAAGAGGCTTGACAATTTTGTGCGGGTAATGCCTCAAATATTTGCTCAAATTACCGCTACAACAAAAACATTTCTAATGCATTATTCGACGTAAATTAGCAATTGAGTTTTTAGGGCTAAGTTTATAGGGTTTAGGATTCCCACCCGTCTTTTGCTAATCTTTCTAGTGTGTGTGCAGGAGCTTTACAGTTTAGGTTGCCGGAAAATTATGGTCGGAGGTTTACCGCCGATGGGTTGTTTACCGATTCAAATGACTGCTAAATTCCGCAACGCTCTACGATTCTGCTTGGAACAAGAGAACCGAGACTCTGTCTTATACAATAAGAAACTTCAGAAGCTATTACCTCAGATCGAAGCATCTCTTACTGGAACCAAGATCCTTTACTCTAATGTCTATGACCCTATGATGGACATGATGCAAAACCCTAGCAAATACGGTATATATACAATCTGTTTCTTGTTCAGCAAGTTACCTTATGCGATAGTATTGAACACTGATTATATATGTTCATTCATGTGGAACTACAACAGGGTTTAAAGAGACGAAGAGAGGATGTTGTGGAACAGGGCATTTGGAGACGAGCTTCATGTGTAATGCTTTTTCTCCAACGTGTAAAAATCACTCGGAGTTTTTATTCTTTGACTCGATTCATCCCTCGGAAGCTACCTACAATTATATGGGCAGTTTTCTGGATACTCAGATCCGTGGGTGGCTTCAGGCCTAAGTCATAATTATATGGGCAATTTTCTGGATACTCAAGTCCACTACCAAATCAGTTCACTTTCACTTGTTGACAAAACGAAAGAAAATATCAGTTGAGTTAAATTAAAAAAAACTTCTGGCAATCAAATTAGTAATGTATCAGGCCAAGAAGAAAACCTAAAAAAAAGCAACAACTAAGAAAATATATAGTTATGCTCGATTCTACAACATAATAGTGAGTTCTTCGTGTTCGTATATTTCGTTGTAGCTTTTCCTCATCCATATTTTCATAACATTTGAAAAGAGAATAGAGCAACGCCATTAGGAGCCACAAGGCAAAGGGTATTCCAAAACATAGAGTAAAGAAGCGAGAAATAGAATGAAGAATGAGAATGAGTATCTATTCTCCTACTCCTCTCACGTCTGGTCAGCACTTGCCCGTGTCCTTCTTGGTCATAGATTCACGACAAGATGGGAGTTTCTAGTCCCCTTATTCTCGGCCTCATCCACTACGCGATTACACTCTCGTTTGTCCTGAGGTATGTGTTTCAGATCACTATTCATAGTATATGGCGATAAGAATGGAAGACGTCATAGGGAGACACCAACTCCGTCCTCAAAATTCACAGGAATGATCGATAAGAGTGTCTGAAACTGGCTAAGCACAATGGCAATGACGGGTTCATCCGAATATGAAGGCGGAGTACGCTATTGATTTCAAACCCATAGCAATTAATTTTCCTTCAAGATGTAATTCTTCTTTATAGTTTTCAAATAGTTGGCTTTCATGTTGCATTCATTGTAAAACAGTTTTTTTGTTGAAATATAGTTTTACATTCATACAAAAAATAATAAGTATGAGTATGTGAAGCCAAAGATATGGCTTATAGTATTGGGCTTTATTATGTATATACTTGTTGGGCCTATTAGAGTTAGAGTTAATTTATATATAAATAGTTTAGAATTGTCATTGTAGAAAGGTGAATAAGAAATTAGAAAATTTTTTGGTTCTTACATGGTATCAGAGCCATCTTTATGGGTCCTAGAATAAGGGTGATGAGATACTCAAATCATGTCAAAGAAAATAATGGCGACAAAGTGGAAACTATGAATCTAGGTGTAGTGTGTTCATATTGTTCTAAGTATGCTCATGATATCAAATCGTGCTATCAGGTATATGGATATATAGATTGGTGGATAGAGAAGGATATAGGACTTCGAGGTGTTGGAGGTCACGATCAAGATGGATTTGGGAAATATTGTGTTACACAGGCGAATAGTATGTCACACACAGAAGTGTCTTATGTTGATCCACAAGTCATGACAGGACTAACGAGAGATCAATGGGAAAGGTTTGTGCGAATGCTTGAAATGAAACCATAATCAGCAAATAGAGTAAGTGACAAGGAGTATACAGATAAGTGGATAATTGACAGTGGTGCATCGGACCTTATGACAGGGATGATGAATAAGATGGTGGATGTACATCGAGTATCACTGTGCTTGGTTGGTCTACCTAATGGAAATATTATGATTGTTGATCGAGAAGAAAGTGTCGTATTAACAGAGAAGTTAATTTTGACAAATGTTTTTTCGACCGAGGAACTTAAATGCAATCTCATATATGTGTCAAAGGTTGTTGATGAGATGATTTGCATTGTGTTGTTCTCTAAGATATGTTTTCTTTTGCAGGATGTTAAGTTGGAAACTTTGACTGTAGTGGATAAAAAAGAAGAAGGATTGTATTTCCTTCAAGGTATTCAGGAGATTAAGGCAGTAATGAAAAAAAGAATTATTTGTAAATATTGTGACGTGGCATCCACGTAGTTTCACACATGGCGTTCACGTCATCAAAATTTGATAGTTTTTTTGCCACCATGGCCACAAATGTATGGATTTGCATGAATTCATAAGTTTAGATAATAAATTTGAATTAATATTTTGTTGAGGTATGAATTAGCACGGTGGTACACTTGATGTATGAATCGAACATATCTCTTTACTTGAGATATAAAATATTTTTTTCCCTGAATTTTTGCATAAAAAGATGGGACATGCCTCTTAGAAGGCGAGTAGGAGATTACCAGTAGTCGATCATACTGGATTGGTATTTCGGCTTGTGACATTTGCTTCAAAGCAAAACAATGTCGTAGTAAATGTCTGGTGAGTTATGAGAAAAACAAAGAGTGTTTTGAGATGATTAATTGTGATTTATGGGAGCCATACATAACACAAATTATGTGTGGATCATATTACTTTTTAACTATTGTTGATGATTATTCTAGAGCTATTTGGTATTTCTTCTTACCAACAAACCGCAGGTTGATAAAACTATTGTTGAATTTTTTGCTCTCATTCATCGACAATTTAACAAGAGGGTGAAGAGTGTGCGTAGTGAAAATGGTAGCGAATTCATGAGAATGAAGGAATGTTTTCGTAAATCAAGCGTTATTTATCAAACTTTCTATGTAGGAACACCTCAGCAAAATGAGAGAGTTGAACGAAAACATAGACATATAATGAATGTGGCATGTGTGTTGATTGCTGTGTATTTGATCAATCGAACGCCGTACGAGTTTCACAAAGGGAAAAGTCCTTGTGAAATTATTTTTGGCAAGGCTCCCACATATTGTGAGATACGGATCTTTGGATGTCTTGCGTATGCACATGATCATAATCAGAGTAGCAATAAATTTGCTAGTAAAAGTCGAAGATGTATTTTTGTAGGATACCCATATGCTAAAAAGGGATGAACGTTATCTTATTTGGATACACATAAGATCTTTGTTTCTCGTGATGTCACTTTTATTGTGGAACGATTTTCTTATTATCAAGCGCAAAGAATATGGTATGAAGGATATGAGTCATCCCGCAAGGTCGCATATCCTTTCAGATGATGTTGAATTTAGAGTTGAAGGAATCTCGGATCAGGAGTGTTCTTTATTTGATGCACCTAAAATAGTGGTAGAACATGTAGCAGTGGTAGAACATGTAGCATAATTGAATGTTGCATAGACTACATTAGATTCCACTACAAAAAATACCTTGTCGTGTAACAGAGATTGCACCTGCTGCTCTGGCACAATATGTGCCTGAGAATGTTACAGAGATTGATGTAGAGACTAGAAAAAATGCATAAGCTAATACAAAGATAGAAAATATTGCACGAACAGAGACAACAAATACTATAGAAACTGATGCAGAACTTGCTGCATTAACTGATCCATAACCTGATGTGAAACATGCTGCAGAAATTGATGCAAAACTTGCTGTCACTAAAGAACTTGATACATCAGGTGAAAACATCGAATAATTAGGAGTAGGGAAGAGAACAAAAATACCTTATGTACGCTTATGGGACAGAATTCAGAAGATTGATGATCTTGAATTGTTTGACTCAGGTAATGAGTATGGAATTTACAGATTTGTTTCATGTGATATATTTTCACCAAAGCATAGAGCTTCCTTGGTGAAATAACTGAAGAAGTTGTGCCACGTAATTTTTCAGAAGCTATGAAGTATGAAAAATGGAGAAAAGCAATGGGACTTGAGATTGGAGCCCTTGAAAGTAATGGAACGAGGTCTGTAGAGCTTTTGCCAGAAATAAAACATGTAATTGGATGCAAATGGCTATTTAAAATTAACTACCATGCTGATGGAACTGTTGAGATATGTAAAGCTCGACTAGTGGCTTGTGGAAACCGATTAGAAGAAAGTGTTGATTATTCTGAGTTTCTGACACGTTTGCTCCAATGGTCAAGATGACCACGATCCGTTTGTTTTTAAAGATTGTTGCTCGGAAGAATTGGGATATGTATCAAATAGATGTTCATAATGCATTTTTGTATGGTGATTTGAAAGAAGAAATATTCATGAAGCTATCCCCAAATTTTATTTCATCTGTAAAATGAATGATTTGTGGCTTGCATAAATCTTTCTATGGGTGGAAATAGGCTCCAAGGTATTGGATGACTAAACTTACAAATGGGTATTAGACTATATTATGTACATACTAGTTACACATATTAGAATTAGAGTTAATTCATGTAAAAATAATTTAAAACTGTCTTTGTAAAAACGTGAATCAGAAATTAGAGAAACTTCTTAATCTTATATATATATATATATATATATATGTTCCAGAAAATTTGTTTTGTAAGGAATGTTTACGGCTATGTAGATATCCACACAACCAAATTCGCAATGCATGGAATATGAAAGGCCAGATATATATATATGAAAGGCTCGCTACCTAGAGCGAAGTGGATAATGTTGTCTTATGTACCAAAACGATGCAAGAGTAGTTCCTATGATGAAAAAATTCATGTACTGGTAGAAACACTATTTGAACTGGGAAAAATCTCTCTTCATAAAAAAAGCAACAGTATTTGGAGTTGAAAAAACAGGCGGTTGTTGGCGGTCCCCCCGTCAATCATGGGATCTTCGGAGCCGGTGACGGCAATCGGAGGCTCTTCCTCGGATCTTCCATCTTCCTCTAATCCCTGGTTCTGTGCATCAAATCCTTCATCTAAAATTGAAGTTGTCAAAGGCGTGGCGAAGGTAGCTTTGCCAGTTGAGTTCACGGTTGGAACTCAACCATTATGGTCTTCATATGTTGCAGGCCATTTCATTGGAGATATGCCACATGTGGCAAAGATACATGCCGTTGTTAACAGGATCTGGAAATCGTCAGAGATCTCTTCAAAAATCAAAGTTCGCATACTTTCCAATACCTCTGTTCTATTTCGTATCGAGTCAAAGACGATGAGAGACCGTGTTATACACTGTCGCTATTGGTACATAGCAGACACCCCCCTTGTTGTCCGTGACTGGACTCCGGAATCGGCTCACCATCAACCGGATCTCACGGCTATGCCGTTGTGGGTAGATTTCAAGTCAGTTCCGGAGGCTCTGTTTTCTCACAAAGGATTGAAATTTTTGGGTGATATTGTCGGCAAGGGTGTGAAGCTGCATCCTCAAACAGAACGATGCTCTAGGCTGGATGTCGCTAGGGTGCTGGTAGAAGTCAATCTTCACAAACCTATTGTGGAGACTATAAATCTTACTCACGGGGAATTGATCTCGGACATCCCTGTATCCTATCCGTGGCTACCCCCACACTGTTCAATTTACAAAAAATGGGGACATGTGACTAAATCGTGTTCAAGTAAGGTCTGCTTGGCCACCCAAGTAAAGAATCTGGAACCGATGAGCACGAAAATTCAATCCAAGAGACGGTTGCTCAAACCACAACAACGACCTGCTCTGGGGATCACCCCTCTGTTTCCGTCCACACTCAGCAGCTCCCTCTCCCACTTTGTGTCTCTCCAGAGGAGAAAGGCATTCCTCTCGAAGCTGTTGGAGTCACTCTAGATAAAGATGAAGCTGATCCAGGTGATGGAAAAATTGGTCCGACAAATCCCTCTTCTACTGGGAAGGCGGTATCCACCGATCAGAGATATTCAAAGGCAGGCATCGAAGATGCAGCAGGTTCAGAAGATTTATGGATCACAGTTTCCCCTTCAAACAGAAACTCACACAAAGCCAAGACGGCTTCTACTACAGGCGCCAATTCTGAATCTTTTGATCAAACTTGTTCTCCTTCTAGATTCACCATTTTACAAGATGAAAAGGAAGATGGCGAAATAGAGGAAGCTATTGGGATTGCTAAGGGCGATATTTTAGGCGCAGGTGCAACAGCCCAGACAAATTTACAGAGCGATGAATCACATCAAAGCCAAGAGTTATAGGAATCGTACAACACTTAACCACGGCGTACTAATGGGAAAAAAAAAGAATTCTTCTTTGGTTCAAATTCAAACAAGAAATGCTTCCTCAAGGAAGCACTGATGGATTCTATCTTTGCCTGGAACACGCGCGGTTTCAATCAATCGCGCAAACACTCTGTTGTAAAGAGTTGGATTCAGGGTCGCAAATTTTCTTTTGGTTGTCTTCTCGAAACAAAAGTCCAGGAAGAAAACTATCAACGAGTTCTCGATGTTTCCCTTCCACGGTGGCGGATTGTCACCAACTACTCACATCAGCGTCTTGCCCCTGTTCTTATCACTTCTCAATTAATCTCCTGTTGGGTAAGAATCCATGCCTCGGGAGAAATCTTACATGTTACGTTTGTCTACGCTTTCAATTTTGTGAATGACCTGAAGTTACTATGGAATGACCTATGTGCTATTCAAAATCATGTGGTTAAAGGAATCCATCCTTGGGTAGTGCTTGGAGATTTTAACGTCACTTTATCCTCCTCAGAACATTCTCAGGGTCTAAATCACCGTCTAAACCAAGCTGCCATGAGCGATTTCCAAGAGACTCTATCCCATTCCAGAATCTCAGATCTCACGTTTGGTGGGCCACAATATACATGGACCAACAATCAAATTGTAAACCCAATTTGTAAGAAGCTGGATCGTGTTCTTGTCAACGGAGAATGGGTTACAAGATTTCCTGTTTATTTCGCTACGTTTGAAATGGGAGGCATCTCTGATCATACGCTATTTTCGATCCAACTACAACTAGCCCCACCAGGTAACAAGACGCCGTTCAAGTTTTTTAATTTCTTAACCAAGCATTCAGGCTTTCTTGAAGTTATGGCGCAGTCATGGTCTTCAGGCGGTGCCATCTATCCTTCACGTTCCGCCCTGTTCTTGTTCCACAAAAAATTAAAGGAGCTCAAGCAAGCTTTACGACATCTAAACAAGTCTGTCTATGGTGATTTGCCACGTAAAACAAAAGAGGCTTTCGAACACTTCCAACACAAGCAAGATGAGGCAGTTTCCAACCCATCAACTACGGTTTTTCAGGAAGCATCAGAAGCTTCACAGCGATGGCACCATCTGTCAAGTCTAGAGGAGCAGTTTTTCAAACAGAAATCAAGAATCAGATTTCTCAGTCTAGGGGATCAAAACACTGGATTTTTCCACAAGGTTGCAAAGGGAAGAATGTCGAACAATGGGATCCGCAGTCTTCTTCTCGAGGACGGTGAGCGACTTACGGACATATCTGATATTAAGAAAGAAGTGGTGGAGTATTACAGACGATTTTTTCAACAACAGCCGACTAATCATATCGACATCACAATTCAGCACCTACAGGAGTTGATTGATTACAGATGTCCAGAGGAAGAAGCACTCAGCCTTGTCAAACAAGTCACAGACGAGGAAATAAAGCATGTTCTTTTCTCCATGCCACATGATAAGGCACCAGGTCCAGATGGTTTTCCACTAGAGTTCTACAAAGAAGCATGGCCCGTGGTAGGGAAGGAGTTCACTATGGCTGTAAAATCTTTTTTCCTCAACGGGTTTTTACCAAGAAGTATCAATGCTACCATCCTTACTCTAGTACCGAAAGTTGTGGGAGCTGAACAGATGAAAGATTTCAGACCCATCGCGTGTTATAACTTGCTATACAAGGTCATCTAAAAGATCTTGGTCCGGAGACTCAAATTCACCTTAACAAAGGCCATCGCTCCAAACCAATGTGCATTTGTTAAGGGTCGTCTACTTTTGGAGAATGTCTTACTGGCTACAGAGCTTGTAAAAGACTACCACAGGCCCAACATTTCCTCACGAAGTGCCCTAAAAATTGATATCTCGAAGGCTTTTGACACAGTCCAGTGGTCATTCCTTATCTCTACTCTAAGAGCTATGCACTATCCGGAGCTGTTTATTAGCTGGGTTTACACATGTGTTTCAACTGCTTCATACTCTTGCTCGATAAATGGGGAGCTAGAAGGTTTCTTCACAGCTAAGCGGGGTATCCGACAAGGTTGCTCCTTATCTCTATATTTATACGTCATTGTTAATAATGTGTTGTCTAGCTTACTCAACAAGGTCGCTGTTGAAGGAAATATTGACTACCACCCAACATGCAAAGACCTCCAGATAACACATTTGAGCTTCACGGACGATATCTTAGTATTTACAAACGGAAGCATCAAATCATTCCAAGCAGTTTTGGATGTCTTCAAATACTTCGCCTCCATCTCTGGCCTCAACATCAACGTCAATAAATCTTCTTTATTTGCTGCGGGGAAAAACAAGGTACCACTGCAAAACTATGCTCAAATAATTGGCCTTTCGATTAGCAACTTGCCTATAAGGTACCTTGGCCTGCCACTAACGACCAAGTCTATGTCTCGGGTTGATTACCAGCCGCTTCTTGACAAAATCAATGCAAGGTTTGTCTGCTGGACTTCGAAACACCTATCTTTTGCAGGTCGCCTCCAGCTAATAAACTCGGTAATCTTCAGTCTTTGCAATATTTGGTGCTCGGTCTTTCGCCTTCCTAAATGTTGCTTTCGAGAGGTAGAAAAACTCTGCAGCTCCTTTCTTTGGAGTGGTTCCCCTACAAAACCAGGTCGTGCAAAAGTCGCTTGGGAGGATGTGTGTTTATCGAAACACGAAGGGGGCTTGAGAATTCGAAATCTGCAGGAAGTCTCTCGTGTTTTCTCTCTTCATCTAATTTGGAAGTTGATTACTATGGCAGGCTCTCTTTGGGTAGCTTGGGTACACCACAACTTACTCTCTCATTCCTCATTTTAGGATGTTAAGGAATCAACAAAGGGGTCTTGGATATGGAGAAAGCTTCTCAAACTTTGTCCTTTGGCTCAAGATTTCATCCGATTGGAGATAGGTAATGGCCGAAACGCTTTCTTTTGGCTAGACCCCTGGCACCCGCAAGGACGCTTGATAGATCGGATGGGCGATAGAGGAACAAGGGAGTTGGGTTTAAGCAGAGACATTATGGTTTCAGGGGCTGTTGTGGATGAACAATGGGTTTTTCGTCGAAGCAGGGTACCTCATATAAAGGCAATTATCGATCAGATTTTGGCTTTCCCTCCACCGCAGCTATCTCATGGAGTTGACCGGGTCTTATGGAAACATACTGATACATCCTTCAGGGTTTTTTTCTCTACTAAGTCTACGTGGGATCTAACTCGGAGGCGAGGAAATGTAGTAAATTGGTGGAAGGTGATATGGTTCACTCAAGGAGTTCCCAGGTTTGCGTTTATTTCCTGGCTTGCCATTAGAAATAGACTTTCGGTAGGTTCTATGATGCGTTTATGGGATATCACACAACACTATGTTTTCTGTGGTGAAACAAATGAAACAAGAGATCATCTGTTTTTTGCTTGTCCCTACTCTTTTATGGTCTGGATTGGTGTGATTGGGAATCTACTACGGGCAGACCCAGATCCGGATTGGAGCAATACTCTGGCACTCATTGTAACGCGAAGGTATGATCAGACAAACTATATCCTCATCCGACTTGCTTTCCAGGCCTCTATCTATTTCATCTTGAAAGAGAGGAATGATAGGAGACATGGCGGAAACCATCACTGTGTGCCTTATCTTATTCGACAAATAGAGTGTACCATACGAAACAGGATTGTTTCAACATGCTACGATGAAGACCCACGGCTTAGGCTGCTTCTTCAAAATTGGTTCCGATCTCGGAGCTCATTTTGAGATTATCTCATCTTTTATGTACTTCAATTTTTATCGTATTTTGTTTCTCTTTTTCCTATCAACATCTTTGTAAATAACATTTGCTACTTTTCCAATCAATTTAACATTTTAAAAAAAAAAAAAAAGTTCATGTACAAATCGTAATATATGATCCTGTTAAACCATAATAACCAAACATTAACTACAGATCGTTAAAATCCATATAATAATAAATAAAATCTAAAACTGAAAAATTAATCATTGACTGTATGTATCGACTCGCCACCAATTAGAACACCGAGACTCAACGTAATAGAACCGGCCATGGCTTCTCTCTTATTGCTAAATATTATTTGTAAGACTCTTAAAGTCGCACAATATATGTGCTCAGATAATTTACTATGTCGTCCATATTCATACACATACACGTAGAATCCAATAATACATCTCAAAATTTAATTAATCAATAACACACTATAATTATAGCATATGTAAATATACTTTTTTGTTAATTTTCTTTTTTGGTGAAGGAAAAAAAAAGTTAAACAAAATTTAGACAAAGACATGTAAATTAGTATATATAAATTGTTTTTTTAAATTACTTTTCCTATTTTGTTAAAAAAAGTTATATATTTTTTATACGTGTCAACACTGATCGATATACTTGACACGTGTTACAGTCATATTAATGAAACATGTTCGGCTCGTTAATAGGATGGACTCTGTGCATTTTTTAAATTAGTCCTAATTTAATTTATAAAAAGGCCCTAAATCCTTGTAATTTATAAAAAGATATTAAGTTCTTGTTAAATGGCCCTAAGTTATGACAATTATATTTTAAATGGACCCTAAAATATGACAAAATTTTGTGGACCCAGAGCAAATGCACACTTTTGCACTTGTCTAAAAATTGGCATGTTTGGAAACCAAACTTTATATAATAAAATTATATGTTTGAAAGTTTTTTAAAACAAGCAAGTCACTTACCACGTCAGCTCAACATCTCTTGGTTATCTATTTTGAAGCCTCTAGTTCATGTGGAAACTTTCAAGACCTTGAAGAGGGAAGATATTCCTCATAAATTTTTTTTTCATACTTATACCCGAAAGAACCTAGCCATGTTTCCAACCTAGCTAAGGATATTCTCAAGTATCCTAAACTTCCTTTTCATATAGAAAGTTCAAGTCACAAAACTTCTCTTTAAACTCCAAGATGCATCTCACTTCTTTCCATATCCGAGGCCATCACATCCTCACCATTCATTCCCAATGACTATATTATTGATTTTTTAGCCAAGGTTCCTAAATAGTTTCGCATGATTTATTTATTTGTTAGTTAATTCAGACAATTGGAGATCTCTTTTGTTAGAGCTTATAAGCGCTCTCCTTCCTGTATTCCCATTACGCAATTTTCGAAGATGAAAAAATTTAATTTGTTTTGCTTTGAGAGTTTGAGTCTTTGAGCATTTGTTTGAGTCAATCTCTTTGAGTGGTTTCCTCTTAAAGTTGTCTCATGAGTCTTGATATTTTAAATATGCATGATAACAGTCGCTTTTACGAGGTAAACCAAAATTTTCTTATCTAAAATATTTCAAAGGCTTTTTGTTTTTTTTTGTTTTGTTTTGGTTTTGGTTTAAAATCCTTTGATATCACCTAATTTTCTCTAGGTTTCTTTTGCTGTCAACTTCGTAAAAAAAATCATTTTCTATTGATTTCTGAATTATGTAAAGGTTGGTCTCATGTTTTATTTGTTCATTCATGAGACTAGCCTTAGCATCATCATAAAACTTTCAAAAATATACTATTCAAAGGATTGATGAAGAAAGAGACTGAGAGAAAATAAGACGGTGTTGATGGATCTTATACTAAAAAAGAAAAAAAATTCCTATAAATATTTTAGATAAGAAAATTTTATTTCACCTTTTAGAGATCGAGTGATATCTTGCATATTTGAAAATTTTAAACCCAAATGCGTAGCTGTACAATTAAGAGATAAATTTGTTGGAATTTTATCACAAATTTAATAATTTTTCAGTATTACCAATCAAACATATAGTTATAATCTTATTTTTTATATTATTTGGTTTCCATTTATTTTTTCACATGTTTTCAAATATTTAGTTTTACATATGTTAAATATGATCGATTGAGTGACATGTGAAACTTACACAAATTGATTTTGGTATTTTTATTCGAAGAATATTTAATTTTAACAATATTTGACTTTACTTTTTCTTTTTTGAATTGACATAAAAATAAATTAATTTTTTTTGTTATTTCTTTATTTTTTATTTTTATTATTTTTATAAGATCAGTATTTGACCGAAACATGAAACTTTGCAGAATTAATTTTTGTATTTTTATTTGAATAAACTTATTTTTTTAATTACAGTTGACTTTTTTTTTCTAAACAACAGATAAAAATAAATTGATCTTCTTTTTTTTGAAAAATACATTTATCTTTTTTTTCTTGTGTTTATAAATTAGTAATTAATTGCATAATTTATTTAAATTCAATTTGAAAATGAAAATTATATATATATATATATATATATAGATTTTTTTTTTTTTACTCTAGGTATATCTTTTTGGATTTAATCTTTTTAAAATTAGTATCGAAGAAGGTAGTAACATTATTCCTCAAATTAAATGTCTTCCAACATCATAATGACTTCGTTGACACTCAAATCTGCATTAATTCACTTTAATTCATTGTTCAACCTCCATATCCAATATCTCCCCAACAACTCATTGAAAATCTCTTTTTGACTTTATAAAACCTACATTATAGTCAAACATTGCATTAACAACCCAATTCTAAAAGTTTAACCCTCCACCAAATCAACCATCACAAATCATAACTAGATCAAATAGAGTAATGGTAACTAATTACTAACCACATCATTGACTAAGTACATATGCCTACACCTTTATATGCCAATTAGTACTGCTAAACATCATTTTTTTAACATGAAACCGCTAAATATATCAAACAAGGAATTAAGAAGAAAAAAAATACACACTTTTTTGTAGTAAGAATTTTTCTGTCAATCTCTTTCTCGGTAGTAAGATTAGAAAACCATTCAAAAGACTAAATAAATCTTAAAAACTAATTTGTTTAGGAAAAAAATTACAAAACCAACCCCTCTATTCTCAAAATATTACAAAATCTACCAAACTAAATTTCTTCAAGCCGAACCAAATACCAAACCGCTCACGCTAGGAGTCATACTCTCCTGCATCGCGGACTGGTTGTGACGGTGCTCTCCTTCATAAGTCACAATCAACATCGTTGAATCATCCAATGCTCGTTCCACGTGTTTCCTCGCTGGACATCCTCTAAACGTACTACACTTGTAATAACCCCTGAAATCAACAAAAACAATCACAACCATTAGATCTCTGAAGATTCAATAAAAAGTCAAATAAGTCAACGGTGGATATAGCAAAGGTGTACGATAGTTACCGTGGATGTGGTGAGCCTTTGATCGGTTTTTGTCCGTACTTCCTCCATGAATACTCGTCCGGTGGTATATCGGCGATCTTTGCACTTATCGCCGGTACTCTCACGGTTCTCTTCATCCGATTTTTCCGGCTGTTAATAAAAATAAAAATAATCGTAATTAGTGACTAAATGGTTTAACGTGCGCTTACTTAGCTAACGTGAACGTGCATCAGGTTTAATGTAAAGTCAAAAGTCAAACAAAAGACTTTTACAACTTAAAGCTTCACTATATAAAAGCGACAGCACCACTAACTAGACCTTGTCAGGCGTGCATTTTGGTTTAAGTTACTGTCGTTGACTTTCACTATATACGTTGACCAATTGGTTTAGACCGTACCAAACCGGTTAAAGAAGTAGTAAACCAGAATATTTTCTATTTTTACTGAGACTAATTAATATTTATGATTGACAAATTTTAGGCAAAAAAAGGAGTTCAAAAAGTAAATTAAGTTCCTTTTGAGTACGTTAGACCGTACCGAACCGGTTAAGCAAGTAATAAACTAAATCAATTAACTAGGCGAGTCAAAGGGAGTATTGAAAATTGAAACAAATAATAAATTTATTACGTAAGTACCTTTTCTTGCAGTGGCACTTGCCGTTGCCGGAGCCAGAGATCTTGCCGGAAAAGTCTTCGGAGTGATCATGTTCAAAGCATCTCTTTCTGTAAGGAAGACCAGAAAGTGGCGGTTTCGCGGAGGAAGCCAATGGAGCCGCCGGAGCGAGAAAGATCGAAGATCCTTTAGAAACGCTTCCGTCACCGGTGATCGCGGACGACATGAAGGAAGAGTTAGAAGATACGCTAAAGCTCTCCTTAGCAAACTCAACCACCTCTGAACTCTTAGTTTTAGCGCCAAACACGCTTGGTCTAGTGAAATCTAACGTCACGCTTTGTTGATTTGACTGAACGAAACTAACCGGAACAGAGATCTGAGCCGGAACCGAAGGCATCACTTTAGCCGGTGGAGGAGGAGGAGCAGAAGAGGTGGATGAAGGAGGAGTGGAATGAACCGGACCACGTCTAAACCGGGCATGACCGGTTCGGTGAAGAAGAGATATGACTTTCTTGAATTTAGAAACGGTGAAATCGGTGATTTCAGAACAGTCAACGTTACGTTCTTCAGGACTGTTAGAGAGGACACGGATCAAGTGTTCCATGCTTTTTAAGCCTTGTGAAGCAGCTTCTTGTATAGCCGTTTGATCTTCCATCTTCGGTATACGCATGATATCAACGGTCATGATGAGAAACTATTGAAGATCTGAGAAAATGTGAAAGTTTTTTGATGAATGAGAGAGCGAAAGTGGAATGGAAGAAGGAAGAATGGCGTGATATATGGGGGTTATTGGGTGTGACCGGGTGACCGGTTGAGTAGGTTTTAGGTGGAGTTTAGTCAAATCGGTGTTTTTTTATCTAACGGTTGAGATTAAGTTGAAGATTTCTATGGAATAAAGTAAGGAATCAAAGTTTGGTCTCCTTGCGTAGGGTCCTCTTTTGTGTAAAGCAAGAATTTTAATCGTGTCTTTAAAATAAAGGAATCAGTGCGTAAACTTGAATATGGAAAAAAACGTAGTAAAGGCATTTCAAAGAAATAATAAGTCAAATAAAAAACATTAAAGCGACGGTAATTAAAGAAAATTCATAATAATTATTTTTCTCATATCTACTTTTACTTTTATCATCTATATTATGTCGTCAAGTCCAAGTCAACAAATTTAAAATTAAAGGTAATGAAATGTTTTTATTTGTCTGAACAATGGGGCTGGATTTTAGCTGTGACAGAGAAAAGAATTCAGCTAGTTGTGAAATGATATTAGAAAATTTGGAGATTTTGACTTTTGATGATATATTTTATGTTTCTTTCATTTTATTTGTATTTTATTTAGTTTTGAATTCAAGCAAGGTTTTAGGCGTTATTCATGTTCTTTTCTTGTTTTTGTATTCTTTTTTTTGTCATAAACATTTTTTGTATTCTTTCATTGTCAATCAACACTACAACTTGTCAAATATTATATGCGCACACATACAAAACACTCATGTTTGCTGCATATTTTATTATTTCAATGTCTTCTAGAATTATTACTATTTTTGCAGTGCATTGACAAAAAAATATATATAAATGAACAATATGTAATTCTTAAAAAAAAAATTAGAAGTATTTACATATATAAATAATACATATTTGACTTCCCACATAACCTTTTGCATCCAAATACATTTGTTCAACTACAATATATCAATGGTACTATTTAGATAATTATCTCAGTACATGTTTTATTCAACCGAAATTTACCTAGTACATAGGGTAAAAAACTAGTCAGTAAAGCATTAAAAGAAGTTGCACTATATAAATTAGAAAAATTTCCATAAGTTTTTGTTTATATTTATGTATTTATATTTCTGATTTATAAAAAAAAAACTTTCTAACCTCTTAAACCTTCTAGAAAACGTCTTGACTGGAAAATTAGTAAAAGAAAAACAAATCCTTTCTTGACTTTTAATTTACCTAATTAATCTACACAGATTGTGGAACAATTAACAATGATTAATAGAGAGATTAAAGGTTATAATAACAGCGACAATCGTTGACTATATCTTATTAGTATAGTCTACAAGTCTTTAGTTGAGAACAGCGATAAAAGAATAATGACAAAGTGGGAAAACAAAAGCTGACTAAAATAAAATAAAATAAAAAGATAAAAAAAAAATCAAAATAAAAGTGATCACATTTCTTTTTTAAACACGGAACTATTGACCACCTCGGTAACCGAATGATTCCGGTTACTATTATCTGGACCGTTGATAACCCAAAGTTGGATCCAACGGTGGATCTGTGAACTGTGGAGTTGACTCTTTCATATTATTCTCTTTTACTTTCTTTTTAAGAACCTAAACAAAACCCTCTACTACGGCAACTGATCTTCCGACACGTGTCAGTTTTGGCTGACTCATAAATTGTCACCTGTCCACAAGCTTTTTTTGGGTTATAGAAAATAAAATAAAAATACCAATACGGGGTGGAGGAAATTAAATGATTAAAAACAACAAATTTGCAGCTTTATTCCCACCTTGAATAGATATTTAAAAGTATATTTTCTCTACTTTTTTTAATATATAGGGCTCGATTGATTAGTATTTTTTTCCGCATTAGTAAATTGTATATCAATTTTATTGTTACGAACAATCACCAAAACGTAAAAAATTAATATTCTTTTATTGTTGTCTTTTACTGTTTTTTTTAACTATTTTATTATTATTTATTGATATATCTTTCCATTAAAATTCTTTCAATCGTTTTGTGTCACTAATTAGATGTGCTAAATATATACATGACCTAATCCATGGCAATATACTATTATTTTTCAAAAATAAGTCTACCACTTGATATTATATTTTTTGGATATATTTAATAATGGTTTTTTTGGTGAAAATGTTATATGTTATTTAACTCGTAGACAACATAGATTAAAGTTACAATATACCAATCGAATTGAAAAGACAAAGAAAAATTGAATTGGGCAAATTTATAAACTTAAGTTATTTTTTGTTGATAAAGGTGATCCGAATTTTTATCATCTAAATAATTGACTAATTTTCAAAGGTGAGTATAATCGTCGAGTAACATATTTATCGAATTTTTTAATTAAATCTACAGCATGATACTATTTTGATTAGACAAATAAAATGATTTAGTAAATTACTTGATTCAAATTTTCTTTGTTTACTTTTAAACTTCAGTTTCACTTATTCAAATATTCTAAAGTTCTTACGCTTTGAAAAAATAAACCAACTAATTAGAACCAGACTTAGCTGAATTCTTTTAAGCCAAGAAGACTATTTGAAAACAAAAATGACGTGTTTTTTTGTCAAGGATATATGACGTGTTATGTGTGCAAAATAGACCTTAAGATGTAACTGAACCATTTTTAAGCATTTGTCAACGGAATCCATTATAAATTAGCGACATGGGAATCGTTGACCCAACCGACTAATATATGATTGTCGTGCACGTCTGCTTATTTTTAAAGCAAATTTTTTATCGTTTCTGATTTTTACAAACTTTTACATTTATTTTTATTTTTTTGATAATGATTTCTAATGTCCTTTTCTGATTTTATAATTTATGAAATTATGAAAACATATATCCACTATACTAATTTCGTGTTATTTTGTTCTATAAATTAAATAAATACAAACAAACTTGGCGGCATCCAAGTTCCATCCATATTACGTCGAATCCACTATAAGATTCTCTCGTTTATCTTAAAACTTTATCCAAAGATATTACAAAAACAAAACAATGTACTATTTTCTGTTTCATTTTAAAAAAATTTATACGTGAAAGCACAAAATGATATAATCTAATTTTTCTTTTCTATAGAATGATCGCGAAAATAGAATTCCGGTTAAACAAACTAGAGGAAAGAAATATTTTATTCGCGTATTTGAATTGTTTTGTTAGCAGGCGAAAATGTCATGTTATTTAAATTTCATGCATGCTGTAACTATCAATTATTACGGTACAAACGAAGCTTCACTTTTTGTTTGTTTAATTTGTTGTTTACGTGTTCCAACCACTATATTATTTTTAATAATGGTACGTTCGATATTAATTACTATATTATGTCGACTTGAAATTTTAATTATTAGTTAGTGGATGATTGAAAAAATGTAGATATATTTTTAATATACAATATAGAAGCCATGATGTATAATTATTGCTATTAATTCGAGACGAATTGGCTTTATTCGTGCCAAAGATACGGAAAAAAGATTTGGGCTTACTTAGCGGTAGAGATTTAAATAGTTTGCGGAAGTCAATGTAACCTTTACGAGATAAATCATTTATTAATGTATTAACATCTACGAGATAAGTAACTGCGTTAATGCTATCAACGTATCATCATCTCACTACGAAAAAACAAGATATTTTTCGACGGAATTTTTTACGGACCTAATCCCATTATAAATTTCCGATGATATTTTGACAAATTTCTAACGTTTTTCCGACAACATAAAATTCGTCGGAAATCAATCAAAAATTTTCAACGGAAATAAATTAATTAGAAATTTATTGGTAATTTTCGACGGATTTTTGACCGATTTTCTTCTGTCGAAAAATTTCAACCGATTTCCGACCAAAATATATTCGTTAATATAGTCCATTTATTGCCGTTACAAAATTTAAAAATCCATAAAAATACCGTTGAAAAACCGTCAGAAAATAAAAAAAATCATTATAAATAATCTTTCACCCTCATTCACAAAATTTCTCAAAAAAAAAATGAAAGAGAAATGTCTTCTTCAAATCCGTTTAATTATTTTCGATCATAGATGGACCAACCGTTGCATGGTCCAGTGACGAAATTATTGACGCTAGAGTATGCAGAAGGTCTTAAACAGTTTATGGCATTTTGCGACAAACCAACCGGTAACCATAAATTCCAAGCATATGTATTGTTCATGTTGTATATGTCGGAATTTTAGATTTATTTCTGTATCTCAAGTTTGGATGCACTTGTATGGGGAAGGATTTATACCGGGTTACAAAATTTGGTTTATGCATGGAGAGAATGAGTCAATGGTGAATTATGCTAGTTGTAGCAAACATTATCTTTGGAAACAGTTTAGAGGAACCAACAACAGAAGTAGATGCTAATATACGTACTATGGTGAATGATGCGTTTCGTAAAAAAGTACAGTCATTTGATGGAGCTAGTGATAGAGTAGAGGAATCTAACTTAGAAGCACAAATGATTTTTTGATATGTTAGACGCATCTAAGCATATGTTATACAAATGATGTAAAAATGATCATTCGCCTTTATCAGCTGCGACTAGGTTGATGGGTATCAAGACTGATTATAATTTGTCTGAGGAATAGGTGATGCATTTACTGATTTTAGGAAAGACATTTTGCCGGAAGATAATCTTGCACCAGATACTTACTACGAGGTGTAGAAATTGGTAGCTGGTCTAGGTTTGCTGTATCAAATGATAGATGTGTGCATCAACAATTGTATGTTGTTCTGGAGAGGAGATGCAGAGCGCTTGAAATGTAAGTTTTGTCAAAAATCTCGGTATCAAGAAACAGGTGGAAGAGTTCCAATTAATTCCATATAAGTGGATGTTGTATTTGCCGTTATCCGAGAGAAATTGAAGAGGTTATATAAGTCAATGCGCACAACGGAACCAATGAGATGGCATGCAGAACATACAACAGAAGATGAAATTACGCATCCCTTAGATACAGAAGTATGAAAATATTTTCAATCAATGCATCCTAGTTTTGCATATAAGCAAAGGAACATATACATTAAATTGTGTACGGATGGATTCAACCCTTTTGGGAAGCATTACTCGTTATGATCAGTTATTGAGACACCTATCATCACTCTCTATCTCTGTAGAGATCTCTCCCAATCACTCACGCTCACTCCCAAATTCTCCAAACCACTGACGCCGACTCCCAATCTCTCCCAATCACTCACGCTCACTCCCAATCTCTCCAAATCACTCACGCCGACTCTCAACCTCTCCCAATCTCTCCCAATCATTCATGCCCACTCCCTATATATCTCACGCCACACCCAGTCTCTCTCAATCACTCTCCCTCTAGACGAATTTGGTGCCTCAATCTCTCTCAATGTAAGTTTTCAACACTATTTCATATTTAATTGTTGTTATTATTATGTATTTGTACATTAAATCTTAGATTTGGCTATGGAATTTAGATTTAGGGTGTGATAGATTTAGGATATGGATTTGGAAATATAGGTAATTAGAAATTAATTTTGTTAATTTTTTTTGTATTTATAAATAAAATAGTTATATGTTTATAATATCTAAAACGTGGCTATAAATTTTTATCTTGGGATATATTTATAATTATAAAAACGAATTTGATCATTATTAAATAGATTTTCTATAATTGTTTTGTTATATATGTTTTTATATAAACTAGTGTTATAATTTTAGAATTTATAAAATCGATTTACCTAATTATTTACAATTTTTCATGTTTTAATTTGGAATTTGATTTTTATATATCTTTGTTTTTTATTCTTTGTAGGACTTACCAAGATTTCCTCATGTCCGAGTCTCGATCGGCTCAGAGGACAACTCCGTCCGTGCCATCACAATCGGTTGTTCCCGAGACAGAGCAGTCAACGGCTCGTCCACCAATGATGGTTGAGGAACTAGTCCAACAACCGGGGCAGATGCTTCTAAGGAAACTTCATCCGTATATTGTTGATGAGGGAACATGGTACTTTTTACTAAATTATGTATCATTTTATCTTTATATATTTATATTTTCAAATTTATTAAACATCTTATTATGGTTGTAGGTTTGGCTATTCAAAAAATGGTATACCCAAGTCCATTTTGCGTATGTTGCACGGGATGCTGAGAAAACCTTATCCAACGTTCAATGATATGCCCAGCGACGATCGGGAGCTTTGGTTTAAAACTTTTGCGATAATATTTATTATTAAATTTATTTCCTTCATTTTTATTCTAATAAATTTTTCATTTGTTATGTAGCACGAATACAATTGGGATCATACATTCACGCCTTTGGTTCGTGCGAGGTTTTACAAGTATACTGCAACCAAATATAAAGACCACGTGAACATTTGGAAGCAAAAGTGGGTGAAGGGCAAGAAGTGCCCAAAAAGTTTGAACCCGGAAGTTTGGGCTAGCTTAAACGAGTATTGGGTGTTGCCGGAAACTGAACAAACCTCACGCACCAACTCACAAAACTGGAGGAGGGAACGAGGAGGCGACGGGATAGCAGTCCACAATGCGAGTTCGACAAGTTTTTTAAGCCGGGGTGACGAATTGGTAAGTTTTCTGTTTTTATTAGTTTTCTATTATACTTTCAAATTCAGTACTTAATTTTAATTTATTGTATAGACGGAGAAGGTCGGAGGTGTGCGTCCTAATTTCGTAGAACTCATGGAAGATACGCACACCAACAAAAAAACTGGCTTAATACAGGATCGTACGATCGCGGGCCTCGTTGAGACGTTGAAGAAAAAAAAGACGGATCTTTATCAGTCAACCCAAAACACAGATGGTTCCTCGTCTTCCCGTGTCGGGTCCATAGGAGAAGAGATCAACCGCATGGTTTTGTAGGTAAGTTTCGTTTTAATATTTTTACATCATAAACTTTTAAAATTTACTAATAGTTATGATCTATAAACGCAGAAAACTCCGATAATCAGGGGTCGACCTCTTGGTTTGGGTAGTCTTATCCAAAGTAGCACATTTTCTTCTTTTTGTCAATCGCGGGAAAGCGAGATCCTTGCCGAGCTCGAAGATAAGAACAAGGAGATTACAGAATTAAAAGAGCAGAACAAGAAAATTATCGGTTTCATGCGTTTAAAGTTTCTGGATTTTCGAGATGATCTTTAGTATTTCGTTTGTTTTAATTTCATTTTCTTCTTTTTTCGTTTGTTAATTTCATTTTCTTGTTTTTTATAATTTCATTAATTAATGCACTCTATCTTACCTATTTCAAAATTAATAATTATTTAACTTTCTATAATTATTAAAAATTAATTACAGTAAATATAAATTAAAAATAAAATTAATAAAATTAAAAATTGAATAAATCGTCGAAAAATAGCCCGTCAGAAATCAGTCGAAAATTAGACCATCGGCAATCCGTCGGAAACGATTCTGACAACATCACGACGGTTTTCCAACAAACGTTTTCAGACCACTTTTCGACGGGTTTTTACTAAATGTTTGTTGAAAAACTGTCGAAAAAGATCATCGGTAAATCGTCGGAATTTTTCGGCAACTTTTTGACTGCTGTTACCGACGACCATGGTCGTTGGAATATCGTCGAAAACTCTTTTGTAGGTAAACCGTCGAAATTTTGTAATGAATTTCCGACCGATTTCATATTTTCGACTATATAGAACCGACGATATGTTTTCGTCGGAAATCGGTCGAAAATGTAAATTTCCAACGGATTTCCGACGAAATTTTTTGTTGGAAACAGTATGTGTTTTAAATTAAAATTTAGCATTATATATTATTGACAAATAAATGTTCAAATATTTTATATACGCAATCCTCAAATGTAAACTTCATATATCTAATATTCTGACTGAAAAATGTCAACTAATATTTTATGCTTATATTTAGTTTTGAGAATTTTCGTGTGGCGGTCACTTTTCCCGAAATTATTGGCGGATATAGCAATATTTTGAACGTTTGTGCCTCGGGCACATTTGCGTCATATAATATCCCATCCCCAAAAATGAATAATCAATTTTGGTTCAGTCTAGTATTATATCGTAATACAGACAGTTCAAGTTGTACTTTTAGATTGTATTATCTAGTTAAGTTGTATGTTGTGTGTGCGTATTAAATTTTGGTTATAGCGGGAATGGAAATGGTTTAAAAGTGAAAATGAAGATGTAACCTAGGAACGAGACTTAGTAAAACAATGAAAGGTCTTCAGCCACTTTAAATAATTTCTTTGTATAATTTTAAGTGATATTTAAAGTTTTTACACATAAATTAAAAAATATATATAATTTTTATTTAATTTACCTCTTTTACATAAAAACACTATTAAATAAAATAAATTTAACTAATAAGAAAATATAATGTAAAATATGCTTTGTCAAAAAAAATTAAATACATTTAATTTTTGCATAGAAAGTTGAAAAAATCACTTAAAATGAAACAAAAAAATCGTTAAAACATCACTTAAAATGATACGGAGGAAGTAGTTGATTAAGATCTAAAAAAATGTAAATTAGTATTCTTTACAGAATTAGACCGGTTAACAGTAAACTGAGAGAAATGCGGTTTGAAGATTCTAATTATCTATTTAGAATATCTAATTTAACCTACAACATGAATACAGGTAGATTAAGTGATGTTAGTCTTTTAACAATGTTTTAAACAAGTTTTTATTTTTATGGGATTTTAACAGGTTTACGATATGAATTTATAAACTTATAAACCATCTCAAAAGTTCTAAGAGTTATAGAGTAACTTCGTAAAGACTCATCAAAATTATTAAAATTGTTTTAACTATTTCTATAACCTTATAACAATATTTCTTACGCTAGTTCTTGTGTAAGTACCATCGTTATGTCACCACACTGGTTCAAACTTGCATATTGTAAGTTGTTGACAAAAAATATAATTGTTTTACACTAAACTAAAAATTTGTACGTTAAAAAATTGAAAATTAATATAACAATGTTAAATTTCATAATTATTATAATAATATGTATATTTTAGAAAATATTTAAACAAAATTTATTTTCTGCATCATGTCTTCCATTTTTATTATTCAGATATTTATCCTACACCGTTTAATTTATGTTTTTTTTTCTTTATTCAAACATATATTATGTATCATGTAATTTATTTAATCTTTACTTATTCCATGCTAATGACATTCATTTATCTTATATGTTTGATATGTTTAATCCACACCATCTTTTCCGTTTTCACCATTCGAATCGGTTTGTAATTGAATCAATTTTTTAGCACGTGAAAGTAAAAAAGGGTATTATCTGATTGCTTGACTTTTCGGGCAAAATAGACTTAAAATAATACCCGAAGCACTTGTCGTATCACGTAAGATGATTTGGTTGAGGATTTGATTCTTTTGGTTCGACCAATACATAAAACATCCACCATTTCTTAAATTTGTCTTTCTTATCTGCACACAATATTATATTTCCTAAAAATCCACACCTAACTAATCTTATCGTGCCTTTACCAAGAAAAAAACTAATATTATTGTCAGTGCAAAATAAAATATATCATCTAGTATTATTGTGTCATATGCCTTCTGAGTCAACCCGTTCTACTTGTGAGTTGTTTGTTTTATCCGAGAATCAAATTTTGAAACTAAAATATTATTGTTTACTATTACTATTTTGCAGGGTGAAAAAAAATAAAAACATTTGCAGTTAATTGCCAAGAATTAACCAAAATCAATAATGACCGAAATTGTTAATCAACCATGCTAAGTAAGATATTATATGTTTAGTCTCTATTGAGTCGGATGTCACATGTTTACTTTTTATTCAATTAGATGTTACGTGTTAAAAAATAATTTTTCGATATTTTTAATTAATTACGTGTATACAAGAAACATGCAAATGGCTGTACGTTAAAAAGAGGTTGAATAAAGTTTACCGATTAACTTTTATTATTTGTAGTGAAAATATATAAAAAATGTTCAATTATTCCACTTAATAATTAACAAAATTTGATGGATAGATCAAAAGATGAACGTCGTTTTGGTGTGGCAAATTTTTTTATCTATTGTAAAATTTGAGATTACTTAAAATTTCGAAAGCGAAAAAAAGAAAAAAAAAAACTAAAGTGTTAAAAAGACGAAAAGAAGAAGAAGAAGATCATCCAGCTTTCGATAGTAGAAGAAGAAGATCATCCAGCTTGACCAGCATCTCGGCTCAAGAGGATCAACAGTGGCTGCCAAAAATACGTATCCCTTCTAGACTAGAAGAAATATAAACATTTCCGCAATCATGTTTCCCACAACAATCAATATATCACCGATTAAGTTTTCCCTGATCAGATCCAACATTATTATCATTTATATGTAATTTTATATTATCAAGAAACGTTTTATTTTTAATATTGCGTGCAACATTATTTCTAATGCATGTTTCATATTTATTTATTAAAACTAGTTATTATTACTACTAGGTATATAGTCAAAATTCAACATTGAAAATAATAATATATAAAAAAATCTTTACATAAATTCATGTTATCTCTTTGAAATCCTAAAATTTAACAGAGAAAATACTTATACATGATTGAAATCAAAGTAAAAGAGAGATAAAAGAGTTCAAAAATCTATTCTAAATTTTTCACAAGAGGTTTAGAGGTTTTTTCTGAAAGTTAGGAATGCAAAAAAATATGTAGAAAATAAACCATAATAAGCGATAAGAAAATGATGAAAAGAGAAACTTGTGCAAATCTAAGTCGGCCACCGATCTCGTGAAAAGCATACTAGAACGGTGTAATTTCTATTAACAATTCACTGATCTCATTCTTGGCTACCCGATCATTGGAAATAACCAGTGGGTATTCTGCGAGTGTTCTATTGGGTGTGTGATTGATAGATCCGTTCGAGAGATCAGTCAATTTTTTCCGTTCAACAGTCCTTTGTCCATTTTGTTGTAATTTTAATTTTTTCGCCTATTTTACATGAAAATATATTAAAAACTCCAAAAACTCTTCCTATAACTTTCAATGCTTTTCACCCACTTTATATGAAAACACCTTAAAGACACTAAAACCACTACTAAAAACCTAAAAGCATAGTAAAATACTCAAAATAGGGTTAGAAATACCGATTCAAAACCCCGAAAAATAACAATATATCAACAAGGGAATAGCTTTAACTAAATTAAGCAATTGAAAAAGAAAAGACAAGGTAAATCATAAGAAAACACTAAACAAAATACTAACAAGATTCGAAAGTAAACAAGACGGGAGAACAAGCTAACTGTTTAAATCAAGATACAAAAGCGAACTCTTAGGTAATGGTAATCGATAAGGATGACTAAGTGACAATTTGTGGAGCTCATGCAACTATTGATAAAGATGATCCTTAGGTCATAGAACAATAAGCAAGACTAATCCATTTCCATGATACTAATCCTTTCACTAATCATCTAAACCATCAACAATTTCCAAAGATAATCAAATGATCAATGAGCATTAATAACGTCTATATAACCACTAATCACCATAGTCAACAATTTTCAAAGGTTAGGAATGAAAAACACTTAATATTTTTGTTCAAAAATTTCATCGAACACCTTCCGGTGTGAATTTTCCTAATATCTAAATCAACATGATCAAGCCTTAAGAACTATACTAAGCAAGGATATTTAACAATCTAAACCTAAGCAACACAAATCAACTCCTAATCATCCTAAATCTACCATACCCAAGAATTCTTAAAAGATTACTCACTCATGATCATGATAACACAAAACAATATATTTGATCTTTGCATAATTATGATTAAAGACAAGTAGTTAAGAAATCTAAAAGAGAAAATGGAATTGAAAGCTTAAATCACAAAGATTCATACAAATGTTTTCGAAGGAAACCTTAGAAGGCTATTAAGATCTTAAACAAAGCATAAAAAACTATATTTAATTAGGTTTAGAGTATTTATAGAGAGACGTAAAAGAACTGGATCAACCCGAAAAAAATTATGCGTCTGATGAGGATTACATTTTTGCATCAGACGCCTTGGTCTGATGGAGAGTAATTGATGGAGACTACAATTTTTGCATCAAACAGCTTGGTCTGATGAGGAGTGATCGATGGACTCTTCTCCAAATTGTTTCTTCACCTTTCAACTTTTTGGATCTTTTCTTAATCTGCATGAACGTGATTTTTACTCTTTTACGATCCAAACTTCCTCTTCAAGCAGGGGCGGAGGTAAAGAGAGAATAGGGGGGTCAGCTGATCCCTCCAATTTTTTAAAAATATTTATTTTTATTTAGAAAAAAATTGAATGACCCCACTTAAAAAAATTCTTTGACCCCATAAAAAATAACCACAAAATATAATGGGCTTACGTTTATGGTAAAAACTAAAATTTAGTTATGATACTAATAGGCTTAAATTTATTAAGCCTAACTTTTATGGGTTACTATTAAATATTAGTTAATTTCTATTTTTGAAAATAAAAACAAAACCTAAAACTTTAAAAAAAAAAAAATTGTCAACAACTTTCTACGTCTCTCTCCCTGTGTCGTCTCTCTCTGTATCTAGCCATCCACCAAGCAATATTTGTTTAAATTTCAGGTTTGATTCTTTTATTTTTATGCTATACTTTAATCTTCTAATTCATACTTTATGTTTCTATTAAACTAGAGATGATTATGACTAATTCACTCAAATTCATAGAAATATGTAGGGTTTATGTTTATGATATATATATCATTAACGTTTACTTTTGTATTTAAAAATAAACTATTTTTTTTATCAGATAACTAATGGATCGATTTCTGAATCTGAAAAGAAAATCTCCATCAACAGAAGATATTGGTTTAGATGATCTGTCGTATGATCGCGGTGAAAGAAAAGGAATAGTAGAATATCATCCTAATCAAAGAGATGAGGTACGACGCAAGTATTTAATTAGAAGACCTCGTTAACCTCGTGGTCATAATTTTAAACAACGACTTATAGCAAATACACCACGACGGTTTAATCATTGCTGGTTTAATCAGTATGGTGATTGGTTGGAATACAATATGAAGAAAGAAAAGGCATATTGCTTGTGTTGTTATTTGTTCAACGAGAAAAAAGTGGCAGTACTGGATTTGTCACAGAGGGATTTGATTGCTGGAATAAGTCTAAGAGATTGTCTGGTCATGTAGGTGCAACAATAAATAGCTTTCATAACATAGCCAAGAAGAAGTGTGAGGATTTGATGAGGCAATGTCAATCAATCAAACATGCTATGCACAAGCAAACTGATGTCGTAAAAAATGAGTATCGTATTCGATTAAATGTTTCAATCGATGCTTCTAGATACTTATTAGACAAAGATTACATTTTCGTGGTCATGATGAGACAATGGATTCTAGTAACAAAGGTAATTTCTTGGAATTAGTGAAGTATACTGTTGAACAAAATGAAGTTGTGAACAAAGTTGTGCTGAAGAATGCTCCTGGAAATAACTAAATGGTGTTTCATCCAATTCAAAAAGACATTGTTAATTGCTTTTCGGAAGAAGTAGTTAGCTCCATAGTTCAAGAGATGGATCATGAAGTGTTTGCTCTGTTGGTGGATGAATCTGTAGACTGTTCTAAGAAAGAACAGATGGCTATAGTTTTTCGTTTTGTTGATAAACAGGGTATAGTGAAAGAGAGATTTGTTGGTCTTATCCATGTGAAGGATACATGTTCTTTATCTCTAAAATCTGATATTTATTAATTGCTTGCTAAATATAGTTTAAGTTTGAAGAAGGTGAGAGGACATGGCTATGATGGAGAAGAAAATATGAGAGGTGAACTGAATGGGCCGAGAGCATTGATTTCAAGAGAAAGTAGTTCTGCATACTATGAACATTGTTTTGCTCATCAGTTTCAGTTGGTTATTGTTGCAATTGCAAAGAAACATTTTGAATTTGTAGATTTCTTTGATAAGATTTATGTGTTAGTGAATGTGGTTGCAGCTTCTTGCAAAAAAAAAAAGATAAGATGGTAGAAGTTCAGCGGGATACAATTGAAAAGGGAGTAGAGAGTGGTGAAATCAAGACTGGAAAAGGACTGAATCAAGAGTCTTCAATTCCAAGACCAGGAACTACACGTTGGGATTATCATTATAAAACGGTGTTGCGGTTAGATGAGATGTTTTCTTCTATGAGTAAGGTGCTTGAGTTTGTCGAGGATGAAGGTATTGACAATACTCAAAGATGTCAAGCAAATGGCCTCTGCAAATATATCCACACTTTTGATTTTGTATTCTACCTACACTTGATGATGCATCTTTTGGGACTCACAAAGAATTTATCAATGACACTCCAAAGAAAAAACCAAGACATCCTAAATGCTGTCTCATTAGTGGAATTCACTAAGCGTCAACTACAAAAGTTCAGAGATGATGGATGGGATTCTTTTGCGAAGGAAGTTTCATCTTTTTGTGAGAAATAAGACACTGAAATTCTCAATATGGAGGACGAATTCATCGATCCAAGGAAGCCATGCAAAAAGACCAACATTACCAACTTGCATCATTACCAGGTCAATTGTTTTTATACTGTGTTGGATATGCAGCTTCAAGAGTTTAATGATCGATTTAACGAGGTAAACTCTGAATTACTCGTTTGTTTATCGGCTTTAAGTCCTGTTGATTCATTCCGTGAGTTTGATAAAGAAAAGTTGTTGAGATTGACTAGATTTTATCCTGAGAATTTTAGTTGTGTGGAATGCAAATCTCTTGAGCAGCAACTTGACATTTATATTGATAATGTACGAGAAGATGACATGTTTGCTGATTTGAAAAATCTTGGAGACCTATCGCGGGTGATGGTAGAAACCAGAAAACATCTTTCTCATCTTTTTGTTTATAGGCTTTTG
This sequence comes from Turritis glabra, assembly GCA_900406565.1. Lineage (NCBI taxonomy): Eukaryota > Viridiplantae > Streptophyta > Magnoliopsida > Brassicales > Brassicaceae > Turritis > Turritis glabra. The sequence continues at coordinate 2,953,833 of OVBN01000216.1, forward strand.
AAGTTAGCTTTGACTTTGCATGTTGCTACCGCAACTGTTGAGAGATGTTTTTCAGGAATGAATATCGTTAAGACAGTATTACGGAATCGCATCAGTGACCAGTTTTTAAGTGATTGTCTTATTTGTTTTATCGAAAAAAAATATTTGAAAATATAACAAATGAAACCGTGATAAAAAAGTTTCAAACTATGAGTGATCGTAGAGTACATTTGTAGTTTTTTCGATAATTTATAAATTTTATTTTTGGCTCCGCAACTGTCTTCAAGCCTCATCATTCATGATCCATGCTCCAAAACCTAGGAATAACCAAAGTAATGCAAATGCTCCCTAAACATGTCTAGAATGGATGCAAAATGCAAGAAAAATGAGAAAAATACACAATTAAAACCAATAAAACCACAAGATATCAGTAGCAGTGGTGCTTGAGGCTGCCATTATTGAATGGGGTAAGCACTTTGGTTTATTTTAAAGTTCGGTCCGATTCGGTTCAGTTAATTTGGTTTTAACAAAACTCTAGCCGAACTCAATCAAATTAGTTTGGTTTGGATTATGTTCGGTCTGATTTAGTTTTGCTCGGTTTAGTTCATTTTGCTTTTAGTTTGGTTCGATTTTAATACAGTTAAGAAAATAAAACAAATTAAAAAACCTAGAAAATCCAATTACTTAAATACTACAATAAGACTATTATAAAAGGGGAAAGAGATACGAACTCTTCTTTTGTAATTTTTGCTTTATAGAAACGTGGATTTAGAGCTCTTAGAATTAGGAAAAACTAAATAAATTTTATTTTACATTAATCAAACATATGTTAGATTTACAATGTTATTTTAACTCAAAAATAGATAAACACATTGGTTTATTGGTTCGAGTTGGAGAAAAGCTTAACCAAGCGGTGTGTACATTGATTATTATTCGATTTTGAATCAGTCTAGGTTCAGTTATTTTGATTTGGTTAAAATGCGTACCCATTATTTTTCGGTCAATATATTTCCTTTCGGTTTGGTTAAAATGCTTACCCATAATCTCTCGGTCAATATATCCCATTCCTTAAAATATTATTCAAAGTAAATAGGTTCCTTTAAAAAAAATTATAGGTCAAATTTCTGACAACAAACATGTATAGTCAATAAAAAGCATATTAGATTAATAATAATACCAAATAAGTTGGTAGGGCTTTGACGCATTGGCAGACCCATGAATATCTTTTTTATCAGGGACATAAATTATTATTATATATATACGTTCAATTTCAAGTATTACACTCAAACGAGTAAAGGAAAATGTTAAGAATGGGATCAGGATTTCCGAAATATCCATTGGATATATTTATTTTTTTATAGCTAGCTAGCAACATTCTCCTCGTTTTACTCATCCTTCGTTTTTCTGTTTCCTCAGATTAGTAATGGTTTTAGGAGTAGCGGTTCAAGGCTGTTGTTGGTGAAATTTTAACAAAAGCGTTTTGCATGTATGGTAGGGACGCGTATAACATGCATCCAAAGGTGTTTAAGAGAATTAGGCGGCCTTCTGGATAATTTTCCGAACTTGGTAACTCTCTCTCTCTCTCTCGATATTCTTTCCCCAAACTCTTTCGAGGTAAGATAACTATTATATATGGAATAGAGATTAATTGCATTACTATTATGGATTTATTGTTTTATTAGTAGTAAAGCTCATAATTTTCATTTGATATTTTGTAAAGGGCTTTGTCATATGTTGGTATTGATTGACGAACAATTGGATGCATGACATAAACAAATGAGTGTCTGAAGAGACACTTAAGTTTGTAGTGGTTACTCGTGCGGGTTTGACCCCTCGAAATTTTAAAGATAAAATTCTTTTCAATCTATTAAAAGTCTTTTAACTTCTAATTTGATTTTTTGATTCGGTTCATCATATTCGCCCTCCTCCCCAAAATTCAAATATACTTCTTTTATGATCATATTCATTCTCTTGACATCAAAGGAAAGAATCCGGCCTGCATACTTGAAGATTTCTACATTAGGCAGGTCAAAGGAACAAGCCATGTAAGGGGAGAAGTCGCAGCTCTCAAATATAAATTCTTTCATATATTTGGCCATGTTGTTGATATCAATACCCCAACTGTAATTAATACTTAGTCTCTTGAGCATAGGAGAGTTTGATAACAAAGGCCCGACCTCTGTGAGTATGATCCAACTAATAGAGAGCTCTCTAGGCCATCCCGAGTTTGTAAATTTAGAGCGTCAAACCGCAAGAGTAAATCTTCAGTAATTCGAGGATTGTTAGACTTATAAATCTAACAACCCTTGAATACTGAAGATTTACTCGTGCAAGTTTGACCCCTCGAAATTCACAAACTTGGGATTAACTAGAAATTTCTTTATTGGTTGGATCAAACTCACATAGGCCAAGTCTTTGTTATCAAACTCTCCTACGCTCAAAAGACTAAGCATTAATTATTGTTGGGGTATTGATATCAATAACATAGCCGAATATATGAAAGAATTTGTATTTGAGAACGGCGACTTCTCCCCTAATTAAATGGCTTGTTCCTTTGATCGGTCTAATGTAGAAATCTTCAAGTACTCATGCCGAATTCTTTCCTTTGATGTCAAAAAAAAATGAATATGATCATAAAAGAAGTATACTTAGATTTTGGGGCAGAGGGTGAAGATGATGAACCAAATCAAAGAACCGAATTATAAGGATCAGTTCTTTATGGCTTCCTTAACAGTTTTTGAGGTGCGAGAAGTGTTTGCCCTTTATCTCCTTGTATATCTATGTCTTTACACGTTTACATACGGCTTCAATTGGTAACTTATAATTTAATAAAATAATGAGGAGAAATGTGCTATTCCTTTTTATTCCTTAATTTTTTTACCATTTAAGAATATTTTTTGTTCCACATTATTCCTCATCAAATGAGGAACAATAGAACAAAAATGTTCTTCTCCAAAATTGATGAGGAACATAATGGAACAAAAAAAGAACAAATATAAAATAAATTATTTTAAAATAAATAGAAATAAATTTTTATTAATAGTATTTGTATTTTGATATATAATAATTTTCATATCTTCACAATATATTTATAGAAAAAATATTTTTGATAAGAATTTCATGTTGTATGGATAGTAAAATAAAACATTTTCACGTTATAAACATATCTTTGAGAACTAAAAAAATATATCTACGAGCAGAATTAAAGTCTATTTACATCTTTTTCAAAAAAATAATTTATCTCGATGTGAAACTTTTTAGTAGCCTAGTGAATAAAAATTTTTTAATATGTAGTTTCTTTATCTAATACCCTAAAGCTATTACGTTAAAATTGATGTATATAAAGACTGTTAGATAGTAATTAATCTTGATAAGTGTATGTGTGTTTTTCTTTTTGAAGGCTATCCAAAAATGTGAAGATCCGTTTTTCGTCCTATATATGGAAACACAACATTTGGTGCTGAAACGAGGCGGCATGTCATGGAGTTTAAGGGAATTAGGCTCCTCCTGGATAATTGCCCTAACCTGGAAACGTTAACTATCGATATCCTCCGTCGAATGCAATTTTCTCGGTAAGATTATAATATATAGTATTGAATAGAATAGTCACATTGTCATGTATGATTTCTTCTAAAGCTCATCATTTATATTGCAGTACGCTAAGTCATATTGTTGCATCGGTCCGCGAGCATATTGGAAGAAAAAAACCTTAACTATACGTCTCTTCCTAAGACACTTAATGTGGTGGTGGTAAGAAATTTTAGTGGTCCTTTTTAACGACCTAAATGTATTGAAGTTTTTTATTCAGTCAAGATGTGGGCGTGCGCATGGGCCTCTTGGAAAGAGTGGAGCTTTACATGCATAACAATATGGCGGAAGGTCAAAGGATGTTGGCACATGATGGAGCCGATATGTTACAGAGTATTTCAGGGGCTGTACAGGTTCTTGTACACGATCCTTGAAAAGTTGACCTATTCAAGACTTCTCACTCGTGGGTTTTGTTTTGTCCCATATATTGATGTTGTCCGTTTGTTTGATTTACGAATAATTTGAGCCTCGGAAAGAATGAGGACTTGGTCATCTATGAGAACCATAGATAATAATAAATTTATTGAGTGATATCAATAAGATGTTATATACATTTTGTTTATCTATATTTAATGAATTTTCTTTGATTTTTGAAAAGAAAAATTAAAAATATTGTTTAGCTAACAAAACTAGAAACCAAAACTGAACTAAACCGGTGTAAAGTAATCAAACCAAAAGATAGGAAAATTTTAATAGTGGCGGAGCCACTTAATTAAGTCTAAACCAAACACTATCTTCGTAGATGAGTCGTGGCGATGTGGCAAACCAAATCTATAAGATGAGGTCAAAGATTCTCCATTTCTATCAATGATTTTGCATCAACCAAACCTATGTTTCTGGATTGATTTACAGTTGTTTCTCACTGTCAAAGAATAATATTTAGATTATTTTCCTTTTTGAGTAACTTTCTATGTTAACGCTGATTCAGAGGTACGACACATGTGGAAGTTTTATTCAACACGTCTCTCTCCGTTTACTAGGTTAAGAACCTACCATATCAAACAAAAAAATCACGACCTTTCAAAAGACTATATAGAGGAGCTAACAGTCTCTGTCACGTTCAAGCCATTGGATCATATCACAAACACATCTCTTCTTTCGAAACTCACCACATTTCTCTTACGATGGATTCAATCCAACAAGACAGATTATCTAGTCTTCCCGACGTTCTTTTAATTGTGATAATCTCTTTCTTGCCGTTTAAGGAATGTGTACGCACCAGTGCTCTCTCCAGGAGGTGGAGGTATCTCTGCCATGAGACCAAAAACATTTCTTTTAAGGAATCCGAGTACGTGAGTCGTTCTATCACTGATAACTTTTCAAGATATGAAGCTTGGGGTTCCTTTTTTCGTTTTATGGATAAATGGGTCTCTAGAATTCATAATCAAGTCGTGGAAAGTTTCGAGATTTGTTTCTCTAATCCAGTGGGTTTCGCGAATGCGATCGAGGCTCTAATCGAATTTGCGGTCTCCAAGCGAGTGAAGAAGTTAGTTCTTGATTTGTCAAACCCTGCGTGGAGAAGCTACGGTGATGTATCATATCTTCATTATGTTGTTACATTGCCAAAAAGTGTCTACAGTCTAACAACCCTTGAGTCACTGAAGATTTATGGGTGCGAGTTTGACCCTTCAAGATTCACAAACCAGGGATTGTTAAGAAGCCTCTCTATTGGTTGGATCAGACTTGAACAGCTCGACTCTTTGCTATCCAATTATCCTTCCCTCCAAAGTCTAAGTATCAAACAATGTTGGGGCGTTGATATCACTTTGATAGCCGGGCAGTTAAGAGAGCTAGTCCTTGAGCATTCCGACTTCAGTTACATGCAGTGTTCCTTTGACCTTCCAAATATACAAAGCTTCAAGTACTCAGGCCAAATTTTTGACTTCTACTTCGACATAATGAATGTGATCACAAAAGAAGTACATTTAGATTTTGGGGCAGAAGGCGAATACAATGAACCAAGTCAATCAACCAAAATAACCGGTGAAGTTATTTCTGGTTACCTTAACGGTCTTCGAGCAGCTAGGACCTTAACGGTCTGCCCTTATCTCCTTCAGGTATATTGAAGTGTTTACATATTTACATTACATTTTAATAGTAAGTTATAAGTTCATTTAAGGGTTATTAAAATATTATATTTTTTCGCGATATGGTAGTAGTTGTTTAGTGAAGAGAAAATATGTCGAAGATGTAGATGATGTAAACTAGATTAGATAAATTACTAGGTTAAGGGTGTAATTATTGTTAGATCAAAACAACCGTTTTCTCAAATAAATTTTTGCGATCAGAACAAAATAATACTCTTTCCGTTTCAATTAATCTATAATTTGCATAGAAACTTGAAAACATCTTATATTATGAAACAAAAAAGTTTTTCTAAAACATCTTATATTATGAAACGGAGGGAGTATCATTATTGTTAATCTAGTCTATTAAAGTCATTTGGAAGAAGATGATATATTTGAACTATTTATTCACTAATAGTCACCTAGTGAATAAAGATCATGTTGAATGCTTAGTTCTACTATGCAAATTCTTAACACAATAGGCTAAAAACTACTACATTAAATTGTTGTATATAGAGATTGTTATGATGTATGTATTATTGATATTTTAACATGTGTTTCTTTTCTCATTGGAAGGCTATTCAAGAATGTGACAATCCATTTTATTTGCTCCATCCTGTGGAAACACAACATTTGGTGCTGAGAACAAAGATGCATATGAAGGAGTTCAATGGAATTAGGATTCTTCTAAAAAATTGCCCGAACTTGGAGACTCTAACTTTAGATATTCTTCCTCCGCACCCTTTCCCGGTAAGATTTTTATATATACAATAAAGAGTAGCCACATTTTTCATAATAAATAAGGCGCATGATTTTCATTTATTATTTTGTAGACGGTTTTGTCATATGGTGGCATCGATCCACAGACATATTGGATGGAAGACAGAACATATAAGTGTCCAAGTAAGACACTCAAGCTCGTGGTGGTTAAGAATTTTGGTGGTAGTTTTAACGAGTTAAATATATTGAGATATTTGATTCGATCTGGTGGTGATGTGCTGGAAAGAGTAGAGCTGTACGTGCCGTATGGGATGGAGGAAAGTCAAGCGATGGTAGTATTTGCTAAAGCGGAGATGTTACAGAGAAATTCGAAGCATGTACAAGTTCTTTGTGCACAATTCTTGACAAGTTGACCTTTTCAAGATTTGTTCACAAGTGGATTTTGTTCACTTATTTAGTGATGATTTTTTAGCTTTATTTATTGACATTAAGGAAGGGAATCTTCCGTAGCTTGGTTTGTTTGATTTATGTTTAAGAGCCTCAGAGGAATGAGGACTTTATCTATGTGATCCAAAATTAATAATAAATGTTTTGACTAGTATATCAATATAATATTATATACAATTAGCACTCAGATCTCGTGCGATAATGTATATTATGAAATAATTTGGAAATTTACGATAGCAATAAAATTAAAATTATTTAATAAAGGAGAAAATAAAGTAAAAACATATAAATGCTAAATGTACACAACCATCAAAATAAAAAATTATGATAAAAAATAAGAATATAATTAATGATATTTATGGCGAAGAGATGTGATTTTAATTAGAAAAGTATCAAACGAAAAGACTTAATGAATCGAAACAACCTTACAAAAAATATATTTTAGTGATAATAAATACAAGACTAGATAGTGACATGCACTGTGCAGCACGTAGATATATTTGCATAAATTTTAGTTTGTTTATTATTTATAAATATTTTAGGTTTGCAGTATTGATCGTTTGGATCACCAATTGACCAAAAAAAATGATAACAACAGGAAATATAACCTACGATCAGATCCGCACGTTCGTGCAGGGTTATGTTTGTAGACAAATTTAGGTCTCTCTATTTTTGGGACAGAAAACCTGTTCTGTCTCAAACCCATCAAAACTTTTCCGTCTTATAATTGTTCACGTCCATTAAATAACTACCCATTTGAAAATGTTTTATTTTAGTCAATTAGATAAGGATTAGGATGGAATACCATAATTTTCCATTTAGATATTAATTTTTACAAAATTATTGGAAATTATCTATTTTCATATTTTTCAAAAATACATAAATACCAGTTCCGAAGTTGATCTTTACCTCAATTAGTGAGAACGTGGGATTAAAATTAGTTACCCACAATTTTCCAATTTCATTCAGTTACTCGAAATTCACATCCTGTATTTTATCGGTAATAGTTCGAATAATGTTTTTAAATTACCGAATTATTCATTTTTTTCCTCAACTTGTTATTTCTTTTTCTGATATTCGCAATAGACCAAAGTAGACAAATTTATTTAATATTTTAGTTTTGGACTTAGTTGTAAAAGTTAAATAGTGTTAGATGTATAGGGATTTTCATATATTTTCATGGATTATGGATTGAAAATTGACTAATTAGGGATTATAAATCACTTGTTATGTTCGGGTACAAAACCAAATTTTGCTAAATTGGTAGATTTTGTTCAATTAATTTGCGGGATAAAGTAAATATATATATATATATATATATATATATATATATATATATGATGTTGCTGATTTAATCCAATTAAATATAGACCAACAAAAATCTATTTAAATATATATGTTTTATATAATATTCACTAGATTAATAACTTGTGCTGCGTCTGAGTGCTATATTTTTTGAATTGTAATTTGTTATTGTATGAATTAATTATATTATAACTATTTCGTGGTGTTAGAGTATAGTGCATGTAAATTGTTAGTAGAGTAATTGAGTAGTTAACTAATCTTTGTTAATTATTAATTCGTGTTGGCGCCAGGAAGTAATGTTTTTAAAATATTATTTGTTATTTAATTAAGTAATTATATGGTAAAACTTTATTACTGTTATTGTGCACTATATGTTAATCCAATATAGAGATTATGTGATTGTATTTTAGTTACAAAATATAGGTGTAAAAATTTAACAAAATTTTAATGTTTTTAAAGTTTTTGTGGATAGATCAACGGTTATTGGTGTTAGTATGTAATGTAGTATATGTTAATGCAACATAGAGATCATTCTGTTGTTGTTTGTCATTCTCATTCCCTTTCTTGTGGTAGGTACTACAGATTAAAAATTAGATAGATCCAAACATTGATTTTAACCTGTGGTGTCCACAGAGTAAAAAAGAAATTAACATTTGAAAATTTATTTAATAATTATATTGTACAATTTGAAGTGGTGTTATTTTAAATGTAATGGAGATATATAAAAGGATGATGCTATTTGTAATATATTAAAGTGGACAGAAACATCATTTTTTTTTTTTAATATCTAATATTTCAATGGATGAATCTGTCTGCATACAATGGACGTTTTTATTATTACCAGAAACTAGAGTTTCAGACAAAAAAAAATGGAACTATCGACACAAATGAATGTGTTCGAAGAGCTTCTTGTTCCGACAAAGCCCAATATATGTAGCATGGTAATTATACTTGTCATGTTTGTTTATTACATACAAAGAAATAATAGTCATGTGACTATAGTTATAAGTAATATGATAAGTTTTGTAAGGTGATTTTCAATTTTATATCTCGGATACTATGAAAATTATTTTGTTTAAAATATTCCAAAGCTATAAGGCTTGAAGATGTAAATCCCCATAATTCCTTAGCACATGAAACAATATATGTTTTGTAAAGAGAGATTGGTTTAGCTTGTCAAACTTATTCTGAAATACTTCAAAAACTCCGCTCTAACATAAATTAAGCAATCAAATCCAATAAATAACAAAAAAATATAGACAATGAAATAGTTTTTTTCAATATTTTTCATTGTATAACATATTTTCCCCTCTTTAACAACTACTTAACAGAAATGATTAAATCTGTAATGAAAAAAAAAAAAAAACACAACCATCATTAGTCTCAAATTGATTAGAAAAAAACACATTAGAAATAAACTAACATAAAGAATCAGACGTTTAAACTGTAACGGATAATACTTCTATATGATAATTGAATTAAACAAAACACAAAATTATCAAGTCTCCAAAAATAAATTAGCAGAAAGGATGAGACTTATAACTTGTAATGGGAAACAACAAAAATGAAACAATTTTCTTTTGCTAGCGGCTTGCAGCTCCACATATTCTAGCATTGGTATATTACTTGTCAATTTTAGTAGATTCCAACTCGGATTATTCTACATTGCTCAAGTTTCAGAAGAACATCAATACCTCTCTAGAGGTATCTGATAAAAGGGAGTGATATCAGATGAAGATTTTGGGGCTTGGTTATAGAGATCAAACCTTCATTATCATCTGCTATACAGTCTGCAAATCGTTTCACGGAACCAGGTGTACTCTTGGGAATTGTTGAAGCAATTCTATCGAGTTCCTCGTTCTGTTTCTTAGCAGTTACTCGATCAGGACCACTGTAATGATCAACAATCTCTTTCATAAGGAGAGCCTGGGCCATTGCTTCATTAATTGTTTCCTGCAATAAAGTGAGAAATTTAAGTGATCATAAAACGAAACAAAAATTGCTCAGACTCATAGATAGCAAAATTCACAATTGCATAAGCAGTATTACCTCCCATTATTTTTGATCATTGATTCCCTCGTACGCCACTATGAAAGGCTTCACCTTCTCAAGGCACTCACTTAGAGAGACTGGTGGCTTCTCATCAATGTTAGGATTCGATTAAAAGTCCAAAATAATGTATTATGGCTCACACTCGATCTACAAAACAAAAAGAGAAGGGGACAGAGAAAACTAAGAGACTCAATATCCATTTTAATGCAAAGACAAACAACACTCTCTCCATCGATCCTTTGGCTGAAAGACCAATTCCACAATGAAGAATAAAAACCTTACAAATATGAGAATTCTCCAAGACGAATTGGTGGCTAATTTTGTAATTGTGCATATTAAGTCGAACAACATCTAAAATTCAAAGCCACCACAACCAATTATACAACATTTTAGAGTACGACAATATTAATACGATTGCTTCTCAAAATCCACTATTCCTAATAATGTTTGAGGTTTCAGCGTCATCAATCTAGGGAGCAAGTTGTCTATTTTTTAGGCAGTTCATAGAGAAAACAAAACACATAAACTTTTACCATGAGATTGGTTTCATAGGCATCTATAATGAGTAGTTGAAGGCAACGCCTTAGCACATACATTCTGAAAACCTTCTGCTAAAGTTTCCAGACATTAATGCATAGAAACTATCATTTAAATAATAATGCTACAACCTGAAAAAATGCAGAGAAAAATCAGAGAAAGATGGAATAAATAAAGATACTAATGGTTAGGATACACCTTTGTTAGTTCCATCTTGAGTTGCGCATATTCTAAAGAAGACTCTCCTAGAAAATAGTATACAGAAAAATTCAAGTCAAAAGAACAAACTTTTCGTGTCGGCACCTGGCTCTTGTTTAATAGCTTTCATGATACCTTAACAATTCAACCATCAAATGATAACAAACACCTAATAAACCACCAATTGTATTACATGCCTATGCAAGGACTTTATTTACTTTCTATCTATCGCTCAAAACCATAACAACTTGATATATTCATCAATTCTATTATATATATATATATATATATATATATATATTATTCAAATGGTCTGACTCTCAAATCATAATTCACTAAGCAACCTAGAAAATACGACGTTGCTAATTTAGAGTCTTTCAATATCATGCGCGAATAAACATGCCGCGGAGCCCATATTTCAGCCACAAAAAGCAAAGGCAATGTCTTCCAAAAATACTGATAAACCGGGCATGAAAATATGCAAGGCTAAACCTTATTAGAGACCAATATCTAACAAATTCCTTTTGAGATCCTTAAACCAACAACAAATCATCTCCAGAGAACATCAACCAAATAACAACCACTTAAAAAACGAAATTAACCTTAACTTTTCACATCGAGATTTTGACAATATGGATATGCATTATATTAAAATCAAAGCCTAGTCACCTTCTATTGCCAAAAGAAAACCCCGTATCACACATGTAAACATGTCTGAAATTCTCTATTGTCTAAAGTAAATCAATTTCACAAAGTATTTGGTAGTTGATAGATTGATGTTACATGTGTGACTCTCTAAATACTTGACTTCTATGTATGACACTAAGGTAAACTATTTACATGTAAACAAAGAAACAAATCATGCAAAACATGCAAAAGTGCAAACTAAATCACTAAACCCCAACCAAGAGCTTGAAACTCACCCAACTGTAACAGTAAAGCCTGATAGATACATGCATTCATCTGCTCTGTCATAAAAAATAAACACAATGAGAGGAAATGCCACCGTCTTCTTCGTTTTTTTCAGCCGTCGGCAAGATAAAGTTCCTGCAAAATACAAACCAGCAAATTTAATCTTTTAATAACCTTAAAACTCACCAATTTATTTTATAATAAGTCTCCGGAAAAGCTCTGTGCCTTCACAAAATTAATAAATCGAAGCAAGTCAATCGCAGTTTCGTTGATTAATTTCACCAAAAATAAACTAAAATTAGAGACTTAAAACGCATATCGTCGCCAAAACTCACACAAATAATCCAAAAATTCAAACAAAACAACTCAAAACGTCTCATAATCATACGAATCTAAGCCGATCTACAATAACCGACTTTAAAAAAACACCAATTGAAGATGAAATCCACAAGAAATAGATTTTGCATGCTACAAATTAATACAGAAACCAAAAATAATAAGCTAATGAACTTTTTTACAGATTGATCGATGAGGCAAGGGTTCTCTGTAAAAAGCAAAAGCTTAACCAAAAATTATGGAGGAAGAGAAGAAGAAAGAAATATAAATCTCCAAGACCCTCATCCGAGCTATCTTCTACTAAACCTCGTTCATCACCGCGAACTTCTCGATTCCTTCTACAGAAAAGAAGAATAACTAACTATTTTGGCTGGAAAAAAAGAGAGAGGCGAGCAATGTCTTACAACTCCCAACCGACATACACAAGAGAGGATAAGTCACTGAACTATTAACCAAGCTTCACGAATACAGAACTGATATTGCTGATTGCACTGTCGATGACTCTCAAGTCTCAACAAAGCCTTTTCCCCGAGATAGCACCGCTCTGTGATCTGTCCAAATGAAAGAGACTCCATAATATATCTTTCATTTGAAATGACAGGATCGATAATTGTTCGCATATTTTTGTAGACAAATATATAATATATAAAAAAATATAGATATATAGATTAATTAACCTTCACATCAATCACCTATACTTCTAAATTTTAACCATCAAAATTCAAATATTTCGCCATAGTTTAGTGATCTTCACTTTTATCCCCCATATTTGTAAGGCTTCCGCAGTGGACGATTACTGTAACGCTCCGACCGCTACTTTTTAGTGGGCTCTACGTCCGTTCTCGGCCCATGGGCCCACCCTTGTCCTGACGGTCGGTACGTTACGTCCGAGAAACTTTAAAGACTTATTTACCGACCCTACAAATCACCACGTGATCTTTCTTCATGTTTTGTCCTCACCCACACGGTTTCGACAATCACTTCCCGGAAGGTCACCCATCCTGAAATTGCTCCAGCACAAGCACGCTTAACTGTGGAGTTATCTCAGGACAGTTGACCGAAAAGATAAGTGCATGTTGGAGACATAGGTGGCCAAATCAATTCTTTTAAACCTCTCCGCATGCACCACCATATTTCCTGAAACCGGGGTGTTACAATTCACCCCCACTAACAGATCGCAACGTCCTCGTTGCGCACCAAGACCGTCACCTCCGACGGTGTGAGTCCTCTTGACTCCACACTCGTCTGGGTTCGGCTCTGATACCACTTGTAATGCCCGCCACCTCTTAGTGGGCTCCACGTCCGTTCTCGGCCCATGGGCCCACCTTTGTCCTGATGGTCGGTACGTTACGTCCGGGAGGCTTTAAAGACTTGTTTACCGACCATACAAATCACCACGTGATCTTTCCCCATGTTTTGTCCTCACTCACACGGTTCCGACAATCACTTCCCGGAAGGTCAGCCTTCCTGAAATTGCTCCAGCACAAGCACACTTAACTGTGGAGTTCTCTCAGGATAGTTGACCGAAAATATAAGTGCACTTTGGTGACATAGGTGGCCAAATCAATTCTTTTAAACCTCTCCGTATGCACCACCATATTTCCTGAAACCGGGGTGTTACAATTTCTGAAAAAGAAATACCATTGGTAAAAATCTAAGAATAAAATAATTTCCATTAATTTATTAGGCTATATGATGATGATCATGGTTAGTCGATAGTTTTCTTATATAGAAGATACACAATGGACCTACGGTTCTTATTAGAGTTTAGTGAGATTGCAAATATTCACTGTCATTTGTGTTTTGTTTGTTACGTATTTCTAAAAGATTATTAAATACTAGTGCTTTGTCCTGTGCTTTGCACGGTCTTTATATGATTTGTGTTTTTTTTATAACATTTAATAATTTTAGATTGTAAATATTGCAGTTCAAATCCAAATCCAAATGTAAAATGCATAATTATGAAAACTGAAAAAAAATTGTGAAATAAAAAATTGGATGGGCATTAAAAACAGTGATCAACAAACTAAACCAGAATTAAGAAATTCGAACACAGAATTTGTAAATTAAAAGATTTTGAAATAGAGAACACTGCAATAAGAAGAGACATGCGATTGATGAAACCCTACAATCAGAACATGTAAGAACTTTAATTTTGTTATCTGATAAAAGCTGGAGGAAACAGGAATCAGAAAAGGAAGAGATCTGAAAGCTTTTTGTATGAAGGCATGTTACTGTTCCATTGTTGAAGAATAGAGAAGTGGAGATATTGAGATCGTGGGGGAAGAGACGTGTAGCAGTTGAAAAAAAGAATTTTTTTCTATTTAAAAGTAAATTTTATTTGTTTTAAAAAGTGAAAGATAAAAATTTGGAACTTATGACAGATGTCATATAGAGAGAGTTGCAGTTAACAGTGAAATGACTTGTGAATTATTAGATAAGGATATTTTTGAGTTCATTAGTAGTGTTTTTAAAAAAAGGTAGAAATGAAGATTTAGAGGCTGAAAATTTGCCGGATCTAATCCCGGAGACTCTCTCAAGAAACTCCCAAAAACAAAAAATTTCACATTTGATAGTTAAAAAAGTTATAACAAAATCTTAAATTTCATATCATCAGATCTAGATAATACTATGATAACATTTATCGATCATGTGTTTCTTGAATAAATTTAAAAGGTATACTATGATAACATTTATCGGTCATGTGTTTCTTAAAAAATATTAATTTTTTGAACTAAAAAGGTATAATTAGTCTACATTTATCATTAAGGGAAGACGTTGTTTTAAAATTCTTTTAAATAAAAGTATAGTTCCAAAACTGTTTGCAATATATTAGGATTTAATTAAGGGATTTAATTCTAATATTAAAATAAAATAAAATCTGGTTGAAAGTGAAATAGGAAAGAATCCGATTAAAAAGGAAAGTTGTTGAAACCGCATCGAAACGTTACCCGAATATCCAGAGTAAAGATCCGCGTTTTTTACATGTTGCCGAAAAATCTTGACAAAATTTGCTCTCAAACCAATTTTGTTTTGGGTAATATTAGTAAATGACGTTTGACTAGATAAGAATTAGGTAAATAAATTTTTATTAATTTTTGTTAGTAACTAATGTTTTTTGTAGTGGGGTTTATACCATAATATTCATTTACTTTAAAGGTTACAAAATGAAATATTTGCTGGAAAAGGATAAGATTAACGTTGATTGCATCGGCGAGATCTCATATTAAAATTCCGAAGTTATATCTGGCAAGTGAGATAAAAAAAATCTGGTCAGAAATTCCACCAACAAGAGGAAAATAGAGATTTGGAGTCGATTGTGACAGAATTTTTGTTGGAAGGGGTAGTGGTGTTCCGTCGCGAAAAGTGATGGTAGTTTTACCGTCGAGAGTGAGATCGAGTTATGGAAGTAATCGTAGTGATTGTGGTTACAAAAACAACGATGATGGAGATAGTGATGGTACATACAGAGGAGGTGATGGTGGATACAAGGGAGGTGATGGTGGTTACGAAAGTAGCGGTAGTGGATACATAAATTAAAGCGGAGGTTACAGATATGGTATAGATGATGGTGGTGATTATTGTAATGGAGGTGACGATGGTGGTGGTTGATGGTTACAGAGGTGGTGATAGGGTGATTTAAAAAAAATAACATGAATCATGTAAATAGCATGTGATATTAAGAAAAGAGCATGGTTGGAGTAAATAAAAATAACATGCGATATTATCATTTGTTGAAAATATATCATGTCATTTATTAAAAAAAAGCACTTTGAATCACAATGGTTTTCTAAAAATAGCATGATACCTAAAGCATATATACATGTAGAATTACTAAAAATCGTTTAAAATAAAACATGGAACATTGTGAAAAAGAGCGAGTTCGAGATTGATGACAGCGAGTGCGAGGGTCACATTGACAGATTCAGATCCAAGGAATATATGATTGGAGGCTTCATAGAGCACTTATTGTGGAGTATGACGGTGGAATACGGCGGAGGTCTAAATCAAAGAAGAATTGGAAAGGAAATAAAAGAGAAGAAGATATGCAAGGAGAGAGGAGGTAAGAGTGTGTGAGATCCATAGAGATTGAGGCAAATTGATAATTATGAACGGTGAGGAAGGTTAGTAAGTGTTTGTCAGAGAAATTCGGTCCGATGTCGGAGGAAATAAAGAGGGTGGAGAAAGAAAAGTAGTTAGGGAAAAAGGAGAAGAGGGGTGACGGTGGTGTTGGTATTGATGACGGTGGTTCGAGCTTAAGTCGGAATTTTTGATTTAATGGTGAGAAAGAGAGAAGAGAGAGAGAGAGAGAGAGAGAGAGAGAGAGAGAGAGAGAGAGAGAGAGAGAGATAATGGATGAAGATGGAGATGCACCAGAGTGTTGTGTCGTTGGACTCAAGGAGAGAGAAAGAGATGTTAGAAGAAAGGTATCATGGAGAAAATGACACTACAAAAAACCTGCAAATTGTGACCATAGTTTGCGACCACATTTTAGGTCACAAAAAGTAGTGACTACTTTCAGACCATTGTGCGACTCATAAATGACTACGGTGAAAAAGAGATAAAATGGTCGCAAAATTACGACTGAAAGAGGGAATCATAAATTAGTCTCAAATTAACGACCGTTCTGATACATATTTCCGACTACGAAAAAGTGGTCGTGTAAGGGTCGCAATTTGCGACGCCTTAAGGACTCCATAAACCGTCACTAGCTGTGGTAGCAAGTGTGGTCACAAAATTGCGACGAATCTGTAACGCATTTAAAATTATTTAGTTTAGTTTTGTATTGTCATCTCATTGATTCTAACACTATAGATCAATGATACTTAGCTATAAAGCTTAAAATTTCATAAGAAAATGTTTGTGACTCCCAGAAAAGCTTCTCAAAGTAGTAGCTCTTTGAGACGCAAAGTTCTTGCCGTTACAAAATAGTCTCTCATTACCCACGACTATGCGACTACCTCCTGAATTTGGGACGAATATGAAACGTTTTTGCGACGCTCGTAATTTTATTTTGAGATCTACCAATATAGATCTCTCCATATGTTAGTATTGGATGTGTTTACAAAGATCTCAATAACGTTCACCAGTGTATACAAGTTATATCAAAGTAACTTCCGTTTTTATTATGGTTTACTCAAAATTCCAAAACATTACATATGACATTATGTAATGTTAGCTTAACTTTGGAAAAATGTTATAAATTCATTGAATTTTATGTTTTTACATATTTAACTCAATGGCCTTATTTTATATTGTAATGTTAGTGATTCTAACACTATAGATCAATGATACTTGGCTATAAAACTTAGAATTTCATAAGAAAAGGTTTGTGGCTCTCAGAAAAGCGTCTCAAAGTAGTAGCTTTTTGCGACGAAAAGTTCTTGCCGTTACAAAATAGTCTCTCATTACCCACGAATATACGACTTATATGCGACTATCTTCTGAATTTGGGACGAATATGGAACGTTTTCGTGACACTCGTAATTTGATTTTGAGATTTATAATTCATAAGAACAGGTTTGTGACTCTTTAAAAATCGTCACAAAATGGTAGCTCTTTAAGACTAAAACCTACGAAAGTTACAAATAAGTATCGAAATACTCACATATACGGGACTTATTTGCGACTGACATCTGAATTTGAGACGATTTTGTTACTATGTTAAGTTTCAAAGTTTCTACATTGATTTGAACTACTATAGATAGTGATTCATTATAATAGCAGAAAAATTGAAGTTTTCTATATTTTAAATTTACTTAAGTGTTATATGTAATGTTAAGTAATGCTTTTGAAATGTCATAAACTCATTGCATTTAATGTTTTTACTAATTTAACTGATTGATCTTGTTGTGTATTGTAATATCATTGATTCTAACACTATAGGTTGATTTTGTTTGGCTCTAAAGCATTGAAATTCATAAGAACAAGCTTGTGACTCTTGAAAATTCTTCACAAAATGGTAGCTCTTTAAGACTGAAACTTACGAGAGTTACAAATAAATCTCAAAATACTCACATATACGGGACTTATTTGCGACTGACATCTGAATTTGAGATGATTTTGTTACTCTTTAGCGACCCTCGCGATTTAATATAAAGAATTACCAATAGAAAATTGTCAATATGTTAAGTTTCAAAGTTTCTACATTGATTTGAACTACTATAGATAGTGATTCATTATAACAGCAGAAAAAAATTGAAGTTTTCTATATTTTAAACAAAAATTCTAAACTTATTTAAGTGTTATATATAATGTTAAGTAATGCTTTTGAAATATCCTAAACTCATTGCATTTAATGTTTTTACAAATTTAACTGATTGATCTTGTTGTGTATTTTAATATCATTGATTCTAACACTAAAGGTTGAATCATGTTAGGCTCTAAAGCTTTAAAATTTATAAGAACAGATTTGTGACTCTTTAAAAATTATCACAAAATGGTAGCTCTTTGCGACTGAAACTTATGAGAGTTACAAATAAGTCTCAAAATACCCACATATTTGCGACTAACATCTGAATTTAAGACTATTTATTACTCTTTAGCGACCCTTACGATTTTATACAAAGAATTACCAATAGAAATTTGTCAATATGTTAAGTTTCAAGGTTTTTACATTGATTTGAACTACTATAGATAATGATTCATTATAATAGCAGAAAAATTAAATTTTTCTCTATTTAAACAAAAATTCTAAACTTACTTAAGTACGTGTTATATGTAATATTAAGTAATGCTTTGGAAATTTCTTAAACTCATAGCATTTAATGTTTTTACTAATTTAACTTATTGATCTTGTTATGTATTATAATATCATTGATTCTAACACTATAGATTGATTTTGTTTGGGTCTAAAGCTTTAAAATTCATAAGAAAAGGTTTGTGACTCTTTAAAAATCGTCACAAAATGGTAGCTCTTTGCGATTGAAGCTTACGAGAGTTACAAATAAGTCTCAAAATACCCACATATACGCGATTTATTTGCGACTAACAAAAGAATTCGAAGTACATGTTTGTGACTCATAAAAATACGTCACAAAAGCGTTATATTTTGTAACTAACTTGAAACTCTTTTGTGACTCTTTTAAAACCATTTACATATATACTTTATACGAAATCAATCTTTTTAAAACTATTCTAAAAAAAAATATAAAATCTAATCATTTTTCTAATCCTAAATCATAAATTTCAAAACTTTAAACCAACAATTTAATTAGTAATATATATATATATATATATATATATATATATTAATCCAACACTTAAATCTTTTAAAAAAAAATTTAATCATTTTAAACCTAAATCTATTTATTTTTAAATCTATATCTAATCTAATCATTTTTAAATCCTAAAGATTTGTGACTAATAAAAATACGTCACAAAATAGTTACACGTAAATTTAGTGAGTTTTGGGAGGTTAGCCTTAACACATCCAAATCTTCTGAAGTCAATGCGGTAGCAGCCACTGTCCCGACCTTTTCTGTCACTTTTTCCTTTGAAAGGAGCTTCTCGCCATTAAACTCAGCTCTTTTTCCGGCTTTACCGATTAGATCAGTTTATGTAACTAACTTAAGACTCCTTTGTGACTGTGTTAAAACCATTTAAAACTATGCTTTACATAAAATCAGTTTTTTAAAAAAATATTTACTTACAATATTAAATCTAGTAATGTTTTTAATCGTAAATCATAAATTTAAAACTCTAAATCAACAATATATGTATATTTAAAACTAAAATCTTCAAAATAAAAAAGTCTAATCATTTTAAGTCTAAAACTAATTATTTTTATATCAAAATCTAATCTAATCATTTTTAAAATTCCTAAAACCCCAATTCCCAAAATGAATAAAAATAATAGTTATTAGATTATTTATAATAATGGTTGGATCATTTCCATTCTTTTATAATCAAAATGAATTAATATAGTGTTTTAAAAAAGTTATTTGGGTTTTATTGAGATGAAAGCTTCTCGTTGGCTAATTCCTAATGACAAGAATTGCTCTTTGGTTTATCATCCATCCTTGATAGATTAGATCCAATGGACCAAATCTTCTCCTTCTATTTCTCTTCTTCTCCTCTTCTTCTTTCTTCGATACTTAGTCAAGTTTCAGCATTTACCAATTTGACTAAAATGACTAAGGCAACAAACGAGACTTGTGAGCCAAGAACCAATCGTATCTTCTCCTAACTTCACCGTCTCAGCGAATAGCTTGTTCGTCGTCATTATAAACCCGACGTCGAGCTCACCTTCCAATACGAAGATCACTTCGGTGGCGCGTGGATGCGTGTACGACGGGTTTAAACCTCCAGACGCGTAGTCGATACACGCGAGTGAGACACCAATCATGTTGAGCCCTGCGATCTTCTCAATGTTTGCTTCCACGACGGTGGACCCTACTGTGTTGTTAACGACGGCGAGTTTTCCGAATCCGGCAAAGAAAAAATCTGAGGCGGTGATGTTTGAATTATCAAACGCCCTTGGATTCATCAGTGGTCTACAACAGGTAAAAACTCAAGCTTCAGGGTTCTTACTCCAATTCCCAGATCACTGGGTTTGGTGTGTTCTCGGGTCGGATCAAAATAACCCGAGATTAATTTTACTGATTTTGATTTTAAGGTTACTGATACGATGGTGGGTGAAAGGAGATTCAATTATCCGGTGGACAAAAGCAACGAGTGGCCATAGCAAGAGCCATCCTTAACAAAACAAGTCGAAGCTTCGCCGTCTTTCACCTCCACCACATGTGGAAGCTTCCGCCGTCGTTCACCACCAACACATCTCCAATCCTCAGCCGCCGCGTCTTCTCTCTGTTGCCATGTTCCCGACCTCGCCTTCTCCTCCGTCGTCTCGTTGCCAGACAAACTCGCCGCCGACCAAGCTTTTCACTGGCGAACCACAACATCGATACAATATATATGTATATATACATACATTTATACACATATGTATTTTCTTTTGTTTATTTAATTAATTTAGTAAAAAGAAAATTATTTTTGTAATTAAAATCTGAAAATAAAATAATTTGTTTTTTTTGTTTTTTTTCAAAATAGCCACAGAGTCGCAAAATAGTTGCTAAGTATATATTGTCACACCGTAGTCGTTAATATACGACTGTTTTATAGAGTCATATTTTGTTTGCAAATTAGCAACTTTTTTGCGACTACTTTAATTTGCGACCTAAAATAAGTGACTATTCAAAATAGTCTCGAATTAGTCTAAAATTTGTGACCACTTTGAGATGATTTTGGTGGTTGCAAAATGCATGTTTTCTTGTAGTATATGCGGTCATAAAACTGTCACACATTTACGACGACAACATATTGCTTCAATATCGTCGCTTATGTGTGACCACTGTAACGGGGTCACAAAATCGTCACAAATTTGCAATCTTTTTTTGACGAAAGTCAATTAGCGACGAAAGATTTGCAACCACTGGTGGTAGTCTCGCAACGGTCGTAAAGAGATGTTTTGTGACTCTTTTATGACGATTTTCGGAATCACAAAACGCAGGTTTTCTTGTAGTGTGAAGCCAAATGCACGGTATAATTTGAGTACTATTTGGTCAAACGTAAGTTACCTAATTTTTCTCTGAAATTTGGCTATTTAATACATATACCATTTTTCTGTTCTTTGAACTATATTTAAGCAATGACATTTTCTGTAATATGCCACATGAGAATTGGTTATGTTACTAACAATATTGCTCAAATAATAGTATAGAGATATATTTTTAAAAAGTTGTTATAAATAGACGAAATCTTCGAAAGCATTTATTGAGATTAATATTATTAATATAAAAATTTGGTACAAAGACGCGATCCTAATTGAAAAATATCTAATGAAGAGTTACAATGAATGATGCAACTTCTCAATTTTTTTAACAATTATAAATATAAAATATATTCAAGAAAAAAATCATGATAAAAAAAGGTTTCCTTTTGAAGCATTTATATGAAAAAGTATTAAACAAAATGTAATGATAAATATACGCAATTTTTGTAAAATAAAATTAAAAACAAAATTAAAAGTAAGATTTACGATAAAGAGATGCAATCTTAAAAACATTTATTGAGATTGTTACACAACCACCTAAATTTATTGAAATTGTTATACAATCATCTAAACGAAGAGTTGTGATTAAAAAACACTAGTGAAAGTAAAAGATATGATGAAAAGACAAAACCTTAAATAAAAATGTATCAACGAAAACTTAGAATAAAGAGATATAATTTTCTAAAAATAATAATATTTATTAATTAAAAATTCAAAATATATATTTCATGAATAGTTACAGTAAATAGATGCTACCGTAGAAGGCATATGTACAATTGACTAAAATTTTTACATTATTATAATCATTCCAAAAATATTTACTTAGATCAAAAATTATAGGAATTTATTTAAATATGAAATGATATATGTTAAGAAATAGTTTCTAGAGTATATAATAATGTTGTTTATTGAAACTTGAATTATTTGATTCATCCAAAAACGAAAATCTAATGTTAAATAGCAAAATTTTGGTAGTTATTTAAGAAGAAAAGAAAATATATATAAATGACATAACTATTGAAACGAAGAGTTGTGATTAAAAAGTACGAATATACATGGTGAAAAAGCACAATTCTAAATGAACATATGCAATTTTATAAAATTTTCAAAATATAAAAAATTAGAAAATATATTTTATGAAAAATTACGGTAAAAAGATGTAACCATAGAAAGTAATTATTCAGATAGCTATATATAGATTGAGGACTATAATGCAAAATAATTTTTATTAAATGGTATTAGAAGATATATCATGGAGTTATTACATCCTCAAACCTTTATTTTTAAAAAGAGTTACCCTCGAAATGATAGTCTGTATTGAAAATATTCTTAGACGGGTGTGACACATAGTGCCCGACCATTTGTAGTACTAAATACTAGCCAAAACTTGTGGTGAATATAACAACATTGTACACGCGTCAACTCCACAATTTCTATCTTCGATTTCTCTCTTTAAGAGTGAGAAAAGGGGGAGGGGAGGGAGGTGGGGGTGGGGGTGGGGGTGGGGGTGAAGTAGAAACAACTATGAACTATGGATCTCTCTCTCTCTTTTCCTCTCGGGTCGTAGTAAATAAATTCTTTATTTTGTGTTATAAAATTCGGAATGTTCTCCTATAAAACTTAATGACCTACGTAAGTTTTGTTTGGTTTTAAGTAGTATACACTTACCAAAAATAAAAAATAATTTTTTTTTTTGCTTGGTTATATTAGAGTATTTCCGACTCATTCTTTTATTTTTTTCACTTTTAAATAAATAGAGTTGGATTTTACTCCAACAAACTCCTTAATTTTTAGGTGACCGATCTACAACTCCACTCAATTATTAGTTTTTCAAAATACCCGTTATTTCTCAAATTATAAATTTAACTCACTTATTTTGTTCTTATAATAATTCATAATCATGGATAGTACGGATACCAATTATGTCTATATAGCGCAAAAAGGTTTCTTGTATACCGTTTGCATCTTAACTTTCCCAAGAAATTGTTCATACATTTATACCAATATGTTATATATTGGTGTATTTATTGTACTAGTCGTGTTTATAATATATTTAATAAGATACATTTATAGTAAGCCAACTTAATTTCATACATATGCTGATATGCACATAAATCTGATATGATATGCACGTAAATTTCTTGCAATATGTATATGTTGTACATATAAATGTTATGCATCCATCTCATATTCATAGTTTGTTATTATGTAACTAAAAATAGTTCAAACCATGATAATTTCATAATATATTTATAAAGATTGCACTTTCTTTTTCTCATCTCTTTTTTTTTTAAATGATATAATTGGTTTTCTATTAAATAGATTTTGTTGTATTTTTAATTTTTAATTAACTATAACTAGTTTCGTTAATCATAATAAATTATATACAGACTAATATAGCTAAAAAGTTGTTTTAACATATTGTTCAAATATAAACTAAAATTAGTTAAAAGTTAAAAGACGCGTTTATAAATAAAAAGAGTTTACTCTATAATATAGAGTGATAGTATTCATTATTCTATTTCATGAGTAAATGTAAAGTGGAGTTGAAATATATTTTTATTATATAGTAGAGTTTAGAAGAAAAAATATAGTGGAACGGGAGATATAACAAACAAGATTCTCCCTGCAACGTAGGACGAGGTCGTCCAAACAATACACATTCTCCTCAGAGTTTTTACATCGAGAAGTTAAGTGACGAATGAATATCAAGAGGAATTGAGATATAGAGATGATACTAAAGAAGACAAAACGTGTATTTAGTAACATGCATCAAACTTTTTTTTTTTTTTTTGCGTACAATCTTTGGGTCTGACTAGTGAACCATAAAGAGAAAATTTTGTGGATCTTACTCTATTACTGGGCCAGTAGTATTCAGTAGAATTTTTTTTCTACTTTTAGTTGCACCAGTCATACCTTTATCTTTGTGGACCTTATAAGATCACTTTACTGTAAATACACACTATTCCGTCTTCGCCGCCGTCGTCGTTATGCTTCCTCTACACCGCCGCAATAGTTAAAGTATAATAACTTATTATCTTTCTAGGCACGTTACTAATTTGGAAAAAGAGCATTAGTCCTACACTAAATTAAGAAGCTTCGTAGAAGAAAAAAGAGTCCAATGAAGCGACTATATCACAGACATATGCATCAAATCTAGTTGCAACGCAATCTAAAATCGTGTTTTGTTTTTAAACTTTATGTGTAGTTTGTGTATTTTGTCCTCGACTCAAACTCCTCTATGCATCCATCGCATCATTTTCTAATTCATGAATTAAAAAAAATGCTTAGAAAAAATTGTAGTTGCGAAATGTGACCTTGAATGTTTCTCATATAAATGTGATAAGTAGATTATCTAGTTGAATACTTATGAGGTTATGTGGTTCCTATCAATGGTCACATTTATAACCACGTGTATGTATATACCTTCTTTATATAAGGGAGTGTCTTGTAACAAAGATCAATGTTGAGTATTCGATCAATAATAGAAAGCAGTTTTACCATCTTCTTCATCAGTTCTTGAGCTCAACTTCTAACACAGCATCATAACATTTTTGCTCCATTTCGTGATTACATTTATTTATTTTCTTTGATGAATTAAGCATTAGTTGTAAATTGTAACTATAGGAGCGCAATAATCGAATTGAGAAAAAAGATGCAAATTTTATTATAACGATAACAGAAACGAATTACAATAACAATATTAAAATTGCATAAAGTAAATCACGGAGGCAAGATATGATATCTTTTTCCTTAATTCAATAAATCGGCCGTAAGTGCTTTCTGACTATCACGATTTATGAATCCCAGGATACAACCGATCACGAACTAATACTCGAGGACACGAGTAGTAGACTCAAGCGAACTTGATCTACGATATACTCTCGAAATTAAACTAAAGAACTTACTTGGAAGAAGCAAGAGAGAGGCGAGATTTTAGAACTGCAGGGTTTGAGCGTTTTTGAGCGTGTCAAATAATGAAGGCGAGCGTCTCATTATATAGTCGAAAGAGATAGAGTTTCGAGAGAATATTCTTAGAGTATTCCGCAAGCTTCGAATCAGAAAAAGATTTGGAGTTATCCCTCAAGTCTATCCTGAAAACTCGAATCAGAAAAAGATTTGGAGTTATCCTCCAAATCTATCCTGAAAACTTCTAGAAACTTCTAGAATATTTGCTCGCAAAATTTGGACCTTACAATGGTCCAAAAAACACTCGGCGAGGTGAGAATTCCCAAGAGCCCAAGAGCCCAAAATTCCAAGAGCCCACGGCCCACGCTCGACGTCCGACGCCCGCGCCCACGCCCGGTCCGGTTCGGTTCGGCGCCCGTGTGGGGAACCTTCCCTATCTCTTCTAGACACTTTTGAAACTAAGAGAGTGTGTAACTATATATAAAGAAGTGAAAAACGCTCTCCATTTCCGATGTGGGACATTTCCCAAATCATAACAAGTAGCTCACTTTAACCTCTTATTTCTTATTCAAAACAACTCAATTTTTGACATATGAGTATACCATCTTGTAGTACTCGTACCAGGTATCCAACGCACTATCGACCTGACAATTCCGTTCAGCCGTTTGGCCGGAATTTAGCTTGAAAGTTGCCGGAAAACCATTTCCAAAAACCTGCAATTTTCTGAAATATTTTTCTGAAAATTTCAGTTCCAACAGTAACAACTTGAATTTCATTACTACTATTTGGTATTAGTAAAAACTAGTGTATAGTAAAATGGATACAGTGAAAACTACGTGGAGAAAAGATCTAATTAATGATAGGTGGTTTATGGTTAGTCCCTCCGTTTCAACAATTCCATTGGTTTCATTTGATTAAGATTATTTCTGGTCTACCCAAAGACCTTATTTGTTTCTTTCAGGCTCTCTTGTTACCCAAATGTTCGTAACCAAAAGCTGAAAGTGTCTCGTTATATTATGATTTTTATTTTTGAATAAGACTTAAAAACCTTATAATAAAAGTTCTTTTATTTTTTATTCAACAGTTGACATTTTGTAACCAAATTCTAATGTTTCAATGGGCAATCAAGTATCACTTGGTCAGGATACTCCTTTACATTCCCTTTAGGATTCTCTTCAAACCTCCGGAGACTAAACTGCTTCATCTCAATTCCGTCTCCTCCGGCCTCTCCCTCCGTCGCCATTTCCGCTAATATCCTCCCCACCGCAGGCGCCATCTTAAATCCATGACCGGAAAACCCGCCGCCGACCACCACATCTCTCCCTAACTCACCTCCAAGAAAGTCAATCACGAAATCCTCGTCCGGCGTCATCGAATACATACAAAGCTGAGTCGCGACAGGTCCTTCCGAATCAACCATCCCTCCAAATCTCTCCTTTATCCACTCTTTAAGCTCCTCTAGCTTCACTCCTGGTCCCCACGGCCTCTTATCCGGATCGCACGAATAACCACCGTGAACAGCCACTTTGATCAGTCCCGGATACTCCAACGACGGAGTTCCGTATACGTATGGAGCTCCGTATGACGCGAAAGTTGGAAACTCTCCGTCGATCGTGAATTTCTCCTCGTGGCCTTCTTTGATTCTCCAATAACACACCGTCGTCTCAAGCGGCTCCACGGGGAAATCTATCCCGGCCACCGTTTTCACCAGCTTACTTATCCATGCACCCGTGGTTACAATGCATTTTTTACCGTAGAACTTATCTCCTTTCACCGTGCAAACTATTACCCCTTCCCTGTTTTCACCGTCTCTCTTTATGTTTGCAACTTTGGTGTTGTCTCTTAAGACGGCGCCGTGTCCAAACGCGAGCGTCTGAAACATGGAGACGGCCTTGGTGGGTTTGATAACCCCACCAAGTTCCGTCGAGACTCCGATCCAATCCTCCGGGATACTAATCCTTCCGGAGAAATGCTCGGAAACAGCATGAGAGTCCATAACTCGATGAGCTAGCCCGTGTTTTTGACATGTGGCAACCACAGAGAGGAGACTCTGCTGATCTGCAGGGCCCATGTCGAACTGTTGAGTTGGGAAATGAACTTTGTATCCGATCTCGGACTGAGCCTCAGCCCATAACCGAGTGGATTCGGAAACCATGGCGTAGTAGTAATCCTCCGGGTAAGTGGCACGTATGGTACGTGACTCGCCGTGGGAAGAGCCACGGTGGTGGAGGAAATCGAATTGCTCTAAAAGGAGAGTCTTCTGGCCTCTTTTCGCCAGCTGGTACGCGGCGGAGCTTCCCATAACTCCTGCTCCGACGACAATCACGTCGAATCTGCCCTCGCCGGAATCTCCCATGAGGAAGTGAAAAAAGAATATAGTGATAGAGAAGAAGAAAGGGAGAGAGGCTTTGGTTGATGTTAGAGAAGCGTATGGTTGTTGTTGCTGCTCTTTAAAAGCCACAGTGAAATTATCAAAGCAGATTGTGTTTGACAAATGGACAAAACTCAATTTATATAATCACGAGATTCACGACATTACCTTTGTTCGTGTCACTTTCTAAGTAAACTTCCAAATAATTAACTAAATAACGTCGTTATATACTAGGCAAAAAAATAAAATAAAAATTGTTATATATTTATTATTTTTGTAATTAACTTAATAACGTTGTTATATACTAGGCAAAAAATTAAAATAATGACGTTATATACTAGGCTACATATTATTATATTTGTTTAAAAGATATTTTATATATTTTCAAAAATTAGTTAAAATATGAAATGTATAGTTCTAATTAATGGAGATAATATGGTATATAGATAAAAAAAAATATTAAGGTTTGTATACAAAACAATGCTAAAATCATAAATAAGTGAATTGTGATTTTGTACGTAACAAATAGTATGAATTTCGCGTTATTTTAATCGATGACATACTATTTTATATGATATTACATAATGTGTAACAAATATACATGAAATTAACATCTCGTTCATTAATAATTTTACCACTGCATCGTTTTGCAAATGAACCTCAAAAATTTGGCTATCTACTAAATAAACCTAATTAATATCGGCTATCTACCAAATAAGCCTAAATAAATATCCCTCTAGTACAGAAACTTTCGGACTTGGTTGTAAATTATAAATTTTGTATCTATGGAATATTCAATTTCGTAAGTTTAGTGGCCAACTTTGTACTAAATCAGGCAATATTACGTTCACGACAAAAACTATTTCGGCTAGTGGGAATGAATGAAGTAGCTACGGTCCTTGAATTTTCCATCTCATCTATCAAGCTAATAATTTTGATTTTTCGATCTCATTTCTGTATGCAATGTTACCATGCTTAATTATACGTAAACATAGATATTAACGTAAGCTTTTAAAATTGAATCCTTCACCACACGGTATACACTTAAAAACAGACAGCATAAAAAAAGACCTAATATGAAATTTGAAAATATGTAGAAAGTAACGTATTCACTTTATTTTTTGGGAGTCTCAGAAAGTAACGTATTATACATCCTCGAATGTTAGACCAACGAATAAGTGACACGTAATGATATCTCAGCTTTAGATTAGATAAGCGGAGACTAAAACGTGGTACATCTCATAATTTAACGTCAATCACATTATCTCTCAATCTCCTAGTGTTAATACACTAATAATAATATTGTTAATCTGTGTTATATTTTGGTAAGTTTATATAGTCTCTCAAGCAAATTTTAGATGTGCTCTTTCGCAAGTTGGTTTTCTAGTGCTACATATTAATGATCTCTAAATATGATTTCGGAATTGTGAAGTTGCATGTGAGTTTCAACAACATGCAAAAAGATGTTTTCTAAGTAACACTAAAAAGTTATCCACGTTTCTAACATCATAACCGTAAGACACAACTTATGTGTAATTTTACTCCAAAATGGAATCAAGAATCATCTATTCTTGTTTAATAACACGACTCATTTTTTTCTGACCAGAAAGAAGTGACAGTGGATGTGTATTCGACATTTCAATTTCACAATCATTAACAAAAATAAAAAGTAAAATCAAGGGATGACAACAATAATAAAAGGATGACATAGCGATCGTGAAATTGTGATTGTGAAGTTCTTGACCAATTGTATTCTTGGGGAATTTGGTGGAATGAATATAGAGTCACTTCGCTCTTTTCTTAGTGCTCACCATTCGTTTTTGTTGGAAAAGACAAATCCCTTATCCACTGATGATTACTTTATTGACAAAAATCTTACGTTTCCATGAATGGACGCTCAATAAAGAATATTTAGCAATTTGTAGGAACCACTTGTACACTCCAAAATCTACATGTAGCTTGTAGATTTAGAATCACTTTTTTTTTTGTCCATATTTTAGGATTAAAGTAGAATAACACCGAAACTAATTTTTCTTACTTCTATAATTTCTGTTATGTCATTTGTAAGAGGGTCGGCCATTACAATATAATTGGTATAAGATGTCTATACCAAACACAGAATTAGTGCACGATTCATGTCTTAACCTATATATAAAAAAATAAAAATAATAAATAAGGATAAAAAATCTCGATCGTAATAATTTATAAGTTTTTTTTTTTCTCGAGGAAATAAGTCGTAATTGAGTGCCGTCTTTTAAATCGTTAGTTGAGCGTGTCTCCATCTGAATAGAAAAAGAGAAAAGGAATAATTGTTGTCATCATACTTCAAACTTCAAGTGGATCTTGACGACATCTCAATAATACACACCAGAGTAATCTAATCCTTTCCCTGAATGGAGTCTTGGTTCAAGAAAGGTGCGCACTAAATAGTAATTAAATAACTACAAAAATGATATCATTGCTTTTGGGAATGGTTGGATATTATTGGCTAATCCAAAACTAATATCTGGATATAATAATACATTGTCACGTCAGGTGTTGTTAAGTGAACTGATTTAAAAGTGAAACTCAGAAGTGGGAAAGCTCGAAATTACGAGTTAGCCTCTACGGTCTTTTTCAAACAAACCATTATAAACTAGAACCATGGTTTAGATGGTAATTAAAGGTTTTTTTTATATATTGTGATTTAGGTAGATAGACATGAAAGAATTGTGAATTTGGGAGAATGACAATTTTTTTATATTAAGTGTTTGACAATGATAATATTTTTAATTCTATTATTGTAACTCTTCGTTTAAACTAGATTTATGTTTGGTTTACACAAAAAAATATATCTTACATACAATTAAAACACGTTAAATTTATCTACATCATATTACATAAGGTATTATGTTAAGACGGTGTAGTAAAATCTAGAACTTACCTTTTGTCGATATTGTAGAGAATATATGTGTATTAGGAATATTAACATTTGTTAGAATGTCTTGAAGAACAAGCTTAGGATTCCTCTACAATATATGTGTATATATTTTTGTAAGATAAATGAATAAAACAACAACTTTTCCCAATACATTCTTCTTGGTATCAGAGTCACTATAATATCTAATTTCTAAATCTTTGAAACTTTGAATTTTTGAAGATGAGTGAAATGGGAAACGCCGTCGTGAAAATAGAGTCCTCATCTAGTGGAGAGAACTTGATGATGTCGTTGTATTATCTTGCTTCGTCTCACAATCCGGGTACCCCTATTTCACCGGTATTGTTGACATGAGAAATTACTCCGACTGGTCGTCGGAGCTGGAGAACGCGCTTTGTGCTAAGCGAAAAATTGGTTTCATTCGTGGAAGCCTCACCATACCATCAAAGATAGAGAAGCCAACAGAAGCTGAGGTGTGGAAGACTGTTAATTCTATTATTGTGGGATGGATTAGAGCATCAATCTCACCACATGTACGATCGACCATCACGTTCACTCCTGTTGCCCAACGGATGTGGACCGATTTGAAGAAGAGATTTTATGTTGGCAACATAGTTCGTGTTCATCAATTGAAAGCGGAGTTAGCCACGTGTCGGCAGAATAGATTCAGTGTTATGGATTACTTTGGGAGATTGTCATCAAAGTGGGAAGAACTTCAAACATCAAAGCAAATTCCCAAGTGTACCTGTAAAGCATCAGCCGAGTTGGTGAAGATACACGAAGAGGAGAAGGTGCACCAGTTCATCATGGGACTCGATGACTCACGGTTTGGAAACGTGTGCACCAACATCATCGCCATGGAACCTCTGCTGGATCTCAATTCTGTGTATCAAAGAGTGATTCGAGAAGAGCGTCGTCTCAACACTACATGCTTTGAACCAAGAACAGAGACAATGGATTTCACGGTGAAAGCGGAGATCAACGTATCAGAGGTAGCTACTATGAATGGTGTGATTGCGGCTGTGACACATAACAAATGATCGTGTGTTTGCTCTCATTGTGGTAGAAGCATACACGAGAAGAGAGATTGTTGGCAATTGGTTGGGTTTCCCGCTTGGTACACAGAATGCCAAGCCGGAGGAGAGCGTGGTCGTGGAGCTCCTGCCGAAAGAGGGAGAGGTCGTGGAAATCGTGTAGCTGGTCAACCTTGATCCAACGCCATGCACACGTCTTCGTTGCAAGCAATTATTGGGTTTAGCATGGAGCAGTTGGAGTCGTTGAGGACATTGCTCGATCAACAAAAACCTACTCTGATTCCTAACAAGTTGAATGGTAATGTGCAAACGGATGAAGTTATTCTTGATACAGGGGCGCGCATCACATCACATGACTGGAGATGTGAAGGTGCTTGTAGATGTACAAAACATTATTTCGTGTCCGATAAGTTTTGCGGATGGTAGCCAAGTAATGGCAAAACAAAAGGGGAACTTCCCCCTGTCATCAAAAATTACATTGTCAAATGTTTGATTTGTGCCTAATCTTAATCTAAATAGCACTGATACGGGTACGGAAACTGGAAACGGGTACGGAAACGGAGACAGTAAACGGCAAAGTAAAAATTTATAGATACGGATACGGCATGGGTACGTATTTCAATAAACATTTATATATATATATATAAATATGTATATATATATATATGTATATATAAGTAATTATATATGTAAACATATAAGAAAAATACTCTTAAATTATAAATATAAGTCTCAACATAAAAAAACGATTTGATTTAATATCTTAAATAACATAAAAAAGAAGCTAATTATTGAGAAATTCATTTTCAAAATCAAGATCATCTAATGAAAGGTTCGAAAACTCCAAGAACCCCACATCTTCCATGGAATCAAACTCATCTCCACCAATATCTCACTTCTTGGTCTTTCATTTTCATAATCATTAGTATTTCTTGATAGAAGTCGCAGATTGTTGTGGATGTAAACCAAATCTTGAGCACGACTTGTAGTCAATTTGTTTATTCTAAGTGAGTGGATGAATGAGTAAGTACTCCAATTACGCTCAACACAAGAAGAAGAACTAGGTTGTCCAAGAAGCTTAAAAGCCAAAGTCTGGAGGAGAGGAGTTTGAGCACCAAAGTTAGCCCACCAATACTTAGGTTCCATAGTAGATATCTCCACAATGCATGTTAAATCCTCAAAAGGACCACTTTTCATCGAGAATAATGCATACTCATTCATAACTTTACTATGATCATCAGTATTAGAAAACAATTTTCGAAAACACTTCATCCTCTCACATGAGACTTCTCCATCCTTATGAGGACTAACTCTTGTGGAATCTTCAGTTAGCCATGCTTCACTATAAAATCTACAACATACAAAAACTATGTTATATATATGTCACATGTGGTAAGGTAACAAAGAAAAAAAAACATATATTTTAAAATTTTATACCTTGGATTTAAAGAGTGAGCTAAACAATGTAAGAGAGTGTTATTCTTCGCCCAAAGAGCCACTATGATATCATAAACAACATCATAGAAGATACTAAAATCAGTCAGTTGACGTCCTTTTTTCTTGTAAATCTCACATTTCACCCTCTCAATCATGGAATCCCACATCTCATATACCAAGTGAAGGCATGGCTTATCATTGTCACAAAATCTGATCATATCATATATAGGTCTTGTGAAATCAATAATATAAGACACATTTTCCCACCAATCATCATCCAAAATCTTCTTCTTAACAAAACTTGCTTTCCCTACGTAATCATCTCTATAAGTAGACCACTCCTCACTTATTACTATGGATTGGAGGCCGGTTTTGATAAGTTTCATTCTTTTAAGCATCACAATAATGGAAGCGAAATGAGTATCAGCCACCGAAAGCAACTTAAGCGGAGAGAACTTACTAAAGATTGCTAGTCTCATGCTGTGGTTCATGATAAAATTTTTGATTGCGAGAGCATCCCCATGAACTGTTGTTATCCAATTGCACTCCTCATACGTTTCTACATTCATTTCCACATTCCTTGCTGCACATATATTCTTCAAAACAATATTAAGGGTGTGAACAACACAAGCTGTCCAATAGATGTGAGGATAAGCACACTCAACAATCTCTCCAGCCGCCTTACATTTTGATGCATTGTTAGTGATGATTTGCACAACGTTTTGATGACCCACTTCATTTATAACTTCTTTCATCAAATTAGAAATAAAAATTTTATCTTTCACTTCGCCAGAACAATCCACAGTCTTGAGAAATAAATGGACATTTTCAGAAATACCAATGAAATTAATCAAAAGTTTTCTTGTAGGATCACTCCAACCATCTGACACAATCGTCACCCCTTTTTCTTTCCATGTTGACTTAAGTGGTACTAATAACCCTTCAACATGGTTTTTCCCTTTATGTAGCAAAGTTGTTTTCAACTTATTATATCCAGGGGCACATAACCATCAATTTTGTTGGCAGCATCAAACTGATAAAACCTATAATAATGTGGATTTCTTGCAAGATTGAAAGCCAAACCTCCAGTGTAAAAAATTCTTGCGATTTTTTGATCCAGTTGATCCCTGGCTGCGATACCAAATGCTCTTTCAATAGGTGAAAAACTAGACTTTCTTTTCTTAAAAGCAGAATCCGTTTCACAAGGCAAATACACTTCTTTTGGTCCAAACTTTTTTTCCTCTTCTCAAACTCGTTTTCCAGCTTTTGCAATTTAAGCTTTTCACTCAGTGGCACTATCTTACAAAGAGCTATGCCAACACCTTTTTATTCCAAGCAGATGAGCTTTAACTCTAAAATACGATCCAGATCGAACTTCACTACAAAAGCTACACTCGAATTTCCATGTTCCTCCTACTCCTTTTTTATATATTCTAGTCACATAACTCCACAATGGAGCTTCATCACTTTGATTTGCAGAATTAGCAGATTCATTACTAGTATTACTACCAATGCTATCATTTTGTTCTTGAGTATTATTCATCTGATTAAACTGCATAATACAAATATATAAAAAAAAAAAAAGTAAGCAAACAATTAATAAACAGAAAATTGCGTGCTATTATGAAAGAGTTGCATTCAACTATTATCTTTCATATTAACGCAACTATTATCTTTCATAAACAACTATTAACAAATAACGACTATTAACGAGTTGAGTGCAACTATTATCTTTCATATTGACACAAAAAAACACAAAGACAAACATACTTGCTAATATCAAATTGCGTCATTGACAACTCATTATCAACTTATTATTATGAATCTATGGAACAATAAAATAATACTCAACTTATTCAATCATTGACGAATGACGAGTATCTATGCAACTATTATCAACTTATAAAAGAGTGATACTTGTTCTGGAAATTTTACTCAAAACAGAAAATTATAATTTATAAAATTACATACTTGTTCTAGAATTCGGTTGGTGGATGGTGAGTAACGCGATTAACGTCACGTCAAAGTCTGTCTTAAGACACAAACAGAAGAGAAGAGGTGAACTGGTGAAGAAGAGAAAGCGATGAATGATTGAATTTGATTGTCTTATAAAAGTTTGAAATCCTAGAACACGATCTTTTATTCCTTTTTTCGTTTGGGATTTTAATGGGAAAAAGTTAAATTTCCTAATTCTATGATTAGGACACCTAAGATATCTCTGAAACGTCTCGAAAACGTCCCCGAATCTCTTCCATCACGTCCCCAATATTTCGTGCCGTCCTTGCTTTCCATGAAACGGCTGAGGGACGTTTCCGTGTCGTCGCCAAGAAGTCCCTGTCCCCATGACGTTTCTGGGACGTGATACAGCACCAAAATGATGTCCTCGTGCATCATAGATCTTAATTGCACGTTGTTATATATGTCAAAATTATTAAAGCAAATTGGATGTTATGTTTTATTTACTGATATGTTGTGTATTTTATATGATCGTTTTAAAAAGACCCTAATTGGAGGAGGTGAAGAACGGGACGATGTGTACATGTATCAGGATGTGATAGTGACGAAGGGAAACAAAGTTCAAGTTGATGAAGATCAGACTTTGTGGCATTTTCGCTTGGGACATCCCTCATTTAGTGTTTTAGGATTTTTACCTTTTATGTTTGGTGTTAAAGACATTCTGGACAAGTTCGGTGGATGCAATATTTGTGTTAAGTCTAAGCAAAATCGTGAGGTGTTTAACGAGAGTTCTAATAAAGCTATGTCTTCTTTTTATTTGATTCATTGTGACTTTTGGGGACCATACAGAGTTTCGTCTTCGTGTGGTGCAATTTATTTTCTTACCATAGTGGACGATTTTTCATGGGTTGTATGGGTGAATTTGTTTCTTGAGAAGAGTGAGTGTAGACAATATTGCCTAATTTTTGCAAAATGGTGCATCGCCAATTTGGAAAGTTTGTGAAAATAATTTGTAGCGACAATGAAACAAAGTTTATGTGATTGTCGAATTATTTTTTTAAGAATGGGATTTTGCATCTGACGTCATGCGTAGCCACACCACAACAGAACGTAAGAGTAGAACGAAAGCACAAACATATTCTTAATGTTTCTCGTTTATTGTTGTTTCAAGCCAATCTTGCGGCTGTTCATGTTATCAATAGAACTTCTAAGCTCTTACACGGGGAAGACACCGTATAAAATCTTGTATGGAAAGCCAACAATGTATGAGAATATAAAGGTTTTTGGCTGCTTGTGCTTCGTTCACAAAGCTACCCGTGACAAAGACAAATTTGGAGAAAGAAGTAAAAAGTGCGTCTTTGTTGGTTATCCCTTCACAAAAAGGGGTGGACTCTTTATGATCTAGAAAACAATGAGTTTTTTTTTGTTTCCAGAGACGTTGTGTTTGATGAAACATCTTACCCTATGACACCTCTATTCTTACTAATACTCTGAATCCGGTTTCACATATTGGAGTTAAGCCGTTGTTAGATTTCTTTGGAGTTGAGCCGTTGTTGGATTTCTTTGGAGACATGGGGAGTGTTGAGTTACCGGCTGGAGAAGCAAGGGATGATGGGCTTCATGTCATATATGAGAGTGTTGTGGATGTTGTGGGAGAAACAGATGTGACGTCGGAAGAAACATAGGTGGCGCCTTCGGTGTTGGTGTTTAGTGATCCGTTATAGGCCGTGTTAGGTGAGGATGTGGCATTGACGATTGAGAATAGTGAAGAAAGTGTGATGCAAACGAACGGGTTGGATCACTCACCCGTGTTGCCACTACCGAACGCATTGGATCACTCAGCGAATGTATCACCACCACTTGAAAAGCTTTAAGTCAAGCAACCTAAAAACTTCAAGGACTATGTCATGTATAATTCTATATGTAAACCCTATACAAGTCTCATTCTTTTTGCAACACAATCAAAGTCTTCTCCAATGGTCCAAGGTAAGACACCGTATCCTATAACAAGATTCGTTACTGATGCTATATTTTCATTAAAACATCAAGTTTTCTTAGCAGCCGTTCCAGAGAGCGTGGAGCCGAAATACTACAAAGAAGCTGTTAAAGAGCATAGATGGAGAAATGCAATGACAAAGGATATTGATGCACACGAATTGAATAAGACATGAGTGTTAGAGGACTTGCCCGAGGGAAAATGACAATTGGAAGTAAGTGGAAGTTACATGAGATTGTCTCCAAAAAGTTTATAATCAATCCTAGCAGAAAAGTCTATGAAGTCGCCGACTACCTATCGGACGAAGGAGAAGATGACGAGTAAAACATCAAAGGGAAAAATCTATAGAGAAATCAAGATCGTGAACATAAGAGTAAAAAACAAGAGCGTTGTTCATGGAATATGCGATTTTCTTTAGCCTCCTAAATTGTGGAGTTCGCGAATGTTTAGATGGGATGAGTTCCATAATGCAACTGGCACAAGCATGTAAAAGAATAGAGTTGTAGTCATGGCTAAGATCTTTATCTCTAATGAATAGAATTCATGACAAAGTATTTGTCGCAGATGATTAACAGAGTTTTTAAACTCTTATGCACACCAATTAATCTTAGTGCATACAATACCACAATCTAATGGCATGTCGCTTGTAGCATTTTAGATATCGAATCCACAGGGAAGGACAAGAATAACACACCAAGAATACAAGAAACTAATCAAGCTAAATGGAAATATCTTATTGGTTTTTCTTATCTTAATGTCACCAACTAAAAATTAAAACAGAGCAATTGCAGCAAGTTAAAAGAGTGATGATAAACTAACGTAAACAAGAAATTCAAAGCAAACTAAATGAAGTGATCGATTTAAAATATATTTACAAGTATGGATGATTGGAATGGTAATGCGACTAGGGTGATGAAAACATGACGGATGATTATTCAAATGAATATCCAATTCTCAAATCCATGACATGAGTTACTTAGGTAGATTAGTTCATTTCCATGAAACTAAAACCTTTACAAACCATTTGATTAAACTAACCTTTCGATTGCGACCTAATGATTTATAAGCAATGAATACGAACTCATTATCGTCATCTATTCTTTCTTAAAACTCAACTCCCGTTGGCTAAGAACTAGAATGCATGCATAGAAAGTTCAAGATTATTTCACATAACCTTTCAGTTGTGAAATAATCAAGAATCTAGAAAACTCTCTTTTGAAGCTCATTTCTAGCATTAATTTTGTTCTATGCATGATCATGAACAAGATTACTCAACCATCAAATATCATTTACAAGCTTCAACACCCTAAATCTACCAAACCAACAACCCAAAAGTCAACTACTCATACATTACTGAATTGCAAAAGTAAACCATAGAAAAGAGAGATATCATAGACATAATCAAGATTATAAAATAAAATTCAAACAAAAGTACAAAATAAGTTTAGATGATGATTTAAATGTCAAAATAACTTCACAAGAACACTCAAGAACAGAGAGAAAGATTAAAAAGGAAGCTAAAGTTGTCCAGATATTTTTCTTCCACTAAACAATGAATTTATAGTGGTTAAAAACGCACTGAGAAAAACAGGTGAAAAGTCTTCAATCGGTTACTCCAATCGGTTGCTGACCGATTTGGAGTTCTGAATCGGTTACACCAATTGGTTGTTGACCGATTTGGGAAGTTTTCGTACGCGATTCATCCGATTTGCCGTTCGGTTGCTCTAATCTGTTGCAGACCGATTTGGCATCCTGAATCGACCACTTCAATCGGTTGCAAACCGATCGGACCATAACTTTTGACTCATAGCTCGGATTGGCCTGATTTCACCACCATTGGAAAGATATTTCAAGTTCCTACAACTTTGATGAAGAGCTCAAAGGATAATTCTCATGGGAAAACCTTCATATAAGTCGATCTTTAAAACCTTTGAACAAATTCTGCGCCATTGTTTCTCCACTATTTCTATGCATCTCCTTTTCACACATTGATCTCTTATTGCTCTTTTAGCTTGATAACATCTTCCTTAAGCTCCAAATGTTTCTAAATATCCAAGATTCACTCCATGAACCTATACAAACAAATAAAATGCAAATGCATACTAAACAAGTCCTAAATGAGACAAAATTCATGAAAACTAAATGAAATAAAGCTATAAAAATACTAAAAACACATGATATCAGCAGATAATATTTTTAATGAATTATCTTTTAAATAATTAATTATATATCTCATGAAACCTGTTAGAGATTAGTAAAAATTTGATTGTGAGAAAAAACTAAAAAAATAATATTTTTATTTAATATATAAAATATGCTAAATTCTGAAAATTAGGATTATCAAAAAACAATTAGTAGCAACATATTTAATGTGTGATTCTGCGTGATCTTCTTTTATAAATCTTCATAAATATGAAATTGTATGTGGTTAATAATATGAAATTATTTTAGAATAATTTTGATTTCATCAATATTTTCAAAAAAAAAAAAGATAAATAACCAAAAAAATTTGGTCGGGGTAGTATTAAATATGTTAAAATCTTTTTTTGTCTATAAAAATATATTAATATATATACATATATATAAATTCGAAAATAACTTTTAAAAGTACATTCCTTTTTTTTTACTTTTTTTTATTTAATTCGTTTTTTGTTGTTGTTTTTGTATTATATATTAAATATAAACTTAATTATTTAAAAATATTATAAATCCGCAATTTTTTTTTGTGTTGTTACCTTTATTTAAATTTAAAATCAGTAATTGTATGAGGCTTTACTGTAACGTAATCGTATGAGGCCCATTTTAAGCCCAAAGT
Organism: Turritis glabra; assembly: GCA_900406565.1. NCBI lineage: Eukaryota > Viridiplantae > Streptophyta > Magnoliopsida > Brassicales > Brassicaceae > Turritis > Turritis glabra. The sequence continues at coordinate 2,993,961 of OVBN01000216.1, forward strand.
AAGGAATGACTTTAAAGTTGACCCACACTAAATACTTTCATCTTCAATCTCGAGTCGATAACCCTAATTTGACGAGAGAGAGAGAGAGAAAGAGAAGCCGTTTCTCACAACTCCTAGTTTCTTAAGGTAATCTCTATCTCCGTTGTTCTTTGATCTGAGTTGGATCGAGAGATTTGATCTTCTTGAATTCATCGCTTTTAAAGTTTCTGAATTGAAGTCATCGGTTTTGTTTTTGGTAATCTTGTTTAGAGAATTGAGTTATGAGTTGTTGAATTTGATAGGTAATCGAACAAATGTCGCGTGTGTATGTGGGTAATTTGGATCCGCGAGTTACTGAGCGTGAACTCGAGGATGAGTTTCGTGCCTTTGGTGTGATCAGGAGGTACGAAATTGATTCCTTGAAGCTAATTTTTAGGTTTTTAATTGATGTGAAGTGTGTCTTTTCCATTTGCTCTCATTGTTCTTTTGGTGTCTGTGCAGCGTTTGGGTTGCTAGAAGACCACCTGGTTACGCTTTTCTTGATTTTGAAGATTCAAGGGATGCCCGTGACGCTATCCGTGATTTAGATGGTACTCATTGATCTCCTGTTCTGCTTTCTTTTGAAGTATTACGGTGCAGCTGGTCTCTGATGAATGAGTTATTATGAGTTTGATATACATATACTCTGTACTGTTATGGTAGGCAAGAATGGATGGAGGGTAGAGCAGTCTCATAACCGTGGTGGTGGTGGTGGTCGTGGAGGAGGCGGTGGTGGTCGTGGAGGAGGTGATGGTGGTCGTGGACGTGGTGGTTCTGATTTGAAGTGTTATGAGTGTGGTGAGTCTGGTCACTTTGCACGTGAATGCCGCTCTCGTGGTGGTTCGGGTAGGCGTCGCAGCCGTAGCCGTAGTCGCAGTCCTCCTAGATACAGAAAGAGCCCAACTTATGGAGGACGGAGGTTATTGCCCCTCTTCTTTCTGATTGACGATTTGTAACTAAAATCAATTGTTCTTGCTCATTGATTAACTAACTTGTCTTTTGGTTTCACAGGAGTTACAGCCCTCGTGCAAGATCTCCTCCTCCTCCAAGGCGTCGCAGTCCTTCTCCTCGTGGTCGCAACTACAGTAGGTCACCACCACCTTATAGAGCACGTGACGAGGTGCCATATGCTAATGGGTAAACTCCCTTTACTCTAGAGTCTATATGCTATCTCAATCAATATTAGACATGAAACTGAACTGATGTCAAAGTAACTGTTATTTGTAATAAATGATAGTGGCATTATCTTCACATGCATATTAATCCTTGATAGACCTTTTTGTTAGATGCTGAGTTATATACAAAGTCCATGTGGCTGATAAGTTTTTGTTTTTGTTTACGCAGAAATGGGTTGAAAGATGTGCGCAGAAGCCGGAGCTGAGTGTTACCACTTGTCTAGATAGCAAGTTATGGGATCAGGATTCAGGAGTCGACTGTGTGCTTGTGGTTTCAAGAGGACGCTTAAAGGAAACTAGTATCTGTGAATTTCACTAAGAGAACATGTTTTAGCTGTGGGGTGGATTGGATATGCTTGCTACTTTTGAATTGCTGGGATGCTTCTTTTTGCGTTTGGATAATGAAGCCGTAGTTGTATCTTCCTTTAGGTAAAGTACTTTTAAATATCTACCCCAAGTCATTAAAAGACATAAACATAAATTATGCTAAAAACCTATGTGTTTCTTTGTTTTTCCGTGTGTTTTGTTCTATTGTGTCGAGGTTTCTTCGGGTTTCTACTGCTTCATTGCTTATCTGCTTCTGGCTTCTTGGTTAATTTGATCGGCCTGCTATGGGATCTTCATAATAGTTTACTACTTCTTCTGCTTCATTGCTTATCTGCTTCTGGCTTCTTGGTTATTTTGATTGGCCTGCTTTGGGGTCTTCATAATAGTTTACCACTAGTTCTGCTTCATTACTTATCTGCTTCTGGCTTCTTGGTCATTTAGATCGACCTGCTTTGGGATCTTCACAATAGTTTACCACTACTGCTTCATTGCTTATCTGCTTCTGGCTTCTTGGTTACCTTGATCGACCTGCTTTGGGATCTTCGTAATAGTTTACCTCTAGTGTGCTTCCGCTTCTCATCTAGATGGCTCTTGTGTTTTAAACTTCATCAACTCTGATGTTGTCGTCTTCAAAAACCTCTCTGGTCTTTCTTTTCTTGAACTTCAAATGGCTGCACTTGCTACTCTGGCAGGTACTTATTACCTTTCACGCTTTGAAGAAACTTTTCTTAAGTGCATCTTTTGATAATAGCTTAGAGTATGTAGAATGACTTTGCTCGGTTTATGGTGGGCATTCTCAATTTTGATGTTTTCCTTTTAAGTCCAGGTCTTGCTATGTAATGTTTGCAGATAAACGTTTTATTTCCATCTGCAATAGTTTCTGCTTTGATTTAATCTTTAAACAAGAGACTGTTCTGCTCAGTGGTTTCAATTTCATCATGTTTGGTTCACGAATTATTCTGGCTTTGCTGAAAGCTTTTTGACTGCCCCCTCTTGTCCAGTTTTGATGGATGTGTCCTGACAAAATGGTTTTGAGATATATTACAGCTACCCAACTTTATTAGTTTGGTCAACATCATATATTTTAGCAAAACTCGGTTGTCTTTACGTAACATTATAATTCATAATCAACCGAGATGTTCATCATCAAAATCATCCAAGAAGAATCGGGATCATTTTACTGTTGCAAGATTTGCAACATAAGTAATATCAACCCATTTTAGTACGCATTTACCGACCTAAAAAAATATTAACTCCAGTTCGAAAAGTTTAGCGATTAAGAATATGGTTTGCAGATAAACGTGTTCAAATAGTTCACCTTCTGAGCTTACACAATCTCTTTGATCGGATTTTGCATATAGTTCGTCCTTTATTCAAGTAATTCGAACTTGCTATTTGATCATTCTCAAAAATAGCAAGCGTGAGAGTTGAGACTATCGCTTGTAGTATGAAATAACAGAGTGGTGTCGCATTATTGGTATAAGATACTTTCAAATATTTTATTGTCAAAAATAATTTTTAAAAATGAATTGAATTGAATGGTCGCATATTTGTCTTAACGAAGACTTGAAATGGCCCACTTTAGGAAATTGGGCGTGGGGATGGGTGGGGTTCATCATAAATTGTGAACAATTGTATGCATTTAACACAATTCATAAATCTACAAAGTACGATGATATTAACTTGTTCAACCATACAACAGCTGAATTATCTTGTATATATAATTTGTGTGGTGCACAAACACACAACCTTTGGAAAGCTTGATTCTGGCATTTTGAACCCTTGAGTTTTTTTTTTTTTTTTTTTTTTTTTTTTTTTTGGTACTCTACAAACTAATCCCACAAGCCACATAGAACACGAATTAGGACAGGGTAAAAAAGACCATACCCGAAACCTGACCAAAAGAACTCAGATTCCGATCATTTGAATCTATAAATATACTGAATGGGTCTTAGAGGCTATGTACTTTGGCTTTTGGGTAATACCCGATCCAAACTGGAACTCGAACTAGTACCCCAAAAATTCGAAGATAACTAAACCCATTAACCCACTTTTACCTAGTTTCGAGTAATTAAGATACTTTTGAGTATTTTCATGTAGTTTGGATAGTTTCTTACTGGATTTTTCAGGTAATTTGGATACTTTGGAGTACTTTCAGATACTTTTGGATAGTTTGAATTGTTTTTAACTAGATTTTCAGATATTTTTGGGGTACTTTCGAATATTTTTAGTATTCGATAAAATTCGATCCGAACCGAATCTATAAAGAACCGAACTGAATCTGACCCAAAAATTAAAATTATCCAAATTGGGCTTATAAGTCTGGTACCGAAAACCTGACCCGAACTCGAATGGATATTCGAACGCCCAAACCTAACACGAACATATCTAAATTTAAAACAAAAGAGCAACAATCCATCTAATATATTAATGTCTCGAATGGTGGCCATGCCACGGTGCAGGACAATTCCAACGATAACAAAAATGTCTATATATATATATATATTGTTACTATTAGAACCGCACTATATTTTTTCGTTGTTGTCCACACGTATATATTCGGAACCTAAATAATTGTTGGATTTGTAACCAAACAAACCATAAAAAAATGTTAGTGCTAATAATTTGAATTTTATTTTAATTTCTTTACCCATTTCAAAAATTTGTAAACTCATACAAAAGTACTATTAATCGGAAAATATATAAATATGTATTAATTATTAACTAATTGAATTCTTCGATTCCATAATAAAATCGAAAATATGTAACTAATTAAATTAATTGATTTTCGTTAAAAAATCTTAACAATATTTTGCAGAGATCTTGAAAATGCAAGCGGAAGAACTAATTAAGAAAAAATAACAAAGAAAACACAATCTAAAAATCCAAATAGGTTTTGAAGTAAACAATTCATGTAGTTAATTTGTAAAAGCTAAGTTCTTTCAAATTATGGCATAAAGCATATTATTGGATGGTTGCTTATACATAAAGAGGATGGTTATGCCATTAACTGTATTTATTATTGGTAAAAATACAATAAAATGAACAGTGAATTAACATTTCACAGTTCTAAACTCATCTTCAAACGCCTTTGACATACTCGTCGTTGTCAATTTCTAGCCATTCTCGTCATCGTCAAGCAGTCGTCAGACTCTTGGCTTTTTCCATTGTCGCCAAGCATTCGTCATTGAGAATGTTTGGATATGACTAGATGATCATTTGTCGACAATATCATTCACTCGGGGTTCGTCAGAAGAAAGAAGATAAAAACTTGAAAGAAAAAAAGGTATCCAATAAATATAACAAAAGAACTTTTAAATAAAATCTTATATAGAAAAATACTATTTAATATTTAACTAAAAATAATTCAGACTATCATAAGATATAGATAGCATAATACAAATTGTAACAAAGTATCAAACAAATCTAAATTTGCATAGAAACTTAAAAGTATCTAATAAACAAAGTATCCTGTGTTTAAAAACTAGACCAAGGCGGTTGACTCTCTAAAGCAACTTTACCAACCGAACTATCTAGTTTTAGTAGAAACAACCCACAGAAGTAATATTATTTTCGTTTTAACTGATTCGGCATTGGACGCTTTCCGACCATCTGAATAGCGCTTTACGAAATTTTAAACATTGGTGTTTTCCGATCAATAACTTTGTATACTGTATATACAATATGAAGATTTTTTTTTCCATTTTGTGTTGGTATTAAATGCACACATATTATATACTTTCACAAGTCATATAAAAATGTAAAATACTGAATCTTGTACGCAACACACGGGAGATAGTATGACAATAGAGAGAGAAAGAGTCGTCTTTGTCCTTCAGAACTGTTGGTCATCTTCTTAAGAATTTAATAAAAATTGGCTTTTAATGGAACCCACGTTCTCCTCTCTGTCTCTCTCTTTGCAATTTCCAAGAAAACATTAAAATAAATCACAACAACAAGTTTAGTAGTATTAGTCTTTCACTCGTTTTACCTCTCTTAGCAGCATTACATTTTTGCACCAAAATAAAGCAGCATTACATTAGCTGTTTCTACTTATTTCTCTCTCTCTCTCTCTCTTCATCTTTTGTTGTTTCACGTAAAGTCAAACCCAATAAATCTGTTACAGCCCATCTCTCTCTCTCTCTCTCTCTCTGCCATTTTCTGAACATGAATATCTTCTCATGCTCTGATTCGTTTCTCATTGCCTGAAGAAGAACAAGAAGAAGAATCTGTTCTGTTCTTGCTTCTGGTTTGAAGTTCAAACTTACAAACATGGAGTTCAAGAGAGACAATACTGTCAGGTTCTAGATTATTCATCTTTTTTAGAACATACATTTTTGGGTTCTCTCACTGATGGAAAAAAAGTTGGCTTTTTGCATTTGCAATCCCAATAAAGTTATGATGTTTGTTTCCTACATTGCATTATTTTGGAATGATTCGTTCTTGATCTTATTGTTTAACACCTATTCTGATTTTTTTTCTTGTTAATGGGTGTGACAGATTCTATGGAGACGAGAAAC